>JAKSZT010054030.1:47211270-47416709 GCA_026826555.1 Tolypeutes matacus
TAGAGGTGGTGGTGGTGGAGGTGGTGGTGGTGATGGTGGAGGTGGTGATGTTGGTGTTGGTTGTAGTGATGGTGGTGGTGGAGGTGGTGATGATGGTGGTGGAGGTGGTGGAGGTGGAGGTGGTGGTGGTGGAGGTGGTGGTGGTGGTGGAGGAGGTGGTGGTGGTGGTGGTCGAGGTGGTGGAGGTGGTGGTGGAGGTGGTGGTGGTGGAGGTGGAGGTGGTGGTGGTGGTGGAGGTGGTGGTGGTGATGATGGTGGTGGAGGTGGTGGTGGTAGTGATTGTCAGGATGATGATGGTGGTGGTACTAAGATTTATTGAGAGCCAGGCCTCATTTTTTCTTGCAATACTCATTAATTTAATCCTCACAAGAACTATATGATAAAGGTACCATTATTATACTCATTTTACAGATGAAGAAACTGAGGTTGAGAGATTAACTTTCTTTGGGTACCACAGCTAGTAAGGGGTAGATTGAGAATTGAGCACTGGGATGTCTGACCCACCCAGCTGTAAGGTGTCTGCTGTCTGTCAGGGACCATCTCTCCCCTTGGCAGTTTCCCTGAGCAAGGAGGAGCATGTTTGAGGCTCATGGCAGTGTGGCCCTGACTGCAGTGTGTGCTCATGCAGCTCAGAAGATGAGACACTTGAGCAGTCACTTATCTTCTCTGTTATACTTGAACATGTATTGCATCCCTCCCCAACCCTGACTAACCTAGAAGAGCCATAATTGACTAAGTTTGAGATGTAAGAAAATGCTGAATGTAATAATCAACCCATCTACCTGATCCATCCGGTTTTTGTCTATTCTCTTCTATCTTGTAGTATCTCTTTCCCCTTGTTCCTAAATAAAAAGAAACTCCATTATTATTAGCTTTCTGTCACTGAATGCACGGCTCCTGTAGTCGTTAACTTCCTTATGGGGCTGAACAATGAATGTGACTTTCGCAATACTTAAAGTCATACTTTCTTGGTCTGTCTTTTTCCTATGTTACAAAATAATGTAAATTAATGAGAACAGAGACAATGTCAGGGAATGTTTGATACCTTGTGCCAGCCAAAATGCTTAAAAAGTTATACCCTCTGAACTCTGGGTGTGATTTTGAGCAAAGTCGTTTTTTGTTCTGTTTGTAATAAACTCATTGACAATATGTTTATAAGTATAATTAACTAAAACTTCTAAAGAGAAGCCTGCAACTATTCACTTTCAACAGAAAACTTTTCTCTTCCATACACATGCACATACATTTATCATTTACCAAGAAAGAGGCAGAAAAGTGAAATTAAGTCCCATTTGTATAAAGTTTAATTCTGAGAGCACAGTTAAACAAAAAAATCCCCAGAGTTATAAGGGCAACTTTCATTCTCTCACAATAAACATTACAAACTTAACAGTTTTTAAAATGAGCTGTTCAGTGTGTATCTCTGTATGTCTGGGTTTTGTGTATCAGCTGAAAGTGAGGGAGAGACAGAGAAAGGGGCAGAAAGAAAGGGGGAAGAGGGGAGTGGAGGAGGGGATGGGGGAGCAGGAAAGGGTCAGGGGGCAGAGGAAATGTGGAGGGGGACATAGGGTCCCAGGAGGAGGGGATGAGGGGGCAGAGAAGCAGAAAGTGAGAGAAGGGGGCACACACAGGGATAGGCCAGAGGGATGGCAAAGAGAAGGGGGAGGCAGAGAGATTGACAGAGGTAGAAAGAGAAATATTTTAAAATATTTATGTGTGTGTACGTGATATATATATATATATATATATATATATATCGAGAGAGAGAGAGAGAGACAGAGGCAGAAAGAGGAGAGGAAACAGAGAGAGGGAGGGAGGAGAGGGAGAGGGAGAGGTAGATGCAGGGAGTAAGAAAAGGAGAACCAGTGGCTGGGGTCAGAGAAGGGGGTGGGGTGGAGAGAGAGACAGAGGGAGAGAGAGAGAGACAGAGACAGAAAGAGAGAGAGAGAGAGAAAGAGAGAGACAGAGAGAGAGAGAAAGAGAGAGACCGGCAGACACAGGGGCAGAGCCAGAGACTAAGAATATACAGCTCTGATTAGATGTCAGCTGTTACTAAAATGAAGTGAAGCTTGGGATTAGTCCAGATTCTTGCTCAAACAAGCAACAGTATTAGAGAAAGGAAATAGAAGTGGGATTCACTTAAGCTGCTTCTATATTAAAAATGGAGAGCAACCTTGTCCTTGTAATCACATGCATGTACCTGAGAATGTGTGAGGAGCCAGAGTGGCTTGTGGAATCTTGTAGGGCTGACATGCTATTCACTGATTCCTGCCTTCAGCAGTGCTATCCTGTGTCAGGTCCCTTGCCAGATGCCGGGATCACAGTGGTGACTAAAACATAGCCCCTGCCCTAGAGAACCTCATACTCTGCTAGAGGATATAGATGCCCAAATGACCAGTCTTCCAGCCATGAGGAAGCTCAGTGACCCAGATCCGCAGGAGGCATTTTGTCTGCTTGTTGGCAAAGGACCTGGCACAACTCCTGTCATAGGAGGTGGCTTCCCTGGACTAACTGAAATGTGAGGTGCTTTCAGTGGCCAGCCCTTGTCTAGCTGCTCTGGAGCTCTCCTGTGCCTTTCTTGGCATCACTGTCTTAGGGCCTTCTGATGGGGCTCTTGCCATTGGTGTTTAGGCTGAGAGAGAATTGTGATGAAGGTCAGTGTCACTGCTGGCCAACCCTGGCCACTGCAGCCCCTCCGTGCCTGCCCGCCCCAGAGGAGAACCACACCCCTCCCTCTCCCTCCCTGCCTCGACCTGGGATGGTTCCCACTGCAGTCTGGCTGCTGTCTCTGAGGAGAGCAGGAGAGTAGGGATCTGCTTCATTTGTCATAGCAATAATGAACTCAGAGGGATGTGCAGTAAAGAAAGGTGGCACCATTGGTATCTAATCTGAGCAGCTGCCTGTCTTCCACTTTGTTTCCTAATCCAAGGGAAGCATATGACACTCACATGGAGTCCTTTCCCTAAATGGTACGATTTTATTGAGGATAAACAAGCAAGGCTATTAAAGTCCAGGAATTCAACAAATTGTTGTTCAGTGCCCTTGGGTTTTCAGGCTCAGGTGACCTAGCACCCCGGAATACGTGAATATGGGGTTGAAGGAGGCCAGACAGGCTACCAAGGAAAGACAGGTCAGAAGTGGAGGTCTTTTGGAGCTGTAAATATGGGAAACTACCAAAACTCCACATGGGTGAGTTCTGGAATGCCTAAAATGAAGAATTGTAGGAAGTGAGCTCTCTGACCTACACGTGATCTAGTTAGTAGAATGGAAGGCTGTACATTGAGCCTCATTCATCTGGCAGCAGGCAGGGCTAAATTATGCTTTGGAAGTTAGTTGGTTGAATGATTGAAGTTTATTCTGTATGTTTGAAATTTTTCAGGGTAAGAACATTATTTCCTAATATTCCATAATTTCCGTAGTCATTATAAATTATATCCTATTACAGTAATCAGTTCTTGATGACTTGGTCATTAATTCAATGATCAATTCTTGTATATGAAGCCCTTGAGACATTTTTCAGGTGGAGCTGGCTCTTTAGCCCTACAGTTAAGTTTCCTAGTCTGCTGAGTTTTATGAGTCCTTGTGTTTTTATTTTTTCTTCTTCTTGTAGTCAAGCTTTCAGTGTGCCCGACTCTAACTCTGTTCATTTTAAATTTCACTGCTTTTCAAATTTGCACATAAAATGACAACCTCAGGAAGTCAAGTGCTTAGAACTTCAGTAGTGCGTGGGCTTTGTGACATTAGCGGCAGCCACCCAGAGGCAACTTCTGCAGTGACATTATGACTAGGGGCACTGGCTTTGGGGCTAGACCAGCCTGGCTTTAAAGCCTTGCTCTGTCACTCATAAGCGTCATACATTCAACAATTTATTTAATTCCCCATGTTTCTGTTTCATCATCTATGTAATGAGGAAAATGGTACCCATTTCAAAGGATTAATTTTGACCAGTGCCTGCCTTACAGTAAGTACACAGTAAATGTTAGTTGTTGTTGTTGCTTTTCATTACTTTCCAGATGGCTGTGTTTACAGAAGTCTGATCTCTGGGCAACGAGGTTATTTGTGTAATATTTGTATGATATTAAAAAGCCATGACGTACCCACATTACAGAATAACAATAAAAGGACAGGCTTGCTGGAAATCAGGCAGAGGGTGTTTCTCCTTTTTCCTTCCTTCTCGTATAAAGTAATAATGCGCTTTTTTGTGTGTCATTCTCTGTGTGGGGTATATGTGTGTGTGTGTGTGTGTGTTCTTATGCATGGTTGTGTCCTTGTGAGTGCATATGCTTGTATTTAGGGTAGGGGCACTCAAAGCATATAGTCGTCTTCTCCTAGGCTGGTAATGAGAGCTACAGAAAGCGCTCACATTTATAGCTCTGCTGCCAGGAGTGTGTGCCATCAGTGCAATCATGATTTTTTGTGGAGGGTGGGAGAGGAGCAAGACCTGCTGCATGATGACCAAGGATCTGGGGCTAATAGGGAACGCTGGGCAGGGAGAGGTCAGAAATAGCCTTGTCCTTTACATAACATTTTGCTATTTACAAGCTTCCTGCATCCCTATTTCATCTTCACACCAATCCTTTGAGGTGTTAGCACATCTATTTTAGGGTAGAGTATGTGTATCTCCCTCATCACTTTGAGGGAGAGCCACTGTGACTAATACATAGTAAGAGCTCAATAAACAGTTTTTGATAAGATAGCGGAAAGAAGGAAGGAATGAACAAAGACTTTCAAATGTGGGAAAATGTAGGTTCAAAGAGTTAAATGTGTATGTGTTGTTATAAACAGCAGAACCAGCCCTGGAAACATGGCACCTAGTCCGGTGATCTGGACATGCCCCAAATGGCATGGCTTTTGGGTCTAGGACTCCCTCAGTCTCTCATATGCTATCAGGAAGTCAGCCTCAGAAGAAGCTGCCTGGCTGGAAACCCACTCTCAGCTCCCACAAGCTTTCATGGTATTTAGTTTGCTTATTATCCTTTTCATATTTATTTTAAGTATCTACCTGGATTAAATTGCTTGTCTGAAGAAGGAAAAGGCGTTGCATTTTCATTCCCTGTGCTGTGCATCTCCTTGCTTCTGAGAGATGTCTGACATGATGATATGAATATGCCTGAGAAGTGTTCCTTTTTTTTTTTTTGGAAGATGCATAGAAGTGTTCAGAGCTAGCATTGTGTGAAGAGTGTTGATTGGAAAAAGAGGAAGAATATGCTGCATTGGAGCAGTAGATTAGCTGTTTCCATTACTACTGCATTACTACCAGGAACAAAATCCCTCCTATGCCAAGGCCAGGATCACCTTTTTACTCTTACACTAAAGGAAACGGGTCTGTAGCCCTGGGTGATTCCTTTTCCTTCAACATGGTCTTAGTTTTCCAGGGCTGCTCTGGCAAATACCACTCACTGGTTGTCTTAAACAGCGATAGTTTATTGTCTAAAGGTTTCAGGGGCTGGAAGTCCACAGTCTAGGTGTTGGCAAGGTCATTATTTCTCCCAAGTTTGTAGCATCCTGGTGATGGCAGTCCTCTGTCCCATGGCGAGCTCTCTCTCCCTGGCTTCTCTTCTGGCTTCTGACCAACTGTGTCTGAATTTCTTTCGTTTATATGGACTCTGGTCATATGGATTAAGGCCCATGCTGATTCAATTTGGCCTCATTTAAAGAGGATCTTTGAAGATCCTATTCACAAATGATTCCACGCCTTCTTCAAAGTCCTGTTTACAAATGAGTTCACACCTACAGGGAAGTGGAGTAAGCCTTCGACATGTTTTCGTGGGGGGAATGATTCAATCCCTAACAAATATTAATGCTGCCTCTAATGAAGCCAGTGGCATTAGCAACTTATCCATGAATCCTCATCACACCTGATGTGCTGCTTTTATCCTTACTGTCCAATCCTCTCTCTTCCCGACCTGCTGTGATTCTTGTGTCCATCCATGTCTTAACCAACTAGTTCAGCAAACAGCTGCTAACTTCCTTATTGTGGCCTTCTTCGTGCCTAATCTAGAGACCTGAAGAAGTTTGACGGTACCCTTTTCCTGAGTTTAGAATTTAGTGGAAAAACACAAAGTGATTTAATCACTGTGATGGAGATATATGCAAGGTGTCATGGGAGTTCAGTAACTTTGGTCCAAAGTGATGCTAATTTATTATTATTTTGAAATGAGCCCAGGACAAGTTTGTTACAAAGAACTAAATCCTCTTGACAATTGTGAGAAATAAGTGGAAATCTCATCTGAACTCTCTGAAAGTGGAAAACATCTTTTTTTCACAGTTATGACCATCTTGGATCTACATAGCAAGTTGATCCTTTGCTGGAAAATAATCCTTTAAGAAGCATGATTCTGCCTAAGTTTTTATAGATGTTAGACAGATATAGATATCAAATATGCCTTTTTACTAAGTAAAATTAAATCTTCAAGCAAGAATTTACAGTGTATTAAAATCCAGTTAATGTAACTGCTGCTCCTTGAATGTATTGGTTTGACAAATTTAACAAATAAATACATTTCCCTGAATTTAAGTATATATTCTAATTGAACTCAAATATCTAATAGTAGATAAATCTGTGTCAGGAAGGAAAGTAAAATCGCTTTGAAGATAAATTTTTCTCTATTTTTCTGTTATAACAAGTACATTGCTTTAAACATATTTTATTTTGTTTTAAAAAATGTTACCTTTAAATTTTCCAGCAACGCTAATCCTAAAACTTCCTTTAAGAACCAATTAAAGTTTGCATTAGGCTGAATGTGAGGACAAATAGCTAATTATGTTTGCTTAGTTTAGCCTGAGATTCCCAGTGATGTCTCCTGGGCTGACACTTCCAAGGTCTTACTTCTCTTTGGTAGTAGCGATTGTCGTGAATTACTTGACGAGATTCAGGCCTGGAGAGTCCTTACTGCATAATTTTCAAAGAGCAGTCAAATATTGTAGGCTAAGAAATAGTAAAATTCTGATTTATAGATACAACCTTACTTTGGCCTCCAAGAGAAAAGCTGTTAAGTTAAATTTTTCATTTCTAGTTCCTCACTTTTTGTATCTACCTTTTCCTGTGAGCATATAATGCTCAGGGACTAGCTAGATTGTATTGACTTTTCTCCCTGACAGGATGCTCATAAGTAGTCAAACAAATTAAGAGTGGACTCCAGAAGACAAATGGAATGCAGAAGGAAGCAAGCATTTGGGAGTCAGGAGACCCCAAATTCCCAGACTTGAGTCCTCAGACCCCTCTGCCACTTGACAGACTTCCAGCTTTGGGCAATTCATTTAATTTCTTTGAGCTTCAATTTCCTTGATAGTAAAATTAAGCAGTTGGAATAAACTTTAGGTTTCTTTCCATCTCAAAAATATTTACTGTTCTTCTGAGAGATAGCATAAAAAAAGATTATATAACACTGAAGTAGATTTAGAGTCAAGTATGAGGAAACTTGGTTTCTTTTTGCTCTTTGAGTCTCTCTATTCCTTATTTTCTCGATAAAAGAGAACGACATTGAAAGACAGCAAACACCATAAAAATCAAAGAAAAGAGGCTTTAGTTCCTCTTTCTTAGTGAGTTGTGGTTCACTCTGAAATTGAAAAATTGTATAAGTGCACTGGGTTGATCTCTTAAAGTGGTCATATCAAATATTTTTCAGTGTCTTTTATACAAATTGACATTTTATCACGATATATATCTAGGGTAGTCATATAGTACTTTGCCTAGGTTAGAATACTTTTGAAAAGTGAAAGGAAACACTATTAATAAATATGTGGGTACAATAATTAGGAAGTAAGGCATAGTCATCCTAATTTTTATTGTTCTTTATGTGCTTGTTTTCCCAGAGAAATAGGGAGATTCCTTTAGTATCTGATATGTAGAGCAATAGTTATTAGAAATGAAAGACTTTGTATTTGAAGTTTCTGTTTGCTTCACCTATTCAAATCCCATCTTTTAATTTTTTTCAATGAAGCTATTCAAAAATGATCTTCACCCAACCTTATTGGTAAACATGTCTGCTAGAATGGAGACAGATAGGGGAAATTAATTATATTAGTGGCAATGGAAGAGGGAATCAATTATGCTTAAACTGTAATGCCAGTGCTTTTCTACTCAAACAATATTAGCAGTTTATTTTTTTCTATATGGAATAAAATAATTGATTTTTCTTTTATGTCTTCAGGAAAATTTTCTAGTTGCAGCTGAAGCAAAACTTTGGAATTAAAAGTGTAGTGTTGCCTCTACAGCACTCAAAAAAGTTATTAATTATGTATGTATTTTTTTAAGAATCCCTGAAATCCCTTTGTGGCAGTTTGAGATTATTTTATGAATCCCAAAAAGATTAGTTTGTAAATTAATTTATTCCTCTGGGTGTGATATCATTTGATTACATTACATTCAGTTGAGGGGCTTCTGATGAGATTACTTGATAAAATAGATTTAGGGCTTTTGATTGGACTAAGTCAGTGTGGAATGACTCAGGTTGAGTCTCTGCTCTCTTACTGGAGCTGTTAATAATGGAGACACAGAGAGAGACTCAGGCAGACACAGAAAAAGGAAGCCGCCATGTTTGATCCTGCCATGTGAGAGAGAGAACTAGAGGATTGCTTAAGCATGAGGCCCCAAGAGGCGGGGCCCATGCAGCAGCTCAAGAGGAGGTGAGCTCTGCTTTATGTCTGAACTAGGGAAGAAAGCAGAATAGCTAAGACTGATTTAGGAGGCCTGGAAAGAGACAAGCCTATGCCTGGTTACCCTCAGTTGAGCTCAGACCTCAGCAGAGATTGGTGGCCATCTTGCTTCACCATGTGGCAGCTGACTTTGGTAAGAAAGCACCTCTAATAGTGCCTTAATTTGGATATTTTACAGCTTCGGAAGTGTAAGCTTCTACCCTAAATAAATCCCCATTATAAAACTTTGCATCAGCTGCCTTGGGTAAACTAAAACCCTCAAACACCTTTCTAGCTCTAAAATGCATTTATCCATTAGCCTTGTACCTCCTGAGACCCTCTGGCCTCTTTTTACCTTATCTCACTCTCAGACCTGGTTGTCCAGGTCTGGAAAAGTTCTAGGTGTGGTTCTGAACTACCTAGCTAACCCTGAAATGCCTTCTTTTTTTTTTTTTCAATTATTAAAGAAAGATGCATATTTTTTCTCTTTATTTTTGAAGAAGCTTTAGATTACATAAATCTTATATCGGAAATATAGGTGATTCCTATATCCCCCCCCCACTTTCCTCCATTAACAACATCTTCGTTAGTGTGGTACATTTGTTACAATTGATGAACACATATTGAAGCATTGCTACTAACCATGGTCTATAGTTTACATTATGGTTTACATTTTGCACTGCACAAATTTTACAGGTTTTGACAAAATGTTTAATGGCTTGTATCCATCATTACAGTGTCATGCAGAACAATTCCAGTGTCCCAGAAATGCCCCATGTGACACCTATTCTTCTCTCTCCCTCCCCTCAGGACCTCTGGTGGCCACTGCCTTTATATCAGTGTTACAAGTTCTTCCATTACTAGAATAATAAGTCTTCTTTAGTCCATAGTTGCATTCCTCCCTTATGTTTGTTTATTCCTCAATATTGAGGATTTGGGGATGGTGATGCCCACTCTGCTTCCAACTGAGAAAGGGCTTAGATTCCATAGGGCAGATGGGGATGCCTTCTTAAACACACGTTCCTCAGCCATCGTCACATATTCCACAGACATATCTAGTGCCCTGTCCTTAAATACTCGTTCATTCCCTTTTATAACAAGATCTGAAGTACATAGTCCATACTCTTTGATATAGATATGACACAAATCTCTCTTCCTTCTTTCCCAACATTGCCATATGCGAAGCATTTTCTCTGAGTAGTACTTGGTATCTTATTATAAATACACATGATTGCCTTTTTATTTTTATTACACCAATAGTATTTTTTTACAGGATGGCTGTTTAGGAGTAAAAAAAGACAATATTAATTATTTTGGCTCATATATTGACTCATCATAAAGTTGTGAGGAGTTAGGCTATTTATTGATAAGAAAAGCGGGAGAATGAGGTATTGCAGAAGTACATGATCAGTAAAAAAACCTCCAAGAGATTAAAACAACCCCTCATTTAAATGTAAGTCTGTGGATGGAATAGAAAAATAATTGAAAAATTAAATATTTCAATTAATTAAAAGTGATAGGTAATTATAGATCAGTCAAGGCAAGACCAATAAGGAATTTGGTTTAAGAAAAGATCAATCATGCAAATATAGACTCAGAATCAGCAGACCTGGAAATATTCTTAAATTTTAAAATTTAATTTTAATTGACCACACATTTAACATTGCTTAGCAGAATGTCCAGGAGTAGTGTCATGGTCCCAGTGTGCTGGGACCAGGTCAGACACAACTGTTGCATTAAAACACACCCAGTAGCCACATCTCATGAGGTACCTTGTATGTGGATGCAGATGTGTACAGATGTTTGCTTCTCCACGGGCTAGCTGTCTCAATGGCTAGAACTGCAACTGTTTTCAGGGATTTGGTCTCAATATGGATATTGCTTTCCCCCAAAATTAACACCTAAAATAAGAGACATCAAGGAATGCAATTTCCCTCATTAGTTAGCTATGCAATCACTTTGGTTTGTTTTTCATTTTGTAAAACATTTGAGGGGCATGAACAATATTTTTACATTAGGGAAATCAAGATATTAATTTTCTGTTTCTAAGTTGTTCTTACAGTTAAGGTACTGTTTAAATATTAGGTTATTTCTCTTGTATAATTCTCATTAATTTTCTCTTTCATTTGTTATATAGTACTCAAATAATGAATTTTCTTAGTAGCGGTCAGTTGGTAAACTAATCTGTATTGTTACTCCACCTAGTGAAAGACCTCATCATGTGCCTGCAGTGGTCAGCTCATGGATCGTGAGAAAATGATGCATCTTCTATTTACATTTATTTTACTCCTATTTATTATCCAGGGATTGGTAAATATACATATCTACCTTATAAAATTGGAAGTTTGTATGAAACTGCACAACACACGTTACAGCTTTGTATGCCCTTAAATTCCTACTTAAAGGTCTTTAGTTTATATCAGGTTATGCAATGATATACACAGGCTGCAGGAGAGTTATAGGACACTTACTTTTGAAATGAGAGTCACGTGGTATTTGGAGAGAGGAAACAAAGCTAAGGGATAAAGTAGAGCAATGCTAGTAACCTTTGAATTCTTTTTTTTTCCCCACTGGTGAATTTTTATTTTATTTTAACTTTATTTTGTACATTTAATAATTGAAAACATAAACAATTAAAAACTAAAAAGTAAACACAGATGAATAAATATATACATTTCTCAATTAAATGTAATGGATACATGTAAATTTTTTTTTTTTAATCAAACAATATATTACACAATATATTTGGTTCATAGTAATGCATTCATACAGTATTTGTCCTTTTGTGTCTGGCTTGCTTCACTCAACATAATGTCCTCCAGGTTCATCCATGTTGCCATATGCTTTATGACTTCATTTCTTTTTACAGCTGCGGCCATACCACCCTGAATGCGCCTGATCTCGTCTGAATTCTTTTTGACTTTTTTCTTTATGAAGAAAAAAGGCTATGCATGATTATTTTGTAAACTCACAATTTCTCAAATAAAAAATAAATAAAAGAAAAAAGGCATCTGATTATAAAGACTATTAAAATAGGTAATATTAAAAAGCAGCAATAATAACCAGAAAAAAAACCTCTAGATTAGATTCTGATTAAGATGTCAGAGGACACTTAAATGAAAGCAATAGCAGCATAAGTGGCCATCAGTAGTTTTCATCTGTAATAAAGTCATGCTTGTGTCCTCTTGGTTGATACTATAATTATAGTGGTCTGTATTTTTGTTATTATGACTGACTTATGCTTTTGCAATTTTAGCAGAAGTAAATTTCACAGGAATTTCTGAAACCAGTACAATTACCTGTGTAGTCTGATCTATGCAGTTAAAATAAGAAGCATATTTTAGCGAGGGAAGGCTCGCAATCCCCCTGCTTAAAGTAACGCTCCATTCCAAGAGTCAAGAAATAGCTTCTAGTAAGTGTGCCTGCCCTCTCTAAGGTAGTGTTAAATGTATGGTGAGGAGCACTAACTAGCTAATTATTCCAAGCCCTTAAATTCAGTACCTGATACACTGTAACTAAATGAAAAAAGGATGATCACAAAATGGATTTAAAATATTCCTCTATGTTAAACAGCTTCCTGTGTTCTCAGGATTAAGTATCAACACATTCATGCAAACTGTTCATGAACACAAGCTATGTTAAGTACACTTAATGTGCCATTACAGTCACAGGCCATGTCACCAACAGGGTTATAGCAGTTCATAGACAGTGATCACAGTTGTAAGTTGTTCTTAATCTTCACCCTAAGATTAATATACTACAACACATCGCTAAATAGCCTAGGAAATAAGAACATTAGACTAATAAACGTTAGAGCGTGGCAATGAAGAGCATGGGTTCTGGAGTCAGGCTGACTAGGTTCAAAACTCAGGTCAAATATTTACTTGGTTAGGTGATGTTGGGCATAGTTATTTCATGTATCTCTGCCCCAGTTTCCTCACTGATAAAACAGGGATGCTATTAATCCTACATTAATGGTTTTTGAGAAGTAAAAGAAATAATACTTATATAAAGGTAGGAACTGTGCATGACACACAGTTGATCATTAAAGTGATACTGATTTTAAAATAACTTAAATACCTATATAAAAATGTTATACCTAATGTAAAATATTTTTGAAAGATAAGGGAAAATTGAAAATAATCCCACAACTGAGAGATGAGTAGCCTTTACATTTTAGTAGATACAATCGTTTTGCTCTTGCATTTGCTGTGTAAGTCTGTGTTGAAATTATTCCTTATAGAAATAAAATTCTTTAAAATATTGTCTTAATAGCTGAATAATATTCCACTTAATGTATATAATTTTATGAGGCCCTTATTGTCAGTCTTTGTTTTGATATTATTTTTAGTTTTTGTTCTTTTTATAAATGTTCACATTTAAATAAGGCCATAGTGAACATTTTTGAAAAATATAAAATTTGGCCCCCTTTTAAATTAGTTCTTTAGGCTAATCCTTAAACTGGAATAAATACCTCAAAATGTATACACATGTACACACATAAGACTCTTAATAACTTTCATCAAATTATATTAAGAGCATCTGTACCAACTTCTGTTCCTAATGTCTGGGCATAATATTCTGATGAGAATGATTGTTTTTTAGAACACCTTACCAGCACTTAACATAGAAGTGTTTTCTGTAAATTTTCTGGTATTATTTACTGAGTGTCTATTATGTGCAAAGTTTTGTGCCAGCCATTATCATACATTAAATTTGTCTGGTTTGCAGTGTGCCTGGATTCCAATAATACCATCCTTGTTCAAAATCCTCCTTAAACTCCTGTTTTGAAACTATCTTCCAAGTGGCATTTTCTTGCCTGATCATTTGCTTTAACCAAAAGTCTTAGTCCTGACAACTTTAGGGTGGTTCCAAAAATCAAATCCAAACTCAAAAATCCACTAGTTTTTAAAATAATTTATCAAACTTGCCATTGTATTGCAGAATAGTAGAATGGGGACCACTCTTGGGGTAAAAAATTTCATTTTGAATCTCATTTTATGGCTATATGGGCATGGCTCATTTAGTTACATGTTCTTAGGACTTAATTTCTTTTTCTGAAAAATGGTGAAAATAGTTTTTAATCAAAGCACTTTTCATGAGTGTCACATGAGATAAGGGATGTGAAAATGCTTTGTTGATTAGACAGCAGTATTTAATTTTTTACTTTTATTACTCTTATCATTATTATTATCAAATGTTAGAGATAATTTATATTTGAGTTCCAAGAGTGGAAACTGGCATGGAAGAATTATGATGAGGACTTTATGTTTATCATAGGAAAATCTCACAATTCTGTTTTTTCCACCGCTCTAACTGTAAATAGACATCTGTAAGGTTTTCTTCTTTCCTGTAATGCTTTTTGGATTATAAGTAACAGGTCAACTTGAAAGCTTTTGCTGGGATTTATGTAAGTCAGGATCACTTAGTGTTTTGATGATCTGATTTCTTCACTTTATTATTTCATTGCCCTCAGAGGAATAATACAATTTTCTAACAAACCATCTCTAAGATTTGTATCTAAAGTTTTAGGGAAAAGGGAAGCGTTCTATCCCTTGACCCATGCTCTATTGAAAATTTAAACAAGAAAATTTTAATCTAATAGATTTCTCTATTATTTACTTCCAGAGGTCACCTCTTCCTTTTTTCTCTTTCTCCTCTCTTTTCTCCCCTGTTTTCTCTTCTCACTATTCGCCCACAGTTGTTCCTATTCACTGGACTATTTTTCAAACGATAACGTGCACAACTCCACTTTTGGTGGCATTGGGGTGCCATTTGCAGCAGCACCATTAGCAAATCAGCAGCTTAATTGGTTGACAAATGGGCACTTGTGAAATATACTCATTTTCCATCACCTCTAACTCTTTTCTATTCAGCAACCTAGATGGTAGATCGAGGTTGTGCTGTAAGAATTAAGAATATTCTAATAGATAACTGCATGCTGTCTGCTAACAAACTGAAGCTGTATATGATGTTTTGTGTGCATATTTCTGAGGGTTTGTGAATTAAAAGGTCTGTTGGGGGTTTGAATTTATTTCTGGCTAGCAGTTTGCCTTGTACAAATTTTGAAGCAGGAAGTTCTTGACAAAGTGCCTGAGAATCCATTATCTTTTGGCTATGAGGGAGGGCAGAAACCCTGATTTCTCTGTTGACTCCAAGTATATTTCTGAAGCCCGAATCTGCAGATTTGTTTTCTTAATAGGAAAAAATATCAGAATATACCCTTGTTACAAAATATGATTATGGGTGATATTTTAGTCAACTTTCAGCTAAGTACCAGGGGTCCTACCAATGAGATTGAAAGATATTTGTTCTCTCTGAGGAAAGTAC
This sequence comes from Tolypeutes matacus, assembly GCA_026826555.1. Lineage (NCBI taxonomy): Eukaryota > Metazoa > Chordata > Mammalia > Cingulata > Chlamyphoridae > Tolypeutes > Tolypeutes matacus. Next base: position 47,226,238 of record JAKSZT010054030.1, read on the forward strand.
CCTACTGTCTTGGCTCATAGTATCAAAAATATAAATGACTATAGGAAAAGCAGAATTTTACAGGCCTTTTTCAAATTGGCATATTCATATTTCAAGTGTTTAAATAAGTAATACTTTACTCTGATTTCAAGCATGCTATGTAACTATAGCATTTTCATACCTGTGCATGAAGGAAAACTCATTTTTAAGAATTCTCTAGGCTGGAAATTATTTTCCATATTAATGTCTTTTACTCAAAACTGCTTATAAGTAGCACAAGAAAGGTCACTCCAAAACTATAACTGCCAGCATAGCAGAATTGGTCAATCCCAAGGGATAATTTACATTACTAAGTCTTGATGAAACTCATAAATTTAAAGTAGCTAACTAGGGCCCCTCCAACACATTGACCTTTGGAGCTGTTTTACCACTTTTGTGAGTGTGAAGGCATGTTTCTGAGCGCACTGGTTTGTTAATTAGCACCTGTGACATTGCAGTTTCAGTTCTCCCAATTGGGTCTCCCACTTGTTACTTTCCTACTTCCCAAAGCTCTCCCAATTGCTGTCTCCCTTTCCCTGGATTCAGGTAGTTAAAGGAATGTTAAAGAGCTAAAAGGAAGGGAAATGAAGAAAATAAAACAAGAGAAAATCTCTCCAGAAGGTACTTCCAAATTGGCCTTTTTGGTGTGAATCAGCAGAGGTTTGTTCACAGCAGTGAAGAGAGCCACAGTTTTAAAAAACAAACCAAAAAAAGTTGATAAATAAAGGTTCGTAAGGTTATCTGAATCTCTGTGTGTCCTTGAGAGAACAACATAAAATGAAGACTTTTGAAGGTATAATTTTAGATTGGATGTGATCTAGTTCAACCCCAAATAAATGCATTGAGCAATATTTGATGCCCTAAATTATATTAGGGACTGGGTGGTGGGGAGGAAAAAGAGAGAGAAAAGGAAATACAGAAGGCTGAAAAAAATATGGCCCCTACCATGGCCAAATGCAGTCTAATATGAAAGATTACTGAATTGCTATGTAGATAATATACTTATGACTTCATTCCTTATGGAATATATTCCTTGGTTCCCTGACACAGTTATATGTCTACACTTATGAGAATAAATGCAATCAGACAGTAATTACAGTCACCAGTGTAGACCTGCAAATTAGAAAAGTCACTTCAAATGACTGATCCCAGGTGTGGCTCCTTGTGAAGGCTGCTGGCCAGAAAGGCAAAGTGTGATTCCACTTGACCATGACCATTCCTTTTGCCTGAAGATCCTTCCAAGTCTTTAAGAGAAAGGTAAAAGGTCAGTTAGTCAAAAAGGTACTTATTAAATGCCTGCTAAGTGTCAGGAAGTTGGGGACATAGGATAAATAGGATAGAAAAGCTAGTTGTTGAGTGAAGTTGACGGCTTAGGCATGCAGACGGTGTGAAGAGAGGTGGGAGCTCCAATTCTAGTCGAGCAGTGGTATTTTTCCAAGGCAGGGGCCATGTGGAGATGGAAGAAGGATTCACTGAGGTGCAGGATTAAAAATTCATAAAATAGCAATGGAGAACTGGACACAGGGAAAGGCAGGGAGAGAACAAACTATAAAGAAAGGTGAAACCATTGACATTTAGGACTGGAAGGAACCACAGATATCATCTAGTTATATGTCACATTTTACAGGTAGGGAAATTGAGTCCTTACCTGTAAAGAGAAATCTAGTGAGAGATTTCTTAAATTCTTACATTTAGGAAGGGGTGGAACTGGCCCTAGAAAAAAAACATTTGGCCTAATCCTCAGTCCACTATTTATATAGTCATTATGAAGTAAGAAAACTATAGAGGAGAAACTAGAAAAACACAACAAGGAGAGGGATTGTCTTGTTCCAGTCTGTGTTTATGCAGTCAGCATGGAACACAGAAGTGGGGGATGCATAGACTATATTACCTTGCTTAAGTTTAAACCCCAAGAAACAAGTGTCTGATATTAGGTTCTTCTGCTAATGTCTGAGCTTCAGAGAAGTGACCCATAAATTGGTTTGGATTGGATCTAATGAGAGATGAACTGACAATGGTTAGGTTGTAGGCTTGAGTGGAAATGTGGAATCATGCAGGCTCTGCCTCAGCACCACGTGCTCAATGTTGGGCCACAGAGGGCTTCGGCTTTCCCACAGTTCCACTATCCTGATTTCTTCAGTCCATCCGATGACCAAATGTACCCTTCAATCATACTGGCTTATACTCAGTATTGGCCCTCAACACACACCGTGTGCCAGCATTCCTTTGTACCTTCATCTGTTTAGTAGTGAAAAGTTATAGAACTCAATGGCTTTACAATACATCTAGATGATTTTAAATGCCTTGTATGGCATTTGTATATCCAATGTTATTGATATTGGATATTGAAATTTGCTTGAAGGACATCATAACATCTTGCAAAAATACCTGTGCATTCATGATGAGTTAGGAAGTCCAGGAATCTACAAAACTCCAAAAGCAGTGATATCTTCCATTATTTTTATACTGCCTATAAAAGGGAGCATGCTCCTATGAGTGGAAAGCATTCAGAAGCTCAGTGATATAGAAGGAGGGTGATATCTGGGCATCATACAGTGATGGAAGACATAGTATATAAGATCATTTTCTCAGGATTGCAATGATTTTTGATAATTAGCTAACATCTTCCAAACTGGTACTAATCATTTTCAAGGAAAAAGGCAAATTTGTAGAAATTTAAATTAGATTTCAGGTTACAGCTTTTTGATACAATCAGAATAATTTACAAACAGTGGCTTGTGTTAATTGACTAATGTAGGGAAAAAAATGAATGAACCAAGAAGATATAAAACACTGTTAACTCAAGTATAAAAGCTGCATTTCATTAAAAATCACTGAAGATTGAGACAGTTGAAGAATTATCTCATCACTACCATTCTAACATTTCTAAAAAAGAAACACCCCAAACCAACCATAAACTGCCATGTAAGCACTGCAATGCAAATGTAAAAAGGTGAAGTACATTCTCTGTGTTGGAAATTGGAAGATGAGTCTGGGCATGTAATTTCCCCCAAATTTTAGTTTGTAGGATATTCTGGAAAAGGGGACAACTGTTATTTAATGACTCTCCCATTTTATTTTTAAGATAACCCCTTAAAAACTGCAAGATATGGAAATATTACTGTACTTTTCCTAAGCAATCTATATTTAAGATTCCTTGGCTTTGATCCACAATGTTTGCTATATTTATTCTTTTTCATTGTCTTGTAGTACTTGCTTTGGCATGTGTAGGTACACAGCCTATCCCATCAGTCGCTAATTCTGCCCCAATATCTTCTCATTATCTTAGTAACAAGAATGGAATTTGTTTATGCTCTGAAATTTGGCTATCAGTCCAATCATTGGGGTATTTCTTATAGAAATTTGGAAGTATGCTTCCTATAGCTTTTTTCCCTTTCTGACTTATGAGAAAGGTTTCATTTCCCTTTTTGACACCAATCCTCTGCTCAAATGAGTTACATCCTAGGGGGCTAGGGAAGAGGGAGTGGCATGGACTTGTTCAATGGTTCAATAAATTACAGAATTTTCATGGGATTATGAATTCACTTCTGGATACAAATATTTGACAGATATAATTGTTGTTACCCATAAGCTTTCGATGGCTTCAGAAAAGGAAAAAAATGTATGGCTATAACTTGTCTATAAATCAAAAAATCACCATGACAGCCTATTTTTCAGTATTCTTTTGAACAGCAGCGGGACCCTTTTTGGACAGTATATTTAGCTGTTTCACATCTAGTGTTCTGGATCATTATGCATTTCAAGGAAGGAAGCAAGGTACTTGTGCCAGCTCAGCTAATGAAAATGCAAAAAAATTCTCCATAAGTCAGTCCAGTTGTACTTAGAGCCCAATATTCTATCTCTTCTTGAACCTAGGGCATGGGTAACCAGCACAGTAATGTTGATTATTAATTTAGTTAACTATTTCTTGGATTTGTTTTCCCAGCATGCACAAACTCTTGAGATACTGAATTTAACCATTTTAATAGCTATTGCATGAAATTGACAGGTTAATAGGTCCTCAGATCATCGTAGTGCAAAATAAGCATTGCTATAACAATTCCTGACGGTACCTGAAGCCTCCTTGTTGCTCAAATGTGGCCTCTCTCTAAGCTAAACTCAGCATACCTTCCCCCCAGCCTGGGACATGACTCCCAGGGATGAGCCTTCCTAGAACTGTGGGATTCCTACCAAGCACCAGCTAGCAATGCAACTGGAAAAAGACCTTGAATAAAAGGGGGAAAAGGTAAAGACAAATGAGTTTATATGGCTAAGAGACTTCAAAGTGAGTCGGGAGGTCAACCCAGTGGTAATGTTTATGCACATCTTGGCAGGATCTCATGGACTGCCAAAGTGGATACTACCCCAAACAGTGGGGCTCCTGAGGGCTCTGGAGACACGCAGACACTATAGTCAGGGCAGATTGCTCAGGTGTTTGGTAACTTGCCAGTGGGCCCTACTTTGGAGTTTGTGCTCCTGAGAGTGGCTCATCTGTCTCTTCTCTTTGAACCTATACTTGGTGCGGGAGTTGTTAGGTATAAGTTCAAGAGACTTGAATCCTTGGGCTGTCCATGTGCCAGCTGGGCCCTGAGCCTCAGCAGAGTTGCAACAGCTACTCTCAAGTTTATTGGACTCACCCAGGATAACTGACAGGGAGGTAAAGATTGACAACCACCATACCAAGGAAACAAGAGAGCCTACAACTGCAAGCAAGAGAGTCCCATCCATCGGCTGTATGGGATCGAAGCCCCCTCTCAATTAGAGGTGGAGTGGACATCACCATCCCAGAATCCTCAGGATTGGGGAATGAGCTATGGACTAGAGTGGACTTACTGGTATTCTACTATAGACTTGTTATGATTCTAGCAATGGAAGAAATTACAACATTGATGTGGAGGCAGTGGCCCCTGGAGGTTCTGGGGGCAGGGAGAGGGAAAAACAGGTATAATGCAGGGTTTTTTTGGGGGGGACTTGGGAATCGTCCTGAATGGCATTACAATGACAGATATATGGCATTATATATCTTCCCACAGCCTGCAGAATTGTGTGGGAGAGAATGTAAACTACAATATGAGCTATGGTCCATGCTCAGTGACAATGGCCCAGGATGCATTTATCAATTGCAATGAATGTGCCACACTAATGAAGGATGTTGTGTATGTGGGAGGCTGTGGGAGGTGTGGGGAGCGGGGCATATGGGAATCCCTATATTTTTTGTGAAACAGTGTAATCTAAGTTTTTTTTTTAAATTAAAAAATACATTTAAAAAAAAGCATTGCATTACAGATCAAGTATAGACGTTATCTTAATGTCTGCACGTGAGAAGAAAAATAGTGCAAAATTTGGTGATCATGGGTATACATACCTAAGGCATATACAGAAGAGAAATAAAATATTTGTTGCCAGATATGCATAAAGAGGAGCATTGCTTCTGCTAGTCATTGGCAGGTGAGAAAGCTGTAGAGCATTATGTTAAAATTCATAGATCCACTTTATCTTGAGAGTCAAAGGCTAATATCCTTTATAATATACCAGAGGATCTGCAAATCCACGATCATCTTAAATTTATGAAAAGTCACATTTTAAAATAAGAGAAAAAATGGCACCTAATATTCAGAAGCAACAAAAGCTTTCCACTTATTTTCTTTAGGGCACATATGGCACTATCAAGAGATTATTTTTATTTCAGAGCTGTATTTTTCTTTCTCTTGCTTTCAGAGACAATGCTATTATTACTCATTATTAGTTACACATTTGTTTTGGATGCCAGAATGTTTTCTATGAATAGGTTCTGTACTTTTTGAATCTCACATAATAAATGTTCTCTTATGAGCCTGAAGCTAAGGCTGAATTTCAAGTCACCTGTGTATGAACAGTAGAATAAAAGAGTAAATTATAACTGAAAGGTTTTCCAGATTGCTGAGAAGATTGCCTAAAATACCTAGGAGTCAGATGGTCAATAATTTGACTGTTTCAGGCCAATTCAAGGGTTCTACTGAATTTACTCCTGTAGGGAAAAGGAGGGCAAAGACCTGGGCACTCCATAGGGTCAATAATGTCTTCCTCAGTATGGAAAACTGTGGCTCGTGAGCAAAGGCTGTTGGCTTCTGTTGCCTGTGAGGAACTGGGGAGCAGAGGAGCTGGGATTCTTCTAAGGGGACCATTGAGAAAGCTCCTTGTGTTGTTTACACTGCTAACCTGCTAACCAAGGAGCAAGTGCATTTCCTCAATGAGTAGTTAAGAGTCTACTTTCCTCTTAATGCTTGGGTTTAATGGGAGAATTTTTGCTTTGCAAAATGTTTGCTTTTGAATAAAGGGAATTGGCATGCTATACTTAATGATTCCAAATTGCTTGCTATTTTTCAAGCTTTCCTTATTTGTAATGTTTCTTATTCAGACAGGATTAACTTTAAATACCAATTTAAATCTAAATTTAAGTTCCAAATGATTTCATGTAGTGCTACTGGTGTGTGTTGTGCTTAGAACCTACATCTTATACATTTGAGTGTCATTTATGAAAGCCACAAATGCCTAATTAGAGGAGAAATTAGTGACTTTAATTTTGTTAATTGTGGTTCAGAACTAAAGCAATAAGTCACATATAAAAGTCAAGTGGTACACTTGTTTCAATAGCTAATAGCAAAAGCTTGAATTTGACAGAGGAGCACAAAGTTAAAAGAGTCAAGGCAAATAGCTGAATGATGAATTCAGGGCAACACTTGCAGGCTTTCTTTTCACTTTCCTCTGGTATGACAGATGAGACTGAAGCCCTGTGATAGGATATGATAGGACATAATGAAAACTGTTTTGCTTTAGCGCTGGAAACATGGCAGACAAGTCTAATGGAAATATGGTTACAAATCCCCATCATGACAAAAATCAGAGTTAAAGTTAATGCTTAGCCCCTATGTTTTAATCAATAAAAGCCTTTTAGGGTTAGGAAATCAGACCGCACACACCTTTTCAATCATTACTGTCTTCTGTATTTAGACATGTCTCATAAATTCAACAAAGATAGATTCTAAAAGTTCATTCATTTTAGTGAATCTAACAGGCACACAACCACACACAAACACAGTGTTCTATCAATATATAGAAATAAATATAGATCGTTCTTCATAATATGGGTGTAGAATTCAGTGAGTAAAACTTTACACTAATTGGACATTAAATCTGCTTTGATTTTAGGGGATATTTTTTCACTTAAAAGTACAGAGCAATACATTTTAAGAAGTCCAAAGGGTTTGTCTTTGTTTTTGACCAGCTCATCCATAAAAACAAGTTCCCATACTATGTAAGAAGTTTTATTGGCATTAAAATGAATACAAAAAAAAAAAAAAAAAAAAAAAAAAAAAAAAAAAAGAATACAAAGTTAAGCTTAGTATGGGTGATGAAATATATATAAATACCTATAGGCAAAAATCAGGATAAAAATACCATAGAAGAAAACAGGTAAAACAAAGATTTAGACCTTGAAAGATGTGGCTGACATTCCAACAATCCAGATTGGGCAAAGGGGTTCTGGTGGCAGAAACAGCAGGAGCAAAAGCACAGAGGCAAGAAAACTTACAGCATGTTTAAAGAATGGTACAAACATGGTGTATCTGAAGTATAGGGTCCTGAAAGTAAATGGTGTTTGGAAGCTCATTTGGCTTTCAATGCCAAATTACATAGACTCTTTGATAGGCAGAGGGCATCAAGCTCTCTGAGCAGGAGTTAATAAGGCCACATTATTTGTGTTCTAGAAAGTTCTAGGAAAGTTAATCTGTCAGAAATTTAGTATGAGCTTGTCAGTTTTGTTGGATAGGAATTGGATAAAAATTTGAACTGGTAAGAATCCTCAGACAAATCAAAGAATGGAATGGAAAAATATGCCTGAGATATTTTGTGAACTAAGAAATCTATAGAGGGGGAAGCGGCTGTGGCTCAATCAGTGGGGCTCCCGTTTACCATATGGGAGGCCCCGGGTTCGGTTCCCGGGGCCTCCTGGTGAAGGCGGGCCCGCCCGCGTGGCGTGGTTGGCTGACCCAGCGAGCACGGGCAGCAAGGGGGGGATGAATGAATAAATAAAATCTTTAAAAAAAAAAAAAGGAAATCTATAGAGGATGGCAACTTATTGGAGGTCAGTGAAAAAAGATAGAGAAAGAATGACCAGAAAGGAGGCCGAGGTCAAAGAGGGTAATTTTAAGGTCTAAGATCTTGGAATTGAAGCAGTTCTGAAAGGGTGTTTATGTGTGCAAGAGAAAAGGCTAAAGGGAATGACATTGGAATGGAGGGCAAACAAATTCGAAGCCAGGATACCAGAAGACTCTAGAACCTACGATTTGCAATATACATTTTAAAACAGAGAATACAGAAACTAAACAATGTTTTGTTTTGTAATTGCACTCAACTTTATAAAAATAAAAACCTAAAGAGGATGTTTATTGTTAAATTTCATTAGGAAATATGGACTAGGGATGAATATAATCCTTAGTCATCAGCCTATTGTAAAGTAGATTGGTTTAAAGCAGTCATCTTTCAGGCTTTGGGGTGATGAGGAACATGTTTTTATAACACGATGACTCTTTTTTTTTTTTTTTCACCTTTTAATCAACTTTTATTCAAAAAGATGGATTTTTGTTATTTATATTATCCAAAATATAAAAAGTGACTTGGTTGATAAATGTTTTATTTTTGTTTTGTTTTGTTTTTTTGTTTGTTTGTTTTTTTACCGGGAGGTACCGGGGATCGAACTCCGGTCTCTCCATATGGTTGATGGACGCCCAACCTCTTGAGCCACATCCATTTCCGATAAATGTTTTTCAACAATCAAGAATATAAAAAGTAATAAGATAAAAATAAAATATGTGATTTAACATTTGTAATTATATATTTTACGTTTGTACATAGGGCTTCAAAGGACTAGTCTGATACAATGACTTTTGAATGGGCGGAAATGTGGACACTCCTCCAAGGCTTCAGAACTGCGTGTCAGAATGAGCCCAGGACTAGGCAACAGTCCCATCATTTAGAGGAAAAAAAAAAAGCAAATTGCCAGGTTGCTAAGGGTGTAGAACTTTATTTATACAAACTGATTTTAAAGGCAGCATTCAAAATACACTGTCCATCATCTTCAGAATTTGTAAAGTATATGAGGAAAAATGATTTTCTGGTGTTTTGGTGAAAGTTGAAAGCTTTGCAGTTATAGATGCTGGGAGGGGTGGCTTCCCTGTGCTTTGACTGAGTGACCCACATGGCACATAGTAGGCACTCAGAAAGGTAGCCACTTTTATATTTTCTAGCATGTTACTAGGAGGTGGAGACTGAAGCAAACCTGAGATTTGGGTCTCTATCCTTGTCCAGCAGCCTAACCCCACATTGCCTCCACTCACTGCAGTTGTGACAAAATTTGCCTGAACCCAGCAGTTCAAGCAGGACCCAAGTCAGCAATAAACTCCATGTGCCCTGGGGCAGTATGAAGTTAAATGAGGACACAAAAGTGCTTCTTTATTGAAACAGATATTCAAACACATATCAAAATCAATACTACTGTATTTGGATTCAACAAAAGTCACTGATTTGATATAGTGTCAGGTTTATTTTCTATTGCTACAGAGTTGTCACTTGTAGCATTTATAAAGAGTGCTGACAATACCGTAAGCTGCAGCTGGGAAGCATCAAAGCAATGACTTAAAAGCTGGAGTGAACAAGATCAGTATTCTTTGGGCAACTCTGGTTTAGAGGTCAGAGGAGGCTCTCCTGGTGGTTAGTGGATTGATTAGGTCTTTGCTGTCATGAATCTTGGGAGATACCTTCTTTTCCTTCTGAACTCAGATTTTTTGTCTTCTTTCCTTCTACCCTTGGAAGGACAGCTCATTCTAGCATTTCCTACAGGTGTGAACTGACCTAATAATAATACCAGTAATAATTACTAACATCTTAAGAATACATTATTGTTTACAAAGTCCTTCTTGCTGTATTTATTCAGTACAGGCATATGCAGAGAAGCTGCTCAGATGTAGTAGAAAGAACATTAGCATGGTATAAGAAACCTTGAAATCAAGTGCATCACTTAATTGTGGGTGATAATTTCTCCATCTGGAAAAATTTAATTAATGAGCCAGTCTCTCAGGTCATGGGGAGGCTTGAATGGAATGATGTTTATGTTTTGTAAATTGTAAAACACCATGCAAACTTAAGACATGAGTGTCTTCCTCACCGAGGGTACCAAGACTCCACGTGGCATCCTGTCCCTCCTCTCTCCCATGCCCTTCAAATGTGGCTATTCCCATTGAGTCGAACACATCCTACCCACTTCCTGCCCTTGCTTATTACTTAGAGAAGTGGCATACTGGACCTTGGCCCCTATGCCAGTTGGCAGATAAACCCCTCAGAAAGCAGATGCTCCGTTTCTGATGTCACCACTAAAATCTCTCCTAGTTTTCTATGAAGAGCCTTCCCCCTTCTCCATCTTACCAGGGAGCTGGAACTTTTCTCCCCAGAGCTCTCTGTCCCTCCCACTTCATTCTCACTCTGGATTAGGTCATTCAGTCACCTCTGAGTTTATCAGGACAGGAGAAGCACCTTCTCATTTCCTCCCTCTCTCCCCTCCCCTTTCCATTCCATCTGACCGATGGAAGTTTTACAAATGACTTTTACTCAGAAACTAAAAGAAAACAAAAGATTGGAAAAGCAGGGCCCAGTGAATGTATGGTCTGATTTGAAATGAATTTGATATCTTGCTGGGGGCATTTTGACTGGCAGAGCTTTTAGTTGCCATTGTGAATTCTCAGATAGCCTAGTCTGGTTCCTTGTTTTTTCTTTCCTGGATGAGTCTGCCTCTCAATTGCCCACCTTCATCCTTCAGTTGTAGGATCTGCCTTTAGCCTCTGACCGTGTCTCCTCAGGAAGGGTCTGTTCTCCTTAAACCTAAGGTGCCTATTTGTTAAATGGAATGAATGTAGTAACAGGCAACATAGGTTGTTAATTGGCTGAGGAATTTAGAAGAATGGTGGTTTTCATTATGTCAGTATTAGCAATTTAAAAGAGCATCACAGTTCTTCATCAGTGATTTCATTTCAAATGCCCTTGGTAAAGGAGAGAGGAGCTATTTAGTTAATATTAGTGTTTCCCACAGCATAGCACTTTTGGAAACATTATAATTTAAGACCCCTTGGGAGCATTTAAGAATGCTTTTTCATTCCAGTGAGAGTCAGATTAAAAAAAAAAAAAAAAACCCAATCTTTATTTTTTGGATCCAGACCTCTAGAGACTGGTCCATTCCAGATTTGAGTAAAATTCCTTCAGCCGACTTCCACTGCAAGAGTTATGCAGCCGTCATTCCCGTGTGGCTCTGATGGGGAGCTTGGACTCAGTGACCACCGCCCAGCCTGGCTTGGGCTCCTACTTGTTCCCTAAACTGGTCTGGTCGCTAAGGTTAGATCAAAAGGAGCAGTAAGGAAGGGTCTCAAAAAGATACATTTGCTCTCCTCAAGGCTTCCTGAATTACACCTTGCTTTTTAGGTTTCATGTCAGGAAACTAAATCTGATAGAGAATCTTTCAGTATTTCCTCAGTTCTTGTCTAGCCCAATCAACGGAAATTGGTCTAGTCCAATCAAAGGACACCTCAGCTGCCTTACCTGCTCTTTGCTCTTTTAATGGTAGCATATAGAGGTGGATTTTTAAAATAATAACTAATTTGGACTGACGAATCTCTAGGAGATTGCTGTTAGTATCTCCACATTCCTTATTTCATTTTTAAAGGTCAGTTTTCAAAATCTTTTGCCAAAATGAAGAGAGGCCTTTCAGTGATCAACAATAGCTCTTTCTTTCTAGGCATATGGGTATGATGATAATACATATTGGTTTCTTTCTTGATAAACCACTTTGACAAGCGTTGCAAACATCAGAAGCTGTTGCTTCGTCTTATGCCTAGAAAATTGAGTCATCAGTCTAATCATGACGGGGTAGGAGCAGTTGAAGAAGAGCTACAAGTATCATCTGAGCATGGTTTGTAACAGCAGACTATTCAACACAAGTCAAATATCTTTCAATATAGGCATGGTTATGTAAATTACAAGGACCTACTGTGCAACTATTATAAACGAATGCTCTAAGAGTAAGCATTGACAAAATATTTTATTACATGAAAAAAGCAGATTATATAATATTTAGTATAATACTTGGATTGCATTTTTGTAAAAATAAAAAGAATATGTGCATGGGAAAAGGGCTTGGAAACCATTGTTTTCCTTTGGTGGTGTGATTATGGATATTATTTTCTTCTTTTAACTCATCTATATGTTCTCTTTTTATAATGGGCTTGTGTTTCTATTGTAATTTTTTAGAAGTTATTTAAAATTTGATATAGAGTAGAAGAACCAATATACCAACAGTAATGAGGAACAAGACAGTAACGCCATATGGTGGAGAAAAGATCTAGATACAGTGCACTTGTGAGATATAGCTGAGCAGACCACTCTGCTCTTCGTACTGATAGGCTCCTCTGAAAAGCAGGTCAAGTTTATGCTAGATCAATCAAAGGAGTTGAAGAAGCAGATCCAGACTAGACAGAGGCACCAAGGCGTGTTTTGTGCTTCTGAGCCTGGTGTCAGGTTTGTGTTGAAAGTAAGCTGGAAAAGAAAATATTGCTCCCTATTTTAAGACCTAAAAGGCTGTAGGTGTTGATTATCTTCTTTCAATGATTGTAGGGAAAAAAATGTATTTTTGCCAAGTAGTACACCTGTCAGATGAACAGAGGATCTCCCCAGTCTGTTAATTCTCTGGCAATTGAAGCATCCATTGGCCCAACTGATTAAGTTCATGGGACATTCTCCATAATGTGGCAGCTACCCAATGGTAAGAAATTCAGTGTCAGGTCTGGATGCAGTGCTCACTGTGTCCCATTTGAAGAGAAGGTGCTCCTGGTCATGTAGTCAGCAGTCAGTAGAAATCCCTGCAGTTGCTGGTGATTCCCAAAGGGGAAAGAGAATATTTCCCTTTGACCCATGATCTCTAATTCTATTGATTCATAGGGTGGTCCTTCTGGTGAGAGCCTTTCCATTTTAGAAAGCTTTCTTCCACTTATCTCAGGGTGAGGCTGGAACATTGCTATATTTACGAAGTCTCCAGTTATTCTCATGCATGACCAATGTTGAGAAGGCTGATCTGGAATGTTCAGCAAATGTATCCAGACATACAATCGGGATAATATGCAAGCCTTCAAGTACCTAGATGGTATTCCAAGTTCATGATCATTTGGCAGTGTATCTAGAGTTGATTTTCCACCAGTGAGAGCTGATGTGCAGCTGCCCCTCTTCCCTAGTCCACGTCATAAGCAATGAAAACTATGTTGAGATGAGCCGTGACTGTGAAATAAGACAAGCCAATTAACCTTTGTTGGAACTGATCCTGAAACTTTATTGTCAATAAAATTCATTCTTATCATTTGATAAAACTGGCCACGGACATAAACAAGGGAATGGGCACATAAAATCACCAGGACTGAACACTGGAGTGTAGTTCAGAAAGAAAGAAAGGGAACCTCTGGGAGCAGACATTATTGGGTACCTACTATGTGCCAGGAATTACTTAAAGCACTATATGTCTACTTTTCTTTTATCCATAAAACAATACTTTAAGCTTCCTTCTCCCCAATAAAATTCAGTGATCCAGTCCCTACAGAGTACTGTACCATTTTTCAGTAAGTAACTCTCCTAGGGCTATAGAAATTGCAGATTTAAATTGCAGATGTAAACCCTACTCTTTCTGCCTAAAATCTGTGAAAACTTCTGCAGCCTAAGAAAGCACAACTTCCCCTATACCATCCTGAGATGTAAGGCCCTGTAAGTTCACCAGAAAGCTGATCCCAGAAGGCAGGACTCTGCAATGGTTGTCATCTATACAGCAACCTGTGGTCTCTCATTTCTCCTATTGTGTTTTGCTTGGTTTTTAGAAATGACGGGGGCTACAAGGATACTGTTTAACATTTACACCCGTAGCTTTTATTTTCTTTTTAAGGAAACATAAGTTCCAGAAAACTATAATGAATTAAGTAGGTACTTATCACGTTTTTTCATTGTCATCTAGTTTTTGCAGGTTCCGTAGATGATTGCCTATTATCTTTAGATGCACAGTCTTTTTTTGTAATTCTTTGCTTTCAAACTTCTGTCAGCATTTTCTAATGATCTTAACTTGGCATTAGGCTATTAGAATAGAATGGCAGCATCCTTATTATTGGCAATAAAATTGAAATCTAGAGGATAAGTGCTTTGCAAAATATCCATAGATTCATGTCAACTTAGAGATTCTCAATTGAACAACTGACTTTCATAAGCAAGGTGATAACCCCTCAAGTTGCTGCTGAATTAAGAGATACTTCTGTCAATGGAGTGAGGCTCTAAAGTAGAAGAATGGACTTGCTTAGGCACTTGAATGCATGTTTTTAACAATTACACATTTCTTACATTTTCCCTTTGAGATTGTATAAGTTTCTCGGCTGTTAAAACAAATACCATCCAATGGGTTGGCTTAACAACAGGAATTTATTGGCTCATGGTTTCAGAACCTAGAAGGCTTGCTTCCTCTTGGGTCGGTATCTTCTGGCTGGCCAGCAGGCTTTGGGCTTCCTTGGCTTTCTATCCGTGGCAATGCACGGGTGGTGTCTTATTTCTCTTTTGTGTTCCATTGATTTCCAGCTCCTTATTTCTCCCTTGGCTTTTCTCTCTCTGTGTCCAATTTTCTATGCTTTAAGATTTTAGCAATATTAGATTGAGGCCCACCCTCATTCAGTTTGAGCACAGCTTACCTAATAATGTCTTCAAAGGTCCTATTTACAAATGGTTCCACCCTCAGAGGACCAGGAGTTGGGGCCTGAGCGTGCCTTTTGTGGGGGTGGGGGGATCATGATTCAATCTTCTACAGAGATCAATTACTTTAAAAACATTTTATTAAATATTGTAGTTATTCTAAGAGAGATACATTCCTTTAAGGATGTTTTCAGCAAAACATCCAAGGCTTCAGGAAGTATTCTCCTTCTTCCATATAATACCTGTCCACCTCCATGATTTTAAAGGAAATGCAGAGCCAGGTCTTTATTTCTAGTAGAAAATAGTAGGAAATATGCTGAATTTATAGAACAATATGGACAGTTATAAGGGTCTATTTAAAAGTCAGTGGGTGCTCATTTTCCATGCATGCTATTAGTAAAAAGGAATGGGCTGCAGGCTCATCTGTTCTAAGAACATTGCTTTCTTACATTGAGGATCCTGTGTAAACCATGATCTAATTTTGTAAAACCTTTGGCTGAGGATCAGCTTTAACTCTACATGCCTAATCTTTCCTTTCCCATATTTTAATTTTGAATTCTCATCACTCTGATACTAAGCAGACAGTTCTGAAAATTGACAATCCTGCAGTTCCACTTTTGTTTTTCATTCTCCCACTGCCTTTCTTCTCTTAGAGCAGTAAAGGGTCAGAATGGGAGCCTAAAGTCAATCTCTTCAGAGTTGTGTCTTCCTCTGACTCAAATGCGTTGATGCAAATGGATTAGGTCAAATCCTAATTAGGATTTATGGAACACCACAGGTAGGGAAGCCAGTTAACTTGACTTGAGAAATCAGGAAGAATCTGGCCTGTCACTTATAGAAATCCAGTCTAGCACAGACCATTGTCTGCATCAGCGAGACAGTGGACAGGTTGGTACATTCATAAGCCATCTGTGGTCTGAAACAGCAGAGCAAGATCAGGTTTGTGTCCTGATTTACCTAATACCAGAAAGAATTCAATCAGTCAGGAGAATAAAGCAGAACTTTTTGTATTACCAAGGAGCAAACAGTCGATTTTATTTCAGCAAGATTTCCTTACTTCTCTTAGGCACCTCAGAGGGTTTTGTTTGTTTGTTGTTGTTATGTTGGCTTACCCTCAGAGGTAGGTAGATTAAGGTGAGTCCCTGGTTTAGAGAACATGGTCTAGTGAGTTCCTGTTTCTGGACATCAGTGGTCTTTTAAATCTCTATCTAGTAGGAGAGTTAACTTTGTTTAGGCAGATAATGTATTCTACCAGCAAGTCTGAGGGTTCACACACTGCTGGGGGCTGGGTGGGAAGGAGAATGACCTTTCCTCCTGAGCTCCAGAATCTTCTACTTCGGTTCCATTTCCTCTCTGGGCCTGGGGTAGGGTTCTTGGCAGAGAAGACACTAACAGTTGATTTTCTCGGAGTCTTTGCGTAAATGTGGCCTTCAACTTCCCTAAGCTAGCATAATGGGTAGATTAATATGTTCTTCTTGGCAGGAACGGAGACTAGATTTTTTTTAAAGAAGGAGGAAAAAAACATGTTGTTGTGCTAAATCAGTAATTGCTATGGCAACAGGCACTCTATACATATTAGGGGGAAAAGGAGAGGAAAGATGTAATCTTAGTTCTGTAGGAAGGAGAATAGCAGAAATAGATTCATGTATTTTTTTTTTTTTAATTTTCTAACAAATTAAGCAATGTGTATTAGGCACACCATTATATGCTCTGTATAATCTTATCAGAGTCTGGTAGATATTTGATAAAAGTAAAATTGTCTTTTGCTTTGTTACAGTTCTTTCTATTTCAGAAAATCACAGAAAAAAAAAGAGAGTATACATTATATTTTAAATATACTATTTAAATTTTACTGCCCTGACTAATCCATATTAGGGAAGGCAAACATCTTATTAGTTTTGTGGGTAGAAACATCCAAACTGGAACAAATTACTCTCTCTAGAGTGGCTGCACTTTTCCCCCTTACTAGACTGCAGGGATTTGCATAATATGTTGCAACTGCATTGTGATGTCTAGCTCTTCTGAATGTTTAGGGCAGGGTTTCTCAACCTCAGTACTGTTGGCATTTTGGACCGGATAATGAATGCTTTGTTGCAAGGGGCTGGCCTGTGCATTATGGAAAGTTTAGCAGCATCCCTGGCTCCTGCACACTAGATGCCAGTACCACCTCCCAGGTCGTGACTACCAAACATGTCTCCAGACATTGCCAAATATCCTCCAGTGGGCAAAATTGCCACTAGCTTAGAACCGCTGGTTTAGGGTAACCTAGATGAATGCTCAGGGTTGCGGTAGGACATCATAAATAACCCACTTCTAATGCTAGAGTAACATGCACAAGTGTGAAAGCTGAATTGTTCAACTTTTGGATTGATTGGGTTATTTAGGTGATGACTGTCAGTGATTTAGCCCATTTGAGTTACATTTTTCCTTGTTTGGCGATAGATCCTATTATAGAAAGAAAATCACTGATTTTTCCAACTGTGGTATCCAGTTTTGTTACAAGCTGAATTTTAATAGAGATAACATTCCAAATCTTAATTCCTTTACATTACCTAGTTACCCTCTTCCCAATTATTTTTTACTGGCAGCATCTTCATATGGGTTAATAGGGGATTGGAAAGGGTTTAGAGAAATTAGAGCATACACCCAGAATTAAGATTTCACAATGGAAATAAGAAAATAATGTAATATTTTACCGCAAATGGGAGTACATATTGTGTTTATGGACTGAAAAAACATTGAGCTAAAAGAAGACAGATAAACATTTGGAGAATAACAATCTGTCCTTTGATTCTGTAAACGTCATCTTATAAGTTTATTTATGCGCTTGTTATACAATGCTGGATACAAGTGACCACAAGCAAAGGTTGCTAGGTTTCTTAATGTACATGCTCTGAAAAATGACCCAGAAGCACAAGAAGGATGCCTTTGGATGGTAGTTGATTTTTTCCCCTAACTAAATAACACAGAGATTGAGGGTGGAAGTGTGTTCTAATTATCACATTTTCTGAAATTTCAGGAACAATTGAGGTGATGCTAACATTTGTGTTTTGGATTTTGTGACTTTGTTCTCGGCATTTTATGACTCTGTAAATAAGAGTTACCAAATGTAGTAAAAAATAGACAGTTTACATATCTTTTTATCTGAATGAGATTATATATCTGGACTATGATTGAAAGACCAATAAAATTCAGTCAGTGCTGGCATTGGTCTGCCAATATATTTCTCCTGCCCATGTTTTGTCTGCTGACTCATGCCACCAAAATATTATGTATGCACAAGTACTGTATAATCTTAGGGTTCTCATAAACCACAAACAGTAACTAGGAATAGGACAGCAGTAAATGAACCCAGTGGCAAGTAGAGTGGAGCAGAGTAATATGTCCCAATATTTGTAAACATTAACATCAGAAATCCTCTTTAGTTCCATGAACCACAGTCTCAGTGCTGCCCTTGTCCTCCTCCCTTTCAGTCCCTCATCTTCCCCTGTCATTCTTTGGCTGTCAGCATTTCATTACTGATAAACAGGAGGGAACATTCTAGTTGGAGCAGGGAAGGTAGAGTCTTGGAAAGTTGTATACGTTTCAAAGATGTTTTTAGAAAAAGCACAAAGAAAATTTGTAGATCTTCAGCAATTGGCCTTTACGTACAACGATTGATGCTAGCTGGTTGTATCAAGACACTCATGATGCCACAGAATATTACTCAGATTCATAGAGTAATTGTGTTTTTCTCACTTTCATCAGTAGATGAGCCTAAAGACGTACATTTCCTAAACTTGACGAGGCATTTCTCTTTCTTCCTTGGAAATCCTTGGTAGTAGAGGAGGTTTCTAGCTGTTTTGTTCTGTTTTGTAATGGCCTCTTGGGCTTTCCCGCTTATCTACAGTTCTCTGGTAAAACATATGGTATGTTCAGGCATATGGATCTGTATTTTAGAGAAGGCGACCAGCATTTTGCTGTCTTGTCTTGAGTACTCAGTGGGAAGAGGTTATATTGAACTTGATCATAGATAACTTAGGCTAGGTATTTGTAAAAACATCCCGTGGTCATGGCAATAAGTCGTTAGGATGATGTTGGTACTGCTGGTGGCTTGCATGATGTGATGCTGAGACATTTGCCTGGAAATGTGGGCCTGGCTCTTTGTCACTGCGTGATGAAGATACACCTTCTGGCCTACCTGGCTTCATATTTTCCTCTGATGTGTGAGGGATTTTAGCTTCAGTGCCTCTTAAATTTCCTCTAAGGTTCTGTAATTCTAGGGCCTGGATAGGAGCTCTACAATGTGGAGGCAGGATAATTGCTCAGAGGCTTTCTAGCCAGAAGACTATGAAATAGACTATGGGAAAGAGAGGACATGAAAGATAAACTGCTGTCAGAAATCCAGGGGGATTTACAGGAGAAGCTTTTATGGTTAGTGTCAAATTCCTATAGCTCATATGACTACCCCACATTGAATGGAGGGAGAGAAATCAGGCTCTAAGTTTCTAGTTTACCATTAGGCAGAACAATTGGATTTTCTTAAACAGCAGCTCAAAACTTCGGAAAAGATTTCTCATCCGTGCTCTGCTTGTTCAAAAGGAGGCATGTTGCTCTTCATTCATAAACACTTAAATGTCACACCATCATCACTTTCTCATTCCAAATGAGAAATAGGCTATTTGTCCTCAAAGCAACTTTCCCCAAAGATGGAATTATTTTTAAAAAATATATGTATGTGCATTTTTTTTTAAAGGAGAAGAGAAAGTTTAGCAGGGAAGCTTAGTAGAAGAGTACTCTTTGTTTGCCATATTTTTCAAGTTAGAAAAAAATCAAAAGCTAATAAAATTGAGTTGCAAGAGTAAAAAACAAAGAAAAAAAAAAGAAAAAAAAAAAGTGAGTTGCATAAAATGGTCTATCTTGCCAATAATCTGTCTAGAAACAGCTCCCAAACTGCCAGGCCTGTCTCAAGATAAATCCACAATGATCCATTTGATAGTGTCCATATTTATAGTTTGCTCCTTCAGGAATTCTCACCTAAGAATAGAAATTCCAGGATAAAATAAAATTGCTTAAAGATCTTTCAAGATATTTATTTCTCATTTTCTTAAGAAGCTATCTTGGAGCGATTTCATCAAGGACTTCAGATTCAGGTAGAGGCAGATTAGTAATATTAAAATATTGCTGGGCTGAATGTTATACATCAGGCTATAAAATAATGGGTGGATTTCTATGCTGATCCCAAAATGGCATTACTCTACAGCATGGTCTCTCTGTAGGATAATGTGGTGGTTCTCCAACTGGAGCATGCAAGAGAATCTCCTGAAGGTGGGTTAAACACACATTCCTGAGCCCCAACCCCTGAGTTTATGATTTAGGGGGTCTGGGGTAGTGCCCAAGAATTTACTTTCTAATAAATTCTCAGGTAATTCTGATTTTGCTGGTCCAGGGACCACACTTGGAGAACAAGTAGAATTATATTCGTATAACTAATTAGAATAATTAGCAGGAAATCTGTGAGAAATTGCCACAGATTTTGAAGCTGAGGGAAATCAGCCCAATTTAAGATAACACCTTGTTCACAATTAAAAAGTTAAAAACCAAAGTGGTGAATAATTATATAATTCCAAGCCAAATGATACTTGCAAGCTGAAAAGAACGTTCCATTTATGGATTGTCAGTGAAGGGGACAGGGAAATTGCCTGAGTCTGTCTCTTGTCATGTGAACATACTAAACTTTCTATGAACGCTCTTACACAAAGGTACTGCAGGGGGGGTGCTGTGTAATCAGATCTTCCAGTAAAATGTTTCTTCTATTTCTAATGCCCAACCATAATTTGCAGCATATCCATATGATGGAATATTATGTAGCTGTTGAAAAGCTTGATTTTGAGGAATTTTAAATGGTGAGAGGAAAATGGAAAATATTCGTGGCATATTGTTAAGTGGTAGGATACCAAGTTTTTTAGTGTGTGTGTGTTTATATGTGTGTGTGTCTGTGAATTGGAAGAAAGTAACCGAGTTATCAGCTGAAGTTATCCCTGAGAGACTGGGTTATTTTGAGAACAGTTTCCTTTGGTATACCTTTTTATATTCTCCAAGTTTTCCGTTTCTATAATACAAATTTATATGAAAACAATTTCTTATACTTCAAACTCCCCTTCTTTGCTCTCCTACATTTAGTTATGAGAAAAGACTCATAAACCGACCTTGTGGTTAGGAAAGGAAGAACACTGGGGAAATTTTGACAGCCTTTTCACTTGGCAGGATATAAAAGTTGTCTATGTGGTAGACTTGGGATTTTTGTTAACTGACAGATTTTTGTAACCACATTTATTCTCAACCATTCTACACTTGTATTAGCTAATACCTAGTGCCTATTGCATTTATTAGGATTAAAAAATAACACAGAAATTTAGGTTAGATTGTAAACAGGAATTAGTGCAAATTGCTTGCTTGTGATTGATACCAAAGAGTTTAGGAATAGGGTGTTCAGATCACCCTGTTAGTGCATAGGGAACTCACCAGAAGCTCAGTGATAAGAGATTCAGATCACCCTCTAGGGCAGCTAAAACATAAAGGGGGAAAAACTCTTTCCCCATTAGCCAATTATTAATCATCACAAATTGTCAATATGCTCTCTGCTGAATAATTCTATCAACAAGATCAAATATGAAATAGGAATCTTTTAGATAAAGCTTCAGGATATCACTGGAAACACTCTTTACACACAGATACACACACATATATATCCATATATACATTTATTTAGCAGAAAGGTACAGAAGTATTTTAAAAATCTGTATGAAATATATACATGGTATGGAATAAATTTCTAATACTATTCAACAAATGATCACTTATGTTTCTTAAACTTTGTATCAGTTTTATTCCTCATCTCCTAGATTCTCTAAGTATTAATAATAAATTCAGGGTCTTAAAATAAACAATTTTCCTATCAGATTTTAATCTGGTTTAATAGTTTTATAAAATGTACCCCTAATTTGAATACTTGGATTGAAACTCATTCACAACATTATTTTATTTTTCTTTCTAAGTCACTCTGGTGCTTAAAACTAGCAATGTGTATTAGGGGTTTTTCTTTTTTTTTTTTTTTGCTTTGTGACTCATCAGAAGGGTATTGTTCATTTAGAGTTATCATTTGATTTAGTCCAAGCTTCTGTATAAAATAGCAAATTTGGAAAAATAATATGTCCAACCTAAATTTGCCAAGGTGATATAAACTACTCAGGAAGCCCCATAGTGTTGCTAAGATGCGTAGGGTGATTTTGTTTTGCCCATTTTCATCAGCAAATGAGCCTAAAATTTTTTAAATAGACCTTTCTTATAGTCTAGAAACTTGAAGTCAATGTTGCAAGGGTTGTTTTTCAGTATTTTCTCTATCATGAGTCATTTTTTTCCAACAAAATGGAACTAGAAATAAAGTACTGCTAAGGTAAATGTTATCATTTATGAAGGGTGCAGTCAGAACACACTGCAACAACAGATGTGTATTTATGTTTGCATGGTACATACTCACACACGCTGTGATCCAGAACATGTTTCTGAATGGTTTCTATATTTTGTAGCAATTCAAGTTTAAGACTTAAGCATTTAATTACATTCTCAACTGTAGTGTTCTAATCAATTTCTATAATGGCAATCCCTAAAGCAAGTAATGATGATTTCCAAGTGGGTGTACTCGTCAATAACAAACATTTATTTATTTGGCCTGAGAAGGCACATTTTGCCCAGTGACTTTCTTTGAAAAGGGACTTTGTAGTTTGCAGTCACAATTTAGAGTTATCAATTTGAGATTTTCCCTAAGATTGTGCTTTCATCTATACACATACATTAATTTATCTGAATTGATAATTAGTGTGAATCATTCCCCTAGGCTGAGTGGCCTGTCAACCCTAACTTCTTTTTTAAATATCCTAAGTTAATATCCTCCTGGTCACAGTCTGGTTCAGCCTAATTAGCATAGCATGTTGTATTATAAAAATATAGTTATAAATTCTACAGTAGGGAAGCAGCTGTGGCTCAATCAGTAGGGCTCCCGTTTACCATATGGGAGGCCCCCGGTTTGGTTCCCAGGGCCTCCTGGTGAAGGCAAGCCCGCCCGCACGGCGTGGTTAGCTGACCCAGTGAGCACAAGCAGCAAGGGGGGGATAAATGAATGAATAAATAAAATAAAATCTTTAAAAAATAATAAAAAAATAAATTCTACAGTACCACTTTATTCAGCTAAATAGCAATGAAAGTCAGAAACAACCAAGTGAAAATCAAAATCTCCGAGGTGGATTGTCTGAAAAGTTATGTCTCTGGTTTCAATTAGCTTTGCAAAAGTTCAAAAAATATTTGAATTTTAAAACCTTAAGCCAGTTCTTGAAAAACTGGTTTCTACCCACCCCTTTTGCTGCTCTTCAACCTTCTGGAGTAGGAAGTAAAAGTGGCAATCCAAACTTTTAGTATTTATTTAAGGACTGACACACACAGAGAAAGAGATCATTCAGGTAATGTGGCCATCACTGCAAACATAATTACTGTAGGATGAACTTAAGATTCAAGGAAAAGAAAGACATCGCAGTTGGACTCTGCAAGGCTAACACTCTGTTGGGTAGACCTCGGGAACATTTTCGTTTGCAATAAACATCCATTCTTTTGATCTTTGTAAAGGTGGCCGGGGCCAGTTAGCTCCTACACAGTTTGGGCCTTGTGTATTCTTGGGTCCAGACTACCTGAGGGATTCCAGTCCCTTTCTTTCAAGTGCATATTATAGGAGAATTTAAACATGGGTACTTAGGTTGAAGTGATTTGCAGTATAAGTACCACACACTGAAGACCAACAAGGAAAACAGCTAAGAGGCTGTTGGTTGTCACTGATTGTGTTTCTGCTTTGCGTTATTTATGTCAGGTGACAAGACTCACAGAGCAAAAAAAAGAAAAAAAAATTGACCTGCTTGCAAGTTAAATCACCGACAATGGAGACTAACCTGTGCTCACTAAGCATGGATACTATTTCCATACTTGAAAACATGAACTTATTGAATTTCCCTCAAATATTTATTAACAATTTAGATAGAAACTTAACTACACTGTTTTCCTTTTTCAATTTTTTTTTCCAACGTTTCAATTGCATGAATCTATGTTCGTGAGACCCAGCACATTGTTTTGTATAAGATAAAAGGGAAATACCATGGCTCAATATCTCTGTTTACAACCTAATCTAAAATATTTTATATGACTTAGGTTTCATGCATATATTCTTTGAAGAGATCAAATAACTTTAAAGTTTTAGATTATTTCTCAGACCTTTCACAAAGTCACTTTTGCCAAAAAAGGCCTTAAGCTTGAGCCAGAGGGAGGAATTTGGCTACTCCTGAGAGGTGTGAAGATTTTTTATTTTATTTTTAAAGAAGCTTTAGATTACATAAATGATACAGAGAAAATATAGGGGGATTCTCATATACACCCCCACAGACACACTTTTCCCCGTTACCAACATCAACATCTTTGATTAGTGTGGTGCATTTGTTAGAATTGATGAACACATCTTGAAGCATTGCTACTAACCATGGTCAATAGCTTACATTACAGTTTACACTTTGCACTGCACATTTTTATAGGTTTTGACAAAATGTATAATGGCTTGTATCCATCATTGCAATGTCATTCAGAACAATTCCAATGTCCCAAAAATGCCCCACGTTACACCTATTCTTCCCTCTCCTTCCCCTCAGAACCTCTGGCAGCCACTGCCTTTATATCAATGTTACAAGTTCTTCTATTGGTAAAATAATAATAAGTCTATTTTAGTTCATTGTTTATTACCCAATCTTGAGGATTTGGGGATGGTGATGCCCACTCTGTTCTGTTTGAGAGGGACCTTAAATCCCATGGGGCAGATGGGTGAACGGTCTTACTTGCAGTTGTAGAAACTCTGTTTTTTTGGGGATAGGTGTTGTCCATCATCATCATTTCTGCAATGAGTTTTGCTTATATTTTTTTCTTTTTAAATGTGTAAATATTTTTCATAACTTAAAAATAAAACATACAGATTGTAAAGGGTTTCAAAGTACCTAAACTAAAATAAAATTTTAAAAATTGTCTGTAATTCCAGTAATAAAGATTAAGATTTCAAAGTATTTCTTTCCAGTTCTTTTTCTTTGTGTGCATGGTATATGTAAACTAATCTTTTTTTTTTCCAAATTAGAACTATATTTTATATCTTGATTATATCATGACTCTCTTCCATGGTATTAAATTTAATTTTAAAACATATTATATTTATTCAGAGAATAAATACAATAAAAATTCAATGAAGGAAACTTGGAGAATTTAGAAAAGTATAAAGAAGAACATGAAAATCACCTGTTAGCTCATCATTTAAAATCTTTAATATTTTCTGAATGTTCTTTCGACCTCCTAAAACCTTTTTAATGGTTGAACAATATTCTATCATACAGTGAATCATTGTTTTCTTCCAATTTTCCTTTTGGGAGGAATTATGTTATTTCCAGAATTTTTAAAAAAAATTTTCAAAATGGCTGTAATTATATATTTGTGCATTTATCTTTGTTAAGTTTCTGATATTTTTAAATAGATTCCTGTAAAGGGACTAGCTGGATTAAAGTGCATAAATTTTTAAAACTCTTTGGTACACATTGCCAAACTGCTCTCCAGAAAAGTGGTAGAAAGGTAGTGCATTAAGTCTTATAAATCTTCCTTGGCTCATGCCTGAGTTAGTTAAACTTCCTATTTTACTTAATTCACCCACAGCACATTTTGTTTCTTGTTAATATACTGGCTTTTACATTATACAGATGCTATTATTATTATTATCCCTTATTATGTCTTGTTATGAATTTCCTTGCCTATATTTTTACTTCTCTTATATCTTTCTCTAGTCATTGGCACAGATTCTGCAAAAGTAATGGCTATTTTGAAAAATGCAGAAGAGGAAGGTAAAAGGAATTAAATCAATAATTTGAGATATTCAAAACAACTTTGTTTAAGGGTGGAGAAGAGGAAATGCCTAGACTTGTGGGAGTATGTCTCAAATACTGTTGTTCATAAACCTAATTATAAAAAGGTGTTCTTCCCTTGAGACCAGGAATATTCCCATTGCATCTTCTGTTTGCGGAAATAGTTAAAAATGTTCTTGCCCTTAGAAGGGCGATGGCAATTAATGATCTTAGTATTTGCAACTTTCTTTGGAGTACTAGAGGGATTGAATAGTGACATGCCACTTAAGGTTATTTTAAGTCTATAAATATCTTTTGCTGTAAAGTATCATATCACTTAGATTCAC
This sequence comes from Tolypeutes matacus, assembly GCA_026826555.1. Lineage (NCBI taxonomy): Eukaryota > Metazoa > Chordata > Mammalia > Cingulata > Chlamyphoridae > Tolypeutes > Tolypeutes matacus. Next base: position 47,252,339 of record JAKSZT010054030.1, read on the forward strand.
AGCAACTAGATAAACAGAAAGAGACCTGGAGGCAGGGATTTGGAGGGAGATTGGACCTTGATTATACTACCCTTGTGAAATTACAGCTGTTATTCTAAATAACAGTTGTTACGCTACTAAAGGCCTCGTCTCATATAACTACAAAACAGTCACTGTTTAGAAATAGTCCAGGTGGCAATTGCAATAGGAGAAATAATGCCGCCATTTCTAATCTAATGCATCGTTTGTAAACACATTTATGTGAAATCAATGAGAAATTAGTTTTTTTAATACCTTTGGTTTCAAAGTCTTTTAACTTAGTGTTTGAACTTTGGATCTCATTTTGTGATAAAACCTCTCTGCTATAGGATTAGAAAGTTTGAAATCTTTGTGATGACAAAAGGTCATCACAAAATACAACCATAATATTATGAAGAAATAAGAATAGTAGAAAGCATTTAGATGGTGAAATGATGGCCAATTGAGTATGATTTTGATTTATAGAATTGACTTCTACCTTCTATATACATTTTGAGTGATGGTGATGATTTATAGTGTGCCTACTTCCAAAAAATATTAGGTATTGCTGTCTGCTCTACTTATAATTGAAGATTCCATTCTACCTCAGACTGCTTCATTATATTTTCATCAAAGTTCAACAATCTGCGGAGTGCTGTGCTCAATAATAAACAGGGCAAATCAAGAAACTTTCTGGTAATGCAATAAAAAGCAAAAGATTTATATTGCTTAATATTTATAAATAATGCATAAATTTAGAGACTATCAATTTATAGATGCGGATTATAGTAGCACCTACTTTGTTTAGGAAGTGATATCTTAGTCATGGATCAAGAAGGAAATAATACAGATAAAATACAGGTCTTGTCATATGGCAAACAGGGTCCAGTGTTATTATTATTGATTTTATTGTTAAATTTGAACAATGCTGTACTCTATAAAAATATGAAACAGAGTCACCAGATCCTTTTGGAATGATTACTAGTTGCAAATGTTTCTTATAAGCTTGGTGAAGGATATGAGCAATTCTAAAACATGATATTTATTATTTTATTTGTCTAGCTGTGGCAAAAAATATATATATCACATTCATCTAAATATATAGTCTATTAAGTGCCAAGTGACATATACAAATAAAGCTTGCTTCAAAATTTAACGAGAATGTATAAAATATATGAATCTCTACTCCAAGACTCATATTTATCACCTATAATATGTCTGTAATCTTTAATTTATCCTTTTTTCAAGTAAGAAGGTGTATCAAAAGAAAACACTGTTTTAAAAAGAAAACAGAATTAAAATAAGGAATAAAAGGCTGGCATTCATTAATTATTCAATCACTGAGTACCTCTGATTTGCCACGCACTATGTTTCATGCTCATATGCCAACAGGCTCATAGCCATAAGACACATAGATTGTTTGTTAAATGATATAAAAGCAAATAGAGTATTCATGGAATAGTTATTCAAATGAAAGAATGAATCAAGAAAGACATAAAATAATTACAAGAGAATCTCTCTTTTATGTCTGGTAGTTAATCAAAATGTCAATTAAAGCAAGGAATTTAAAATAATGTTTAAATAACCATTTTAAGTTGAAACACAAATATGTACTTTCACTCACATTTTTATGTAACAGTTAACAGTGATAAACCTTTTTAGTACTTTCTTCTTTGATTAAAGCATACCCATAATGTGTGATTTTCAGTTGCAGTTTCTTTAAGATAGTTGCAAGGCAATTTAATTGCTAACTTCATCCATATTTTTTCCCACTCTATTACAATTATCTGACATCAAAGTAGACAGCAGTTACAAAAAAAAAAAAAAAAAACTCGCCTTAAACTACGTAATTATAGTAACAAAAGTGGCATAAACAGGTTGAGAACAAACACAGTGACCCTTATGGAGAGCATTAGGTCATCATTAATTAGAAATTGATTAGGAGAGCTACTGTTGTTCTCACCTCCATTTAGGAAAGTGTTACTGAGTACCTACAACCTACTAGGCTCTGTGGCAGCCAATTTTGTGTAGCTTATCTTTGATGAATTCATGGTCTAGTGAAGAGGACACAAATGTAAAAGGAATAATTACAATATGGTATTAGAGCTATGAGAGAGGACTGTGCAAGTATTTGAAATTGTGGAGGAAGAGAGACTAAATGTATAGTGGTAGGAAGAATGGGGCAAACAGAGAACATAATATTTTTAGTGAATCTTGCAAGATAAATAGAATTTTGCCAAATTGAGGAAGGAGAGATCTTTTCTAAAAAATAATGGTTGAGGGTTTTTGAATTTATGGAGATCTGTAAGAAGAGAAAGCAGCCACAAATTTTGTCCTGCTTGAGCCTCTATGACACTAAAGAGAAGTATAAAAGGAGTGTTGTGGGAGCACAGAGAAATGGAAGGATTAGTTTCAGCCGGGTGCATGTTTGTAGGTGAGGGCATGGTGGAATTGAGGACGGCTTTATGGAGAAGGTGATAGGTGCCCATTTATCATACAGTAAACCATTTAGACCATTCGGGAAATTCGGGCCTCATTGCAGAGCATGGTGGACCCTTAAATCCCACGTCCAAGGGTATGGAGAAACCAGCAGCGGTTGTTGGTGTACACACAACCCAGAGGATGTGGTTATCTTGCTTGGTGGAGATTTTTCTTTCCATGGTCACATTACTCCTTAGGAAAAGTAGAGGTTCGTGGGATATGTGGATTCTGGGTTTCTTCATTCTAGAAAAAACTTCAAACCAGATACTGAAAGGTGTAAACCCAGTGAATCAAAGCTGAGGAGGGAAAAGACCTGATATGTCACTGAAAAAGAGGCATTTTTACTGCCCTACTTTGGTCAGATAATACAGGATGATTTGCTGATAAGTAGCACATTCCCTAAAGAAGTAGGACATCTAGTAGCCCTCATTTTAGTAGACAGGACAAATCGGGCTGCAACCAGATTAGTCATTAATTTTCACTTTCCATAATGTGTGAAAAACTCACAACCAGTGTGGACCCTCATTACTCAAAACATTCTATTAAGTGTAATCATTGAAATACTAATAAGTATAACAAAATAATTAAGGTGCTCATCACCTGCTGTCAGTTACTTTCTTTTGCTCTAGGACAATGAAGTGTGCTTCAAGTGCCGCTGGTAGATCCCACTTGCACAGAATAATTAGTGACAATGTCAGTCAAACCTCGACCAACAAATCAAGGAACTACCTAAGCATTTGTCTCTTGGCCCTTGGTTAAAAAAATCAAAGAAAATGTGAGCCGACAGAGATGAATTTTTTTCTTGTGAAATTTCTAGTGAAGACTATAGATATAGAGTAGCATGACAAAATTTACTAAGCCTTACATCCATTATACATTAATGCCTACACTTAGGGTATTTATTAGAATTTCATATGATCGATATATTCTTTTTTTTTTTTTTTGAGGCTCTTTTGTCCAAGGCTGTGGAGGCAAGCATCTGGGGCATCCTTGGCATATATTTAAGTCTAACTCCTATTGCCTATCAGTGTGCCTGGTGGCAGGCCCTTGACTTACCAAACCTCAGCTTTGTAACATAAAACGAGTTCAGGCGTACTCATCCCGCTTAGCTTCTGGCATGGCTGACAAGGAACAATAGAGTTGTTTGTAAACTGCCAATCACTAACCAAGTTAAAAGTATTAATATGGAGTTTTGCATGACACTCATTCAGGACATTTTGACCATTTTAATGTTACAGTGCTGGTGTGTGATATCAAGTTATATAAACTCTTGATTTGAAATGCTTTATTTAATTAATTTAATTTATTTATTTCTCTCCTCCCGCCTATTGTTTTTGTGCTCTGTCTGCTCTCTGTGCACTCCTCCGTGTCTTCTCCCCAGGCGACACCGGGAACTGATCCTGGGACCTTCCGGAGTGGGAGAGAGGCACACAATCTCTTGTGCCACCTCAGCTCCTTGGTCTGCTGCAACTCCTATTTTCTCTCCTCTGACTCTTTCTCTTGTGTCACCTTGCTGCACCAGCTCTCTGCATGGGCCAGCACTTCTGTGCGGGCCAGGTCTCCGCTCGGGCCAGCACTCCATGTGGGCCAGCTTTCCACTCAGGCCAGCTCGCCACATGGGCCAGCCTGCCCCTCACCAGGAGGCTCCGGGAATCGAACCCTGGAACTCCCATATGGTAGACAGGAGCCCAATTGCTTGAACCACATTCATTTCCCCAAAATGCTTTATTAATGATGATCGTCCCAAACATTATTAGACCTACTATGATTATTTCCTAATAGCTTGGCCCTGGAAAAATACTTGAGCTGTTAAGTTTTTACTCGACGTATGTGCTTTGCATTAACTTTAGCACTTAGTGGACTGGAAAAAACAACGAATTCTGGTAATCTCTATTAGCTAAGACGTCTTGATTATAACAGAAACTAACTTCATGTAGGACAGTGATTATCAAAGTGTGATATCCCGATCAGCAGTGTCAGCATCACCTGGGAATTTATTAGAAATTCATGTAATCAGATCCTGCCCCAGACCTCCTGAATCAGATTCTGGAGAGAGATCCAGGAATCTGTGTTTTAGAGGAACCACTGGTAAAAGAGTAAATAATAATAGGAATTTAATAAACAGTTGCAGTTATTCATTAATTTACTTAAAAAAAAAAAAATGTATCAAATGAGCATCTATTATGAGCCAGATGCAGTTCAAGAAGATGGAAGCAAAGCAGGGAAGAGGCTGATCAGTGCCTGCACTCATGGAGCTTACATGCTGGTATGGGAGACAAAAAATAAATGAATAAATACATGATGTAATGTCATGATAAACGAGGGAAAATATAGCAGAGCAAGAGAATAGAGAGCATCAGGGACTATTTTAGAAACAGTTGACAGAGAAATCCTCTCTGAGGGGTTGTCATTTGAGCAGAGGCCTCAGTGAAGTGAGGGCAAAGGCCGCGTCCAAGAGGGCAGTGAGTTGACTGGCTGAAGGAAGACGTGAGTGGATCAGGAGCGTGAATGGGTCCCCCGGCTGGGCTTCCCTGGTCTCTGCCTTCTGCTTTTCCACAGGATGGGTAGAAGCTGCTTCCAGCTCTTTGAACACTCTGACTTGGTTCCAATTTAAAATCCCCAAGAAAGGACGCTGACTTTTCCACACCCTCTTTTCAAAACCCTCTCCTGGCTCCAGTCTCCAAATCTTGGCACTGCCTGGTCCCCTGCTACCTTGAACACACATCTCCTGCATTTTCTCTATCCCTCACCCTGTTCCAGCCACTCAGGCCTTCCTTTTTCTCGAATTAGCTCTTCAAGGGCCCTCCTCAATGCCTGTCCATTTGTTCTTGCTTCTGATTGGAGCTTTTCCTCCAAATACCCATGTAGCTAACTCCCTTCTGCCCTTTAGGCCATTGTCACGTAGCACATTCCAAGAGACGTCTTCTCTGAGCCTCTGTAGAATACTGAAGTTTCCATCCCCTTCCCTGCTTTGCTTTCTTTCCCCTTAGCAGTTACCAACCTGGAACATACTATATATTTTGCTTTTCCTGTTTATTGCCTGTTTCCCTCTCACCAGAATTTAAGCTCTTGGAAGACAGAAGACAGGTTGTTTTGTTCATAGCTTTATTACAAGCTCCTAGAACAATTTCTGGCACAAAGTTGATGCTTATTAGATATTTGTTTTTCTTTATATATATATATATATAGTTTCTTTTTTCTCTTATTAGATATTTGATGAGTGAATGAGTGAATGAATGACTGAATCAGTGAGTGAATAAAAGAATGCCAAGAGGAACAGGGTAATTTTGTAAAGCCTTTGGATTGGTGGGGTATAGGTGGAAATTATAAGGCAATCAGAAAGATTACAGCAGGGTGGAGTGAAAAGAATCTCTCAATTGGAGGTCCTAAGACTTGAGGCTTCCATCTTAGTCTTCAGCTAAATGGACTTGAGAAAGTCCCTGAAACTTTGTTTAGTTGAATTTTACCATCTGTCACCGGGGGGGAGTTGTAGAGGTAGAGGCTTGTGGGGTTCGGAGGACAGAGAGAAGAGACAATCTCTGTGGATCCTTCCAGCTCTTATAGTCTGTGATCAGTATCTAGAGTCCAAAGTCCAGGTATGTGGCACAGAGTATTAAATTGTCTATGTGGTAACTTGTTTTAAAAATACCTCGAATAAACAATTTGCATGTGTGTAGATCACTTTGAATTTAGTACCAGACTGTTAATTAACGACTGAAGCACCCATTCAGAACCTACATTCCAAGAGTGGTACTTAAAGCACGTCAAACATCTTTATCCTAATCCATATGTATTAGTTTTCTCTTGGTCTATAACAAAGTACCACAAGTGTTATGGCTTAAAACAATACATAGTTATTATCTCAGTTTCCATCTGTTAGGAGTCCATACACAGCTGAGCTGAGTCCTCTGCTCAGAGTCCCACAAGGCTGCCATCAATCTGTCAGCCATGGCTGGGTTCTCATCGGAGGCTCAAGGACCTCTTCAAAGCTTACATGATCATTGGCCAAATTCAGTCCCTTGCATCCATTGACGTCACGATGGCTGTCTTATTCAAGGCCAACAGGGGAGTTTCTCTTGCATTGAATCTCTTCTTTCAGTACAGGCCTAGACTCTTTTAAGGGTCTTCTCACTTGACAAGGTCAAGCCCATCCAGAATAATCTCCTTTTGTTTAACTCAAAGTCAACTGATTTAGACCTTCATGACATCTCAGAAATCTCTTCACCTTTGCCATATAACATGACCTAATCATCATATGCCATCACTTTTGCCATATTCTATCGGTTAGAAGCCCTTCCACATTCAATTGGAGGGGTTTACCCAAAGGTGTGGGAAACCGGGGGTCACCTTAGACGTCTGTCTCAACTACCATAATAGAGGGTTTGTTAATTATCCTAAGAGATATGAGAAATAACCTTCCAATTAGGAAATAAGATGTGCTCAAAATATGTGGTTGGCAAGAGAGACTTTATGAGCTCTGCTGCCCCTGCACTGTGGATGTATAAGAACCTGCCAGCTCACCAACCAAACACCTTTGAGGCAGTCAGTACTCGTGGTCCTCGGTCCTGTGTCTGCCATCTCGTGGGGGACTCTGCTACCTGACTTGACTGTATGGTTCCTAGGCCCAGCTCTCAGGTGTTTGCGTGTGCCTCAGTGTGAACCTTTCATAGGGGATGCTTGTCAGAGTGTGTGAAGTCACCTGTGGGGGAGAACTTCCTCAGGATTACATTGACTGGTCATAACCCTGTTTCTATGACTGCTTGAGAATAAGTGTCTAAGGTTTAGCAGAATTTAGTCTGAGACTTGCTTTCATGGAATAGAATGCCTGGTAGTGAAGTTAGGGGAAAGGAGACCAAAGTTGCCACCTACTTTCTTTTATTCCCAGGAGACTGTGAATATTTACCGCCATACTGAAAAACCAAATTGGCTTAGGTCAGTTCACATAAGACATAATTAGGCTGCTTACATTGTACATTGTCACACACTTGAAGTTGCCTAGTAGAAGGCTAGGGTAACAGTTAAATCACAAACTTGTGTAGCAATTAGTGAAACTTAAAATTAGAATGATAATGATGTTGGAAAAAATGTACTCTGGAGGCAACTTTTAAGTTTGAAAGCCAGCCTCTTTATTCAGAGCTCTAAATATCTTGCCGAAAGAGGCAACCTACAAACCTAAACGTTTGGCTCAATATAGTTACTGAATCTTGCAGTAGCTTCAGTTTCTTGGGGGTGGAAAGCTGTAATACCTTTTAAGAGAATAATTGACTAGAAAAATCTTAATCAATTTCCATATGTGATGATCCCAGAGTCAGATGTCATACCTGGAAGTTTAATGAAGAAGTTGTAGTATTTGATACCACATTAAAAAGAAAAAGTATGAAATTTATCTAAAGCTATCCAATTAAGGTGAGCTGTATTTTACTAATTGTGTAAATTGTAAATAAGTTCATTGACTAGAAAAACAAAATCCCTGTTTAGGCTGCATGGTTTTAAAATTCCCTAGGTGGATTGAAAAACAAAGCAAAGAAACCAGCAGGACTAGAAACACTACCAGGATTTTCAGTTAACTCTTTTGGCCTTGACTTCATCAAAGCCAAATTAGACTGATAATCAGAGTATATGCTGTTGTTTTAACTCTCAAGTTTTCCCTTTTTTGTTTGCTTGTTGTGTTTTGTGGTTGTTAATTAAATAATTAAGCAATCCTTCAAGCTCTAAATTTCTTTAAAATATCCAGTGTGTGTACTGACCACTATCAGCTGCAAACACAGTTTCTATTAACTCAGCAAAGCAGAGGCTTTGGTGATTAATCCATAATGACAAGGCTGTTCTCAGGACTGATTAAATTCATTATCAAGCAGCAAGAGGTAGAGTGCTTCCCATGGAAGGTCTATTGTTCTGGAATCACCTTTCTCTCTAATCATGATGAAGCTGGATCTGGTAAACAAGAAAGCTGAAAACGCAGGGGGCTCCTTTTATAGAATAATGATGGATCTTTTTAAAATGGCTAGTCTATGTTTTCACTACTTCAACTCTAAAAAGAATACCTCTTAAACATGCCATCTTAGATCATTCACAAAGCAGCTGAAACTGTTTTGTTATGAGGAAGTGGCCTCTACCCTAGGCCAGGAAGGCCGTGGTCCTTATTCTCTTTGCCACCACCCTGGTTCACATTCTTATCACTTGGATACGGGAAATAACTTCCTAGGTGGTTTCTCTGTCCAACTCTCCCCTCTTGATGTCTTTTCCTAGTCTAGTTCATCTCTCTTGCAACGATTAAGTCTCCCTTGTGCACAATTTACATCCTATAATTTATACATATTCACACCCACACACACAGACACGCACACAAATACACAGGAGAGGGAAGCCCTGGGACTTTGCTTTATCTAAATTCTTTTCATTCTTTCTTTCTTTGAGGTTTTCCTAGTCACTCAAGCCAAAAGTGATCTTCCTCTTCCTCTTCTCATTGAACTTACTTTTGGCCCCTTTCTGTAATTTAACATTTTCTCTGAGGTTTTCTTTAAAATCCTCAATGAACTCATGGGGTCCTGAGAGTAGGAAAGTGCAAACTTTTATTTTATTGTGCCCTGCATTTTATACTGGATTAGGCAAGGAGCATATCTGTAAATAGATCATACCTCTGAGATTTCTTGGGAAGAGTTCATGAATTTATGGCCTTTATCAAGTTGTTTTCCAATCCATTTGATCCATACTGATTTAGAGATTTATCCAGCAGGATACCTCAACTTATTGGGGTTAGGGTACCACCAGGAGATATGGAGACCAATAGCAAAGGATGGGAGGGTAGGGATACATGCAAAGAAATCCAATCTCCCTTCCCCTAATATTTTGGTTATCCACTGTTTTTTCATGGGCAGAAGAAATGGGAATTCTGAATCCAGATCTTACTGTGTAATTTTTGTTAAGTTATCAGGAGCTAGGAACCTTAGTTTCCTTATCTTAGGCAATGTAAATAGGCTAATATGTGTGAAACAACTTGCAAAATGCCTAGCTCAAAATAGATATTTATCTTACCCCTTCCCCAACAGTAAAAGGGGCCATATTTCCCTCCCCCCCAAGATGGCTCCCTCTTCTGTCTGCTCGCTGTGTCTGCTCGTTGTCTGCTTGTCTTCTTTAGGAGGCAGGTGCCTAACTGCTTGAGCCATCGCCGCACCCTGCTTGTGTCTGCTTGTTGCATCAGCTCATTGAGTCTGCTCATTTTCTATAGAGGCACTGGGAACCGAACCTGGGACCTCCAGTGTGGGAGGCAGGTGCCCAACTACTTGAGCCACATCTGTTCCCCTCATTTTAATAACAATAGTAATAATGTTGATTATAGTAAACAACTATATCACAAATGTTGACATTTATGGACTGACTTCCTCGTTTACAGTTGGTGACGTAGTTTGGTTTTGTTTGTTAAGTTAATTGGGCAAGTTTCAATGGGAACTGTAAAGCTGATGTTGGTATTTTGTAAGAATTATTTTTTTTCCCTTTAGCATCCTTCTAGCTTGGTATTCTCTCAACACCTCTCTCCACAAACCACCTGGGATTTCCCTTCCCTTCACTAGTAGGTGAAGCGATTTACCATGCCTTCCTATGTTAAGATCAAAACCAGAGATAATTACTTTCCACTGTTACACTGGGGAGATGAATGAAACAGCAAAAAGTCATCCTATAAACAATGGCTTGTTAACTGCAGAGGAAGGAAGTATCTTCTGCAAGAACCCCTAGAACCCAAACACATTTTGGAAGTATCTTCAACCTAGAAAAAAAGTGGAAAAATGTTGCAATTTCAAAGAAGGGTTGAACACTTTTAAGAAATAGTCTTTATATTCTAAAGTCCAAAAGAGATAGGAAAAGGGGGGAAAGTGGAGAGAGAGCACTCTTGAAGTCAGCTACAAGAAAAATTAATATCTCTTGACCTCTCTGGGGCAGTCAGGCCCCCAGAATATGGAACCCAGCTGTCTTTGAGGTTTGCCATAGCCGTTTTATCTGTGAAGAAAAAAAACCTTCAATATGACAAACAGTGAGATTTCCCAAAGGGAGGGGAGTTTGTGGCTTCTTAAAATGGAAAGTGTTACATGTACTTGATTAAAGCTGATTAATGAGTCTTACTTGTAAATTTTGCCAAGGTTAACAGATCCCTGTGATAGAACATATACACAAATTATGAGGCACGACATGTGTTTTTTTTTCCCTCTTCTTTCCCTTTTTCTTTCCCTTGGGAGTTCTGTGACCATATATAGCCATGGCATCAGCCTACAATCTGTAGGACTTTTCTGTTAAGATTCATAGATGAAAGTCTGGAACGGAATGTGATTATTGTAAATAATTCTCGAATTCTGGTAGCAAGCTAATCCTTCCTGCATTAAGAGGGGCTTATCATAATTTCCTTCTTTTTCGATTACTTTCCCTTTCCAGCCATGCCTTGGAAGAGCATTTAATTTGCTTGGAAGAGAATAAGCAATGTTTTTAAATTAAGAAATGGGTAGGACATTGCATTATGATTTCACATATGAATATAACCCTGCCTTTGGTTCTCAGTTTCTGGCCCAGGGAGACCGACTCTGGACTTCATTCTGTTGTAAAACTGTGTTGTCTGGCTGCAGGGCTGCTGCTAAGGCAGCAGAGGAACCAGTGAGGTCAGGCTTCGAAGCTGCCTGCCAGAGAAAGCGTTTCCAGAGAACGGGTCAACTATGTACATTGACAATTTCGTACATGCTATTCCAAAGAAATAAAATTTAACCTTTAGTTCTTTCATGTTCCCTCTTTAAATATGATTGTTTATCCTTTCTCCAGAATCAGACACAAATATCATCATTATCATCATCAAGTGAAAAGGTAGATTTTTATTGAGCATTTACTATCTGCACATCAGTATGCATTGTGCTTGACCTTCATTATCTCACAAAACCCATAAGGGGTAGATAAGTATTGTTGTCATCTCTCCTTCAGGAATGAGGAAACTGAGACTTGGGTAAAATTGGAATCCACCTTTGCCAGACACCAAAGCCCATGTCCATGATCGTAGAAAACTATATGAGTGATTTTCCCATTCAGGCCAGAGGCCTCCTGTGAGAGTCAGCAGGGCTGCCCCGGGCCTCTGCCTAACAATTTCCTTTTCCCCTGAATTTTCCTTCTCAAGTTGTATCTTGTTTCTGAAGCTGTGATGTTTATATGAAAAGTAACAATGAAGAATAATAATTTGAGAAATTTTTGTCTACTTTATCCAAAGCTGACCCCTAGATAAGGAAGGAAAATATGAATCCTGCACTTGAAATCTGGGCTCTTTTGTGAAAACCCTAAAACAGGGCTTCTTAACTTTTTTTGTGCCACAGGCCCCTTTGCCCCAGGTGAAAACCACAGACCCCTTTCTAAGTCCACACTGTGTGGTGTATTATTTAATAAATATATCACACCCACACCAACACGTCCCCACAAGAATAAGGTTTTTTGAATTTTCAATTCAAGCCCATGGACCCCCTGAAATCTTGGTCCATGGACCCCTGGTTAAGAACCCCTGCCCTAAAATGAACATGAACCGATCATACCAGAGGTAGGCAGGGAACCACCCATAGCTATATTGAGAAATCTTTGAACCCTGGCCACAGTTTTGCAAAAAGAGACCCCTTCTAGCTATTGTCCCCTTAAAGCAAACCTTTCTGAAACTGGGGGGAAGGTGTCTTTAGGTCTCCCAAGTCAGAAAATAAAATTTAGGTGGTTCTTACAGCTGTGGGATTCTAAGGTGTGGTTTCAGATGAGGCTGTATTTGGTTCTTGTTACTGACCATGGAAAGTAAAAGATACCACAACTAACAACTAGTATGCTAAGCAAAACACTAAATAAAATCCATTGAACTTAAGACCATGAGTTTTGGGGATTAATTCCTCAATATCCCAAGTCATGTAATGCCTCTGACCTTCAGTTTCTTTATCTATTATATGAAGATGAAAATAATATCCTATTAATAAAATTTGTCTGTCCATCCACCACACAGGATGGTTGTCATAACCAAATAAAGATATAGGTGTGAAAGTATATCACTAAAATCAGTATTGGTTCCTTGCGATTCTGACCAAAGAATACAATGGAGGCTTCTTTGCTTTTATTGTAATATTGTAATAAATAATAGTTATTTATTGTAGTTTGTATTTTTAACGTATTTAGTGATTCATTATTCAAGTTAAACATACTTTTAGTAATATGCTCAAGTCAGTTTGATAATAATACGATATATAAGAAATAAAGTTTTCGGGAGAGTTTGTTACACTCAAGGATAGGTTAATCTGTTAAATACACAGGAATGGGCAAAGTCACTTAAAAGAGATCACTAGGAAAGTGAGGCCAACTAAGGAAGATTGGAGTAAAGTAAACCAGGAAAAGAAGAGGGCATTCAAGACTTTGAGATGCAAGAAGTTAGTGCTGGAGGCAAGGTTGGGAAATGAAAATAGATTCCCTAGGGATCTGGTGTCCTGTCCCCTGATTAACTTCTAGAAAAACATGTCTGAACCCTCAGAACTCACCAACTTATGATAAGATTCTAAAAGAATCTATGAAAGGGTTATCCTGCCCATATTGTGACTCAGTGAAAAGCACAGAGTAAAAAGAACCCTTTTCTTATTTTTAATAGTTTCCCATTTGTGTTGGAACTGTTACCCTGGTTATCCAGAATTTATGAACGTGCAACTATTAGATTACCGTTCCATGTTTTCTAAGACTAACATAAGGTTTTCTGTTTTGTTTTGTTTTTAACATAAGGTTTTATTGTTATCTCAGATTCTCTATATTTTCCATGGTATTTATTTCATAGATTTTCAACCTTAAAGAAATATTGCAAAAAAAAATCAAACCGAAGAGAAAATTCTGAATTTTTTCTTCAGTGCTTCTAAGCAGTTTTATGATTCATTTCTTTTCTACAACAGCAGTGGTGATGTCCAATTCCTTCTCATGATATTTGGCTCTCAAAATTGGCTGCCAAGCTTAACCCACAGATGATTCTTCAAATTAGTTCCAGCCAGTGGCTCTACATCTTAACTCTAGAGACATTTGTAAAAGCCTCTAAAGAACACCCAAATCAACTTGCCAGAATTTTGTTTCCTGTATACCCCTTGGTATTGGTGCTAACAAGTATTGAAATGGCTGAAAGCCCTTCACTAGGGGGACAGGGGCCTTGGGACTGGCTAATCCACAAGTGGATAAGCATTACTTAAAAAACCAACAGTTGACCGGAATACAGTGAAAAATACCAAGATGCATGGTTAATGAAAAGCAAAACAACACTCTGAAGACCAGCATTGCTAAAACTGTCCAGCTTTTCTTAGAGTGGAGCTGCTGGAGCTCATGCATGTTAGCAATTAAGAGATTATGTGCTGACACTTCTGTTCCCAGCTTAATGCTTTATGTACTTACCTAATGGCTTTCACCTGCACTTGTTATAGCCTGGAGCATCATTGTGGCTGCAGAAACACCAGACACAGCTCATCTTGTATGATGACAATGTGAGTGTGGCAAGAAAACAATAAGAGTAAATGTTTCTCAGATTTAATAAAGGAAGAAAATAATTGTTTTGGAACTAACGAATCCCATTTCTTCCAAATAAAATTCAAAGTCAGATTATTAAACAGATTACAGAAAGCATTTGGGGATGAGAAGGAACCAAGATATATTTATTGTTATTTTTGGCAGGGTTAACTAAATTAGAGAAATAGCCTAGACATAATTTATTTAATTTATTTTTAGCAAAACATTTGAGAAAGTCTTTCATGATCTTCTTGGGAATGATAAAAGGGGCATAAGGTCTGGATGTTAGGATGAATTTTCTGTAGTTGGACATTCACAGAAAGTTTTGATTAATGGCTCAGCATCAAACCGTCTTTCGTAGAGAGTTGTCTGGGCTCTGTCCCTGCCTCTAGTACCTTCAACGTTTTTATCAATGCCTTATAGGAGCAACAGAAGGAATGTGTAATCAGATTTGCAAATAACAAAAGGTCAGGAGGAATACTTAAATATGGATGATAGATTAAAATTTCAAAGTGTTCTTGATAAGCTGAAACACTTCACCAAAACCAAAGATTTTGAATTTAACAGGGATAAATATAAAATCCTTAATTTAGGTTTTTTTATTTTTTTTAAATACCAAGTACACAGTAAGGACGTGGGAGACCTGACTTGGCAGCCGTTCCTGTGAACAAGCTATAAAGGTTTTTTTTGTCACTTTCGAGCTTCATATGAGTCAATGGGGTAGCCTGACTATGAACAAAGCTAGTGTAACCTTAGATTGCATTTCAGCAGTAGATCCGGATTGTTAGATGTCATTATTTCACTACACTTTGTGTTGGATAGACCACAGCTCAAATATTATTAGATTCTGTTTTGGAGTCATGTTGATGAGATGGTGAAGAGTTCAAGCAGAATGGCACACGCTAACACGTGCACACCTGTCTCACTTGAGAGAGGGCAGTTGATTTTCAACAGGACAAGGAAAAGACTTATTGCTTTGTATAGCAAATTGTGTTTCCATTGCAAGACTGAGCAGGAGCAGGATGGGGCTGGATTGGTATAACTTGGATGTAAGTCATTGAGGCAAAAGGGAACATGTGGGTACCATGAATCTAGAGGGTGAAGCCAATTTCAGAGTTGGATGCTAGAATAATTATAGTTTAACATCTGAGAAGGTAAGCTGGGGTCAGTGTCAGGAAATTGCAAGTTGGCTGGAAGACCTGAGCAAAAGCAATTCTGAGCTGTGCATGCAACATTTGATGTCCAGAGACCAGGAGGCAGAAGAAGGAGACCCAGGAGTGGCACCTCAGCGTCCAGCACTGGTGAGAGGGCTGGGACTGTCGGTCCTAGGTGGGGCCCTCTGCCTGCTTAAGTAAGAGCTGGTGCAGGCTGTTTGCCAGGTGAAAGCTCGCCTTTGGGCTTAATGGCAGGGAAGCTGGGTTTTCTAGTGAGACCTTAGGATTCTACCAGCTTGGTTTTGGGAAAAGTCCCCTGGGAAATCACACAGAATTTCAGTAATTCATTTCTCTTGTTTTAACAACCCTTAAAAGTCAGATGCTGAAGGGTTAATCTCAGATGGAACTTTAAGATGCTTAGATTTAATATATGTAATCTAAAACTGATAGATGCTGTCCTTTGAAGAGGACTTTGATTAGTTAATTGTATTACTTACCATTAGTGCATCACTAAACCATACCCTTTTCTATTCCTTGGGTTGACAAAATATCCCTAAAAGGTAAATTATATTCACATCAACATATCAAATGCCACTTATGAAAAACAAACATAGCAGTATATAGAAATAATGTTATGGAGAGATCATAGCCCTGTATGGAACAGCTGTGGAGTAAGAGAAGGATACTGGAAATTGAGGGACACAAAAAAAAAGATCTATTTTTTCTTCTGAGTATTCCTGTTTGCCATCTGAATGACCTTGAGCAAGTTACATAATCCTCTTTAAGCCTGTTGCTGGGTCTATAAAATAAGAATACTCACATCTGCAGAACATTGCATTTGTGAGGATAAAGATAGAGAATAAACATGATAATTAACATTTATTCCATGCGCTATAATTTATAAGGCATTTCTGACATATGTTATTCCATTTGATCTTTTAACAGCCCTGTGAGGCAATTTCCATTATTGGTGATTTTATACTTTCGTTTTTCTGATGAAGTTACCTCCTCCAAGATCTCACATTGGCAAAACTGGGGTTCATTTAACATGCATCCCGTAAACCTTTGTTTGGTGACTACTGTGTGGCAGCACTATGTTAGGAAGCACTGGCACTGTAATAATAATAAGAGCTAGGATTTGTGGAGCACTCGGTGTGTGTTGTTCTATGTACTTTACATGTACGATCACATTTAATGGTGCCTTTATGAGGCAGAGGCTCTTAGTAGCCCCATTTTACAAACAGGGAACCTCGAGGTAAAGGGGCATATCCATTTCCATTTTGGGGTGGGGGGGAGCTCATATAGTACTGGGGAAGAAGGAAGCCCTGGGTCTCTCTCTGGCTCCAAAACCTAAGTTTTAAAAGTTATAGTAAAGCAATTTTTAGACTCTCAAGTACCATGCAAATGAGTGACCTGCTTGTGTGTGTATATGTAGATATGGACAGGTCATCACCTAGACACGAAACTGGACCTAGACCTTCTGCAAAAGGAAGACTGTTCCTGGAAACGGCTTTCAAGGGAACTCAGTCTCCTCATTGCAGGGGTTCTTGAATGATGTGATTAAGTCTGAGAGCAGAAAACATATTATTTGGCCACAAATATTTAGGTGAAAAGTGAAATGGGCAGTTAATCATTTCCCTGCCATATGTGAATGCCAAATATTTGGATAATTGTAAACACATAAATCATTCATTTATTTTCCACATGTTTAGATGTATGACTTTATAAAAATGGAACCCTGAAGTAAATCCACATTAAACCAAGTCTCAAAACATGATATATCAATATATGTTGTATTATAGGATGACCCCCAATTTGGTGGTTAGAAGTCTGAATGCTTTTCCCACTGTCTTCTCTTTGGTTTGGGCCTACATAAAATGTGGCTCTAATACCATCCTATTCTACCCTTCAAGTGTCCTGAGGATCCAGTAAGGTGTAAAACATGTAAATGAAACCTAAAAATGGTAAAGTACCGCAGATGACTCATTGAAAACATGGACAATGGGGACCAATCCCAGAGTGGTGCCAGGGTTAAGAGAATATAAGCCATGCAGTATATATTATCATAAAATAATTCAAGTCCTTTCATTGATTTCTCTTTAAAGAAACACGTGTCCTCGACATGTGTCCCAGCTTAAAATCTGCCTTTTCTTTTCCCATCTGTTATCTGCACTCACCCTGAAATTGCTCCCTTTTTTCCTCTCAATTAAAAAAAAAGAAAGGAAAAAAATTGCATCCCTCATCCTGCTTTATTCTTGTCTCCTCATTCTTTCCTAGTACTTCTTCCCTGTAAAAATAACCCAGGAACCAGGTCACCAAGTAGGGCTGGCCCTCTTTGTAGGGCAGGGTCTTCTTTAATAGGCAGAGGAAAAGAAAGGTTTTTCCTTTCTCTTGTAAATGAATGGAGGTAGTAGTAAGAGCAGCTGGTACATTTGTCATCTGCCCAACCAGTGATATAAGCTTACCTTATAATTAAATAAAAAATATTTGATGGACATATGAAGAAAGCAAAAATGATTGGGGAGAGCACAAAAAATATTATTCAATTTTGTTATATTTTGAACTTTTAGAATAGAAGGCTGTGTTTTTTGTTGTTGTTGTTTTTGATTCTAATGACCATATTCTCAATCTTATGGGTATTTACATTTTTAATGAATCTATGACATATATTATTCAAAAAAAAACTCTAAGTGATTAGTCATTTCCAATGACTTTGAAATTTGGTAATGGCTAAAATCTGATGGTTTAGAAAACATTTTTTTTCTAAATTGTTTTATGTTTCACCATGCTCCCATCACTTGATTTAAGTATTGATCATTTCGAAAAAGAATATCAATTAATATATTTTAATTTTTATTAACTCTTCTTTCTTAAAAAAAAACAAAAACAAAAACGAGCAATCTGAAAAATATACTACCCTAGGAGCACACTGTATCATAAGGCAGTTGCACATTTTTACTTTCTTATTGAGCAGGAAACAAAAGGTTTTCTTAGAAAAAAAACAGTTATTAGTGCTATGGATGCAGGGGTACCAAAGGGAAAAAATTGGGGGTAATTCTATTTAGTTGTTTTTAAAAACCATTTATATTCATCCTCACATTTTTTTTTCCTCCTGAAACTCACATGCATATGCATAAAATCTACCAAGGAAATCTTCCTTGGAACAGTTCTTGCCCTACTGAACAGGCAAATAATGGAGCTGTCAAAATCAATCAACCTTAAAGAAATGAATGCTACAACTCAGGGACCAAACACAAAGCTGTATTTGCTGAACTAGGGACAGTCTTAATAACAACTGGTTATAAATAATATAAGCCAAGTGATGTATGATCACCTACCACAGAGGGCCAAATCTAAGGGAAGTCTTGCTCTGACGGACTTGTTTCCATGCGTATTTTAAGAAATGCATTGTCCATGGCATAAATAAAGAACTGCTGAACGACTGACATGACAGGAAGACATGTGTTTTCAAGTTTTTGCTTCAGGGTGGTTTGGGATTTAATAATAGCTTTGTTTTTTAGTCATTGTTATGTGCCAGGGATTATCTCTATTCTTCACAAGGACTCCACAGCGGAGCTCAGAGGGCCATTGTGTAGCGTATGTGCATTTAAAGCACTTTGTTAATGCTGGAACAAAATAAGTGCTTAAGTGAATGCTGGCTGCTGCCTCATCATCATCATTATCATATCATCATCATCATTGTGCCTAAAAGATGGGCAGAGAAAGAGAAAACAGTTTTTTATCCTTTGTTTCTTAGCATTTTGGCAACAACCTTCAACTTCAAATCCATAAAATAAAGTATGTTGGATGCGTAATATCTCATTGAAAGAAAGGCTTTGTGTCTCTCAGTTTCCTTTGCATGGAGAAGAAGGAGTATGGCATCTTCTAATACCCACATTCACCAGGAAAACTATCTCACTCTTTTAGGTCAGGTGTACAAATTTGGTACAGATGAGCCTGAAGCCAGTAGTCCAGATGGAAGCAGTCCCATGGGGGTAGAAGGAGGATGATTTGGGGAATTTGTGGGGAGTTGTTATGGTTGCCATAGAGATTGGGATGGAGTAGAATGAGAATTTACTGAATGGGAACAAGGGTGCTAGATACACTATATTAGATGGGATAGTCGCAAGTAACAACAAATTTCCTTGATTTCTCGGTCACTCTGAGTGTCTCCCAGTGATTCACATAGGTAGAAATTCAGTTTATAATTATCAGAGCATGAAATCTAATTTCTACGAAAACACTTAAGTAGTTTTTGCATGGTTTTAATATATACAGACTTAGTGTCTGATGGAATTTGGAAGGGTGAGAGAAGGAAGCAGGGCAAAGACATGGAAGTTAACATGATTCCAAGGTTTCCATCTATTCATCGAGATAGAAAATACAGATGTAAGGAGGTCCGTGGGACCATTCCAGTTAGCTTCATTTGGTGCGGAAGCTGTTTAGCTTCTGATGCCTGTGGGACCTCTAGATCGGAGGGTTAACTACTCCCATATTAGCTGAAAAGGCAGAAGAGAGATAATGCAGATGCCTTACAAGCTTAAAAATAACATAAAGCAGATTTCATGTATTCTGAGGTTAATCTAATTTTCCAAAGAATTTGATCTTCTCAGGGACAAGCTACTAGAAGAGTTTATATTTTTAACTGTTTTTAAAATTCCCCACATGAACAAGTTCTGCTTTGCCCCCGCCGTTGGTTTCATTTCTGTCATTTTTCTGAGGAGCAATGTGCAAGTGGACCCGTGTTCTACCACACTCATCTCCTTAGCCTCCTTCCCTTTTGCAGAACCAACTCCAGTACATTCCATATTAATCACCCCTTGAAGCGCTGAGTTCAGTTACTGCTGCTTTAAATTTGAATGAAATTAAGTTGGATATTTTTGCCTACATGAAAAACTGATCTCGTGTTCATAAGAAGGAAACAATTCTTAAAGAAAAAGCTGTACGTGTTTCAAAGACTCTTTTATGAGGAGAATTTCAAGTTAAAAATAACCTATGTTTCCTTTCTATTTTGTGTTACAGAATACAAAACAAATGAACAAACAGCTCCCGACCTGCCTAATATATCAATTCCTAATCTTTTCTTTTCAAATGAAGTATACCTAACCAAATATTGTTGAGTGCCTTTTTTATTCCTTCATTTCTTACACTCCCAAATAGATGTGTTCTATTGCCATTTTCCCTACTAACTCCTCCATCCTTCACCCCAATCCTAGTTATACCTTCATTTTCTAGTTTTAAGAATTTTTGACTGAATGTTAGTGCATTTATAAAAACCATCAGGAAATCTTGTGAGTAATACTATTGTAGAACATTATTTTATAAGTTCTTCTAAAATATTAACTTATTGTTGTCATCTAATGTGACATACAAAAGTAGTTTTATTCATTCATCCAATTGTGTTGAGCGCCTACTTTGTGCCAGGAGTCACTGTGTGAGATGCTAGAGCTGCAGTAATGAAAAAGGGAGATGCAGGGTTTTCCCTCCTGGAGTTATTATTCTAGCAGAGGGGACAAGCAATTCAACACACAATTATACAGTGTGTGTTAGTTTCTACCACAGAGCAAGTGTTATGGGAATCTGGGCAGGGTTACTTCTCCTGGTTGGGGGGCGGGGGGAGGGAGGGTAGTCCTTCCTCCCTGTTACATATGGCCACTCAGCACACAGGGCAGATGGTCTATTTCCATGTTTCCCACTGACTGCAGATGATGGAACAGAGGAGAGAAGCAACATGTTCCCCTTAGTCAGTAGGCACTGAATCCCCTTATAGGTTAAGTCTTGACTGCACTTCAGACCATCTTGATGAGGCATCAGATGGGCTTCCTTTATGTCAAACTGATACTATTTTCCAGTTACTGGACATGGTTCTAAAAATTTTACAGTAATATGAAGACTATTTTCTTTATTTTAAAGGGGGTTACTTTAGGGGTTCTATTAATGGGCATGACAATTTTAAAGTATTAAAAGATGTGAAGTGTTCATATGTAAGGCCCATAGTAGCCCAACAGATATTCCAACCCAGAGCACCAAGCCCTCTTAGGCATCACTGAATCAATTTGTATCTGACACTTGAAGTAACTGGCACACACAAAAGGCTTGATGGCTGGTCTTTAGCCATCCTGTTCATTATCTGAACAGCAAGCAAGCACTTAATGCCGAGTGTGCTTAGAGTGTCATAACTGCTAAGCTCCATTAGTGAACAAGGGTCTCTTGAATTGGCTGTTAACACCCTACCGAGATGGTTTCCACTCTTGGGGAATCTTCGACTCACTGCACCCCTTGCTTCACCTCTTTTCCCTGGTCTGATTTCACCATAGACAAATGATAGCTTCCTGCCAGTGGAAATTTAAAGACCCAGGATAAACATGCTTTCTATTGAATGAGTTCACCTAAGTTCCACAAGCGCTTTTTGTACTAGTTTTGCCCAGACGCTCCAAATGTCTGACTCAAGATTGAGCCTTGAATGATTTCCTGAATTCACAAGGGAGTGACCCACTAAACCCCCATGCTTTGTGGCTCCAGGAGAGGACGCTGCACCCAGGGCAAGAGGCAGACGTTGCCCTAATGTTGGGGGGATTTTTGTAAGAATTCGGGTCTCATGAAGTAGTGAGTTTATTCTCACAGTGGTTAAGAGTATGATATGGTGACACTGCAATGTGGGATACAGGCCATTATACAGTTTGTCAAAACCTATACAATTGAACAGTGCAAAGTGTAAACCGTAATGTAAACTATAGACCGTGGTTAGTAGCAGTGCTTCAATATGTGTTCATCATTTGTAACAAATGTACCACACTAATGTAAGATGTTATTAATAGAGGAAAATGTGAGGGGAGAGGGGGTGGGGTATATGGGAATCCCCTATATATATATATGTATTTTTTTTTTTTTTTTGAGGTACCGGGGATTAAACCCAGAGCCTTTTATGTGGGAAGCCGGTGTTCAACCACTGAGCCACATCGGCTCCCCTAAGTTGTTTTTTCACTCTTGCTTTTGCTTGTTTGGTTTTATTTTTGAGAGGGGGGAGGGGGCGGGGGGGGGTGGCAAAAGCACCGGGAACCTAACCTGGGACCTCCCATGTGGGAAGCAGGCACCCAATCACTTGAACACATCTGTTCCCCTTCCCTATATTTTTATTTTTTTTTATTTATTTATTTATTTATTTATTTATTTATTTATTTATTTATTTATTTATTTTTCTCCCCTATATTTTTGATGCAACTTTTCTGTAATCTAGGCCTTGTTTAAAAAAAGGAGTATGGTGTGGACTGTAGAGTTAGAGTCCTTGAGTTTAATTCCTTTACCAGCTGTGTGACTTTGGGCAAGTGCCTGAACCTCTGACACCTCAGTTTCCTAATCGATAAGATGAGAGAAGTAATAATACCTAACTCACAGAGTTGCTAAGAATGAGGAATAAATAAAATAATACAAAAAAAGTACTTAGAAGAGTATCTGCCACATAGTAAGTTTTCGTGAAGTGTTAACTCTTATTATTCAGAGAGGTACTAGAGGCCCATCTGTCACCAATACAGATCTATTACATAAATACCTGTTAACCTACCTACATATAAATATATAAGCTATCCCTTATTCTATGTAAACAAAACAAAATACAACCCCCCCCCCACACACACAACTCTAACTTTTAGGTGTCGCGTGCTTAGATACTGCTGCATGGGTCAAGATCCCACCACAGTGTTGGACCTTGGTTCTGCCCCTCACTAGCTATAAAGCTTTATTCATTCATTTCAGTCTATATTTGTTGAGCACTTAGTATAGGCTAGGCAGTACTCTGGACATTATTGGGGAGCAAACCCAAATTTTTCCCTGTCTTCATGGAGCTTCAGCCAATTTATTTACCTCTTTGAGCTTCATTTTACTTATTTTAAAAAATAAGTAAATCGTTCTTGGGACGATTAAATGAGTTAAACATATAAAGTTCCTGTTTCATGATAGTGGGCACTAGGTAAAATTAGTTCCTGTTCCTTTGCTCCCCAAGAGCAGCCCTTCCTATCCTTTGAACATAATTGATACTCATTAGATATCTGTTGACTTAAGCTTAATGTAACTTCAACTCTCAGGAAAAGATATTTAATCTTCCAACCAGAATGTGATTTCTCAACGTGCTGATTGAACCTAATTTTTAATGAGCCCAATAGCACCAGCAGCATTGTATGCTAAGTAGAGCACATCCTTGATTTTCACTTTGCATATTCCCATTGCAAGAATCCATGCCTCTAGTATAGGATTTAGGATATTTCCATATTCATCTTTGGATTCCCAGCTTAGCTTCTGCCCCAGTGGTGGTTTTCAATATCACATCCAACTCATTATAGGGCTCGTTGATTTTTTCTTCCTAAATAATACCTCTCAAATCTCTCCACTTCTCATGTCTCTACTGCTTTACCCTAAGCCAAGCTTCTTTCCCCGTCTAATACAGTAGCGTCATAGCTGTTTCACTGCATCCCCTCTGGCTACCTTTCAGTCCATTCTCCGTGCAGCAGCTGGATGGATCCTGTCATCCTCCTACTTAAAACCTCCCAGTGCTTCCCATTGTGCTCAGAAAACAAAGCAATCAACCCTGGTCCAGTCTTAAAGACTCTACTTGTTCTACCAGTGCTGTCCAGTAAATATAATCCAAGCTGTGTATGCAACTTAAATATCAATAGTCATCTTAAAAACATAAAAAGAAACATATGAAATTATTTTAATAATAACATTTATTTAACCCAATATGTTAAAAAAATCATTCAACATGTAATCTACAAACACACTTTGAATGAAATATTTTACTTTTTCCTTACTAAGTCTTCATAATCCAGTGTGTATTTTACATTTACAGCTCATCTCAATTTGAGCTAGTGATATTTCAAGAGCTTTTTGGCAACCTGTGTGCTGGACACTCCCTCCCCACATTGAGCTTCACTCGCATTTCTCCCTTGCTGGTCTCTAGCTTTACAGCCACATTGACCTTCTTTTGGTGGTTAGGAGTGCCTTTTTAAAATTTTTTATTGTGGGTAAAAATCAAATTTTTCACAATACGTACCAATATTTGTAAAATGATATATAAATATATATGCATATATGTGCATCTGCTTACATAAATGTTATATATATATATATATATATTTTAAAGGTGCTTAGATTACCTAGATATTACACAGAAATTACAGGGATTCCCATGTTCCCCACCTCCTACAACATCCCACACAAACATCCTTCATCAGTGTGGCACATCACCCATAATGGATATACACAGGAGTGCTTTTTTTGAACACGCTTTTCTTCCTCCATCCCCACTCCTTTACCCTGTAATCGCTCACTTACCTTTCAGGTACTCAGAGTTTCTCCTCCAGAAAGCCTTCCCCGATATCTCTGCGTAGGGCGGTTCCTTTATCAAGCTTGTAGACACATGCCCCTTCTTCAGCCACAGACATTCCTTTTTCACTATAAACTCATTAATGTGGATACGTGTCAGCATCTGACTGCCCAACAAGCTAAACCTCTTGAGAGTAAAGGCCTTTTGTCTGGTTTTTCTCACTTTTACATGCTTAGCACCTAGGACAGTACCTTGGATCATGAATTGGTTATTCCTTGAATTAACTTATTTGATCCTAGTACAACTCCACAAGGTAAATAGAATAAATAGGATGAGATGGAACCATATCTCGATTTCAGGATTTTATCTATCCAATCCACTGTTCTTTCTTTGCTGCAATGAAGGAGAAAGCTACATTTGGGGAAATTCTGAACTATGCACTGTGTCTGTTCCCAAGTACCTAAAACTGGTACTGTTTTTAGCTTGGGGATTTCCATGGAAATATGCTTTAATGGGACTACAGTTGATTCTGCAACTATATTTTTTAGGACTTATTTAAACATAGGCCCAATGTAGTAGGTTTTTGCTTTTTTTTAAAATCCTCTGCCCGGATTTTAATTTTTAAAATGATATGCATTTTAGGAAGGACTTGAAAACCTCAGACAGTTACCAAATTTTGCTTGAATGAATAATGAAAGAATGAGTAGATGCATCCTTTCTCGGCCTTCCTTCCATTTCCCCATTCATGACAGAGATGAGGGCTCAATCACCCACCACCAGCCTTTGTGTGTATGTGTGTGTTTTGCAGTTGCATATGATTTTGACAATCACGGAGCACAAATAATTTTGTGATGGATTCCCTTTTATATGAATACATCAAGATAAAGTATCTGGCAGCAAAGAAGAACCATGCAGCTCAAAAACAAATATCTGTCTTCCTAGCATCTTACGTCTCCCTAAAGTTAGGAGACAGGAGAAAGGGGAAGGGGGGGAGAGAAGCCATCAACTGGACATTTCTTCAGGAGAGTGATACACACCAAAGGAATGCCAGAGAGTTTGAATCCATGTCATTAGCATCCAGTGATGCAGCTCAGCATTTTATATGCTGGTTATTAATGTGAGGAACTTACTTCTACACTCAGCCCAGAAACATTGCTGCTTCTGCCCTTCCTTTAAGTACATTTAAATACCTTTTAAAATGTCATTTCAATGATCTGTGATTATCATAAAAATATACTCTCCAAGTCATTTGCTCAGATGAAACAAGTCCTCTTCCTGTGCCCCCACCTCAACTCAACTACATTCATAAAAGTTCTCATTGCGGTGTTCTGCAGATCGTACTGGCAGACAGACTGGAGCCTGTTGTAATTATGCTCTGAATGCTTGTGGGGTGTCCTTGTTTCAGCAGGGCAAGATGATTGATGTTGAGAAGCAGAGAAGACATGGCATGTGTAGCAGTTTGATATTATTGATGAATTCCAAAAAGAAACATTGTATTATGTTTGTAAACTGGTCTTTCCTCTGGATGTATTAGAGTATATTGGATTCAGAGGTTTTACTTTTACTTGATTAAATAATGGTCAAGGCTTTGATTAGGCCACGTCAGTAGGACACCCCTTGGTGGGCAGGGACTCACAGAGAAACTGTACTGCAGAGAAGGGAGGTTGGAGTTTTTGAGCTGGAGCCCAGGAAGTAAGAACACAGAGGAGCTTGGTCATGAGGAAGGAGAAAAGGCTCCAGAAAGAGAAACAAACTGCTCGCCTGACAGTCTACAGCTGGCCTTGTGGTGATAGCAGAGGAGCTGAGCCTGGAGAGAAGCAAGCTCCAGGAAGAGAAGAATCCAGGAAGCCTGAACTGGCACAGACGTCAGCAGCTATTTTGCTCAAATACATGGCAATAGACTTTGGTGAGGGAAGTAACTTATGCTTTATAGCCTGGTAACTGTAAGCTTCTACCCCAAAATAAATACACTTTATAAAAGCCAATAGATTTCTGGTATTTTGCATCAGCACCCCTTTGGCTGACTAATACAGCATGTATCTTGTCATTTTTATAACTGAGGCTTAGAAGATGTAAGGGTTGTGTTTCTGTAATTAAACTAGAAATATGATGGCTATTGTCTCACATTGCTTTCTTCCCTCACTAACAAGGCATGCAGAAGGTGAAGCATGGGGAAGGCTGACAACCTGAAAATTCAGGCACATTCCAATAAGGGAAAGTGTTATCATCTCTTTTACCTGTATTTTTAGTCTTTAGATCATGATTGATCTCAGAACAACATCAGGTCATTGTAACACTATCCAGATTATCTTTGAAAAGTAAATTTGAAACTGTCTGTATAAGACAAAAATATTTCCATGTATTCTTAAAATTTCCACTTAAGGTATCATATGTTCATTTTTGAATTTTTAAAGTATCTCAGAAAGCTGAGCTAGAATATATGTGATCTTTGAGAACAGGAATTGTGTCTTCATGCAATGATTCATTCAATCACTCATAAACCTAGTGCTTCCTATGGAACTTCCACTGCACTAGATGCTGAGGAGCTAGAGACGAAGGGATTCTATCATTGCCCTCAAGGAGCAGAGGTACCCTGAAGGTGGGGCAGGCAGCCATACAGAATTAGAAGGGCGATGGTGGATGTCTGCAGAAGGATCTCTGTAGGCCTGGGGTTGGTGGGGGGCACTTAATTCAGACTGAGGGGAGGAGAAGCTCAGGAAGGCTTCTTGGAAGAGGAGACATCTGAGCTAAATCTTTCAGGGAGTGTGGCAAAGGGTACAGACAAGAAAGCCTATGTAAAACATGAGTGTGTGTGCCTTTGTACCTCTAGCCCTCTGCTGAATACCTGGTGGGTTGTAAGTCCAGTATGTGTTTATGACTGGAGGAGTGAAGAGGCAAAGAAGAGTATCAAAATTTCCAAATTCATCTCACTTCATGGGTTTGTAGAGCCAGATGAACCTTTTTTTTTTTTTTTTTTTTTTGACATTTACGGATCAGATACTTTACTAGATCTCTTTTCTTTTAAAATGGCATAAAATACCCAGAACAGCAAATGCCAAAGAATAGAACTACTGAGATCGCCACTGAATTTATTCTGATATTTAAACGAGTTGTGTCAGGACAGACGTTTGTTATCTGCTTGCACCCTCTAGATTTGGACTGACTTAGTGATCCGATTCCAGGGTGAACTACCACTCAGACCAGGAAGTCCATGACAGTCAATGGGGAGAAGGTGGTCATTACATTTTCAGAAAGGATAGTAATTAATGTCAAGGTCTCTAAGACACTTTGTGAGAGAAAACCTCTGACTTTCTTAAGCTCTTTCTCATGTCATTATAGAAGTATTGTCCCTCACTTGACTGAGGTACCCAAGAGATGGCTCAAGGACATACTTGCTGAGCTAGACTGCAAGGATATCCTCTGTGGCATGTCCCACCTACTACCTTATAAGTCAAAGGCCCTGAGAACTGAGAGGAGCCTTTGGAGTACCTTACCTTAGAGATGAGACACCTGAGCCCTGAGATGTCGGCTCTTGCCCGTGATCAGGGCAAGCTCACTGTTGTCAGGATTCAGACTCATCTGGAGCAACAGTTAGATGTTTTATTTCAATGCCAGCATGTCCCCTAATTTCCCAAAACACTAAATCCTTGATTTTTTTTTTTTTTCTGGAAAGAGGTCTCTTCTACCAAAATTGTGATGCAGTTTGACATGGATTACTTATATCCTCTCAGTAAAAAGGAGCTTGCTTGTCTTTAATCCAGAAATTCTCATATATATTTGACATCGGGACACTTTTTTTTTTCTCAAGAAATATTTATTAATAGCTAATAGATATTTTATTATGATTAAGAACTTTATGCAGTTTTACTTAATCTTAAAGTTTTCCAGGGACATTTCTGGAGGCAATCTGAAGAGAGGACTGTGTCATCAAGGCCCTCAATATTCTACATATTTGTCAAACATAAGCCACAGTAACACTATTATATAATCAGGTATATCTAGAAATGGAATTCTAGAAACTACTTGATGGGCACTGGTAAGAACTTTTTCTTGATATTTCAATTCCCTCCCTCCCTCCCTCCCTCCCTTCCTTCTTTCCTTCCCTCCTTCCTTACTTCTGTCCTTCCTTCCAAAATTCACACAATTTACAAAACTGTGAATACTACATTTTAGAAATAGGAGAAGAGGAGACAAATCATCCAGGTAAGATCCTAAAATAGCAAGGAATGTAAATTTGTAGAGTAAGCAACCTCTAATTACTATGCTCCAGAGACTCACCTTCACAAACATCATTCAGTTTATTTCAAATCAATAACTAAAGACTATGAGAAGTGTGAAATTTTCGAGGACTCTTTGTTCCTCTGACATGCATGTTACATCCATCCTCACTCCATTCCAGAACACTAATAAGCAGCCCTGGCCTTGTGGGCATACTACCCATAGGGTGTGACTTGAAGGCAATGAAGCAGTGCTTTGGATTCAAAATGTCTTCTGACAAATACAGAAATTTAATGGAGAATACAAATGCCCCTTAAACATGATAAGATGCTTAACCTCACTCATAATAATATAAATTCAAACTGCCCTGAGAAACCATTTCCCATTCATAAGATTGGCAAAAATCTGGTGGTTTGACATCACACTCTCTTGCAAAGCTTTGAAGAAACAAGTGCTTTTATACATTTCTATGGGGAGTACATGGTGGTAAAACCCTTATAAAGCGAGATCGAGAAATATTTAACAGAATCAAAGATAGATTTATCCTTTGACCTAGCAATCCCAATTCTGGGACTCTGCCCTATAAAAACATCTGTACAAGCATGAAATGACTTATGTATAGGATTATTCACTTTGGTGTTTTAAATTATTCAACCACTTGCTAACTGTGTGACCTTGATCCATGTTAGTCAAGCAATGTGCTTATTAAATTCATAGTTCCCTTTTCCTTCTCTGCATTGGAAAGAGAGTCCCAGGCAGTGAAGGAAGTAGCTCTTATTTTGATACCTCCTTCTCTTCAAAGGGTCTTATTTGTTGTGAAGGGTGTACAGTTAACAAGGTGCTAACTACAGAACCATTTAACACCATCAGAGACCGACTAAGAAAATGAAAATGGGATGAAAGTTTCCAAAGGGATAAGTAGAAGGGGACTTTGGAAGAGAAACTGGAAGGCATATGGGACATACTAAGGGAAAAGTGGGCATCTGTAGATTGTACATCTTTAGTTCTGTCTTGCTTCTCAGGCCTAGACTTATGTATTATGTGGTGCCCAATGCTTTACCACAGTTGGGAATATTTCTCTCAGTTTTCAGCTCCAGAGAGTTTTTCCTCATAAAATTGTTGACAGCAAGCACATATTTGAGGATGAAAGACTTTGAACTGTCAAAATGTTTCTTGAAAAAATTTCTTGTCAAAAATGTCTTTTGCTCTAGGTCTGAAAATGACCTACCGACCTCCTTCTCATGACCTCACCTCAATAACTTTATAATTGATTTCAGAAAGTTATAGGTGAATGAGGAGTAAGTCAGAAGTTGAATACAAAACCGTGGTTGTGAGAGCTGCACTCCTTCAGAAAGTCAAAGATAAGGCCTTAAAAATAAGGCAGGGTGTGACTCTTCCTTAAATGAGCTTTTATACCCTGCCTCCTTTTAACACCCTCCCTGTTTACTCATAGATTTACCAGATAGGCCACAAAGAGTTGGAAATCCCTTGCTTTGAATAGAGGTGACCAGAGAATGGGAACTAGTCCACTTGAATTCTACAGTCAAGTATCAATGCTTATTTTTAAAAATGTAGATCATGATATTAATTTAAAACAACATTCTACTTCTTAAGCAGAGAGATTTATGAAAAAAAAAGATCATTTTTCTGACTGAAATGTGACCACATCAGGAATACTTTTCAAAAGTACTTGACTAGGCCAAATATTGGAGGTGTAAATCCTTTTAAATACACATAAAATCACCTCAAGAGATCATTTAAGCCATCCTTTGCCCATAGCCATAATTGCATCCAGTTTTTTTAAAAAATATATTTTTATTAGAGAGGTTGTGAACTTACAATCATGAACATGTGTGGAATTCCCATACAACACCTCTCTACCAACACACTACATTGTTGTGGAACATTTGTTACAAATTATGAGATAATATCATCAGACTATTACCACTAACTATGGTCTATAGCATACATTTGGTATATTTTTTCCATACCCCCTATTATTAACACAATACATCTTTGGCATTGATGCAAGAATATTACAGTATTGCTGTTAGGTGTAGTCCATAGGTTAAATTAATTGTATTTTTCCCAAGCTTCTCCATATTCTTACCACCGTGGAATAGTGATGTACATTTGTTCTGGTTCATAGAAGGGCATTCTTGTATTTGTTCTATTAATCACAATTCTCATCCACCTCTGGGTTTAATATGTTATTCACTTCCTAGATTATTCTTTAGCTTTCTTTCAATTGACATTTACATCCCTAGACTACCCTTTGCAGCTACAATCCCATTTATAGACCGGCTGTGTTAGTTCTACACACAACTCTATCCATTTCCACACTTGTACAGTCAAGTTAATTAAAACTTCCACATACATTAAGCATCAGTACACTTTCTCAGCCGTCCTCTTATCTCCCAATAACCTTTACTCTAGGTTTTAACTCAATGCATTTATTCTTCGCATTTAGTTCATATTAGTGAGACCATGCAATATTTGTCATTTTGTGCCTGGCTTATTTCACTCTACATAATATCTTTAAGGTTCATCCATGTTATCATATGTCTCCCAATTTCATTTCTTCTTACAGCAGCATAGTATTCCATTGAATGTGTATACCACATTTTGTTTAGCCATTTATTGGTTGATGGACACTTGGTTGTTTCCATCTTTTGGCCATTGTGAATAACCCTGCTCTGATCATCGGTATGCAAATGTCTATTTGCATCACAGTTTTCAGTTCTTCTGGATGTATTCCTAGGAGAGGAATTGCTGGATCATATGGCAGTTCTATATTTAGCTTTCTGAGGCACTGCCAAACTGTATTCCACAGAGGCTGCACCATTTTACATTCTCACCAACAGAAGGAGCATACCTATTTTGCTACATCCTCTCCAGCACTTATTGTTTTATGTTTTTTTAAAAAATAATGCTGATTCTATGGAGTGTAAGATGATACCTCTTGTCATTTTGATTTCCATTTCCCTAATAGCTTGTGATATTGAACATTTTTTCATGTGCTTTTTGGTTATTTGTATTTCCTCTTTGGAGAAATATCTATTTAAGCCTTTTGCCCATTTTGTAATTGGATTGTTTGCTCTTTTATTGTTAAATTGTGTGGTCTCTTTATATAGAATGGAGATCAAACAATTATTGGATATGTGGTTTCCAAATATTTTCTTCCATTGAGTGGACTGCCTTTTCACCTTCTTGGTTAAGTCCTTTGAAACACAAAAGTGTTTAAGTTTGAGGAGGTCCCATTCATCCATGTTTTATTTTGTTGCTCGAGCTTTTGGTGTAATGCATCCAGGTTTTAGAGACCAAATAGTTGTGCTATATTCGTCATAATCTCTAGGAAAGTAAATTCCACGCCCATTTTTGATAATGCATTCTGATGACTCACAGGCATCTATGAATTCCCAAATTATGGAAAGAGAGCTCAACCAGCCTGTGGATAATGAATAGAAACATCCATTTCCCAATAGAAGGACAGCATGGAAAAGCAGAAGGTGTGAGACTTTCATTGAAATCTAACACTTCCTAGTAAACATAATGGGTCATTTTTAGCTTTGGAGAATATTTTAGAGATAATGAGCTTCATTTTTCTGGGTTAAATTTAGCTTCTACTTTAATTCCCTAAATTAATGTGTTCTTGAATGGTTCACACAGTGCATTGACCTCAAACTCCAATATAACTGTGTTTCTTCTCTCTGAATTCCTGGGACAGTTTTTAAAAAATATAACCTAAGTAAACTAAGCAAATACAAACTATGGATCTATCTATTTCTAATGAAAGAAATTGTCACAAATATTTAGGTATATTTGTTAGATACATTGATTTAAGCAATGCTCATTTTAAAACCTTTCCATTTCATTATATTAGCTTTTTGCTTTCTTTGGATAAGACTTTATGAACACACATATGCCCAATTTTATATGGTATAGGAGAGGTCTTCTCAGAAAATCCCTTTGATTTGTAATTTTTGTACATTACCCTTAGGATCAGGATCATTTCTGCTTACTATTCTAGTCATAAGGGAGTCTTTGGATTTCTGGCCTTGAATCTTCCATTCTGGTGATGTCCACAGCCTCAATTATTCAGGCAATAGCTAGCTCACTCATTAACCATAATACGTAGCGCTCCTCGCTATCTCTACCTAAGCTTTAAAACTCTCCCTCCCCTTTAAAAAAAGGTGGAGGAGAGAAAGTGTATGGAGAAAATTGTGAGTGCTTGGTCTGTCCAAAGTGGAAGCTAGACTGGAATATAGATTTTCTGGCTCTTTGTTGGAAGCACTACTCAGTAGACCAATCTTCTCAAATCTAATGCATATCTAAGAACAGACATTAATTTCCTAATTGGATATTAGGACACTGAAGACATCTCAGGAAATAAGTCATTGGGCAGCCCAGGAGGTCACCAGGGAAGAAAGGCTGTTTCTTGGCATTATGTCTTTCCCTCTTTCAGAACTTCTCATTGGAAACACTATGTTCATATTTTCCGTCACTTATTCTGGTTCTTAACCAAGGAGATAAGAAAGTGGGTGAAAGAGAGAAGAGGTGGGCAGGTCAGAAGCCATGTATCATCTCTACATTATCTTCATGGCACCAATCAAATCTATAACATTCATTCAATGAAATATTGGATGTCTACTCTATACAGAAATAAAATTAAGATTCTGTTTCAGTACTTATGAAGTAGGAAATACATGGCCCTGTGATGTATAAAGAATATACAAATATGATAAGATATAATACAAAGTGCAATGGGAGGTTCAATTCCCAGACAAAACACAATTATAATGCTTTCCCTGATATTGTCTACATTTTCTTAGTGTATTAAATATTTAACTTAGACTAATATTTAATCCTGTTCTGTGAAGTTCAAATAGACTGGATTTGTCTCTCAACTCTCTCACATAATAGCCCCTTGCCCTGTGACAAGTCATGTAACCTCTTGAAGCCTCTATAAAATGACAAAAATAATAGTATCTTCTTTATAGGATTATTTTGGGGATTAGAGGTAATTTATATAAAGTGCCTACTCAAGAGTCTGTCTCATAACAGGTACCCAAAAAGTGATAACTTATACTTATTATCTGCAGTTTAATTAAGTGACAGTCAGCTTTTGTGCCTGTATAATTTGCAGCATTTTAGTTTTGTACAATAAGAGGTATATTATGTTTAGAAGAATACTACTTAAATAAGATAATGCTATGCCAAATTTAAATATAGAGGAATAGTTCAGCCATATCCAGAAATGCTGTTTGTTATCCTGGACTGAAAAATAATAACTACTCTATTCTCCTGTGAAGGACTATGATAATATGCTTATCCTTGCCATTAATTTATTGTGTTTCTTATGTGTCTTACAATGTGCATTATCTCAATCATCTTAAAACACCCTATGAGATGTCTACTATTACCTTAATATTAGAAAATTGGTACCACAAGTTTAATACATCCGTAACGACTCGTGATTTATACTCCTTTCCTCCTCACAAGCCCATTCCTCTCCCTGGGATCCTGATGTCACTAAATAAGATTACCATTTACCTAGTTGTTCAGGAAAAAAATCTGATAGTCATCTTTGATTCCTTTTATCAGTAAATTGGTCATCTTCTCCTTCAAAAATTGTCCTATCTGCCCATCTCTTACTACCTCCAGAGCTTTTCCAAGATCCTATCATCTCTCTCTAGTCTCCCTATTTCCTTTTTGCCCACCATCCAGGTCCCCCAATCCCTACTCCACAGTGAATTCTACACACAGCACCTGGAATGATCATTTAAGTCTTTCAGATCTTAGCATTCTACTTCTTAAACACCTGTAATGGGTTCCTATTACACATAGCGAAAGAATCCCTATTCATACCTCAGTCCACAAGGCCCTGCTTGCTCTAGCTCCTGGTTGCAACTTCACATTGTCTCTTTTTTTTTTTTTTCTACTGGAGTATTTTATTTTATTTATTTATTTTTTATTGTGGGTAAAAATCAAAATTTTCATAATACAAACCAATATTTGTAAAATGATATATAGATATATATGTGCATTTGCTTATATAAATGTTTTTTTTTCATATATATTTTAAAAGATGCTTAGATTACATAAATGTTACACAAATATTACAGGGATTCCCATGATCTCCACCTCCCATACCTTCCATAACATCTCTCTTCCTCCATATTCTGCTTAGCCGCATGGCCTCTCTGGTGTTCCAGGCTCACGCTGCCTCAGGGTCTTTCTCTTTGCTATCCCCCCTGGGAAGTTCTTTCCCCCACATAACCTTACACCCCAACTTCATTCATATCTTTTGTCATATATCAGGGATGCCTTCACTAACCACTACATTTAAAACAGCACCATGGTCGGTTTTCTAGCCTATTACTCTGCCTTATTTTTCTTCATAGTATTGACATTATATTATGTGTTTATTTTTTATCTGATTGTTTTCTGTTTTCTTCTGGGAAAGTTTGTTCTATGATATCAGGGTGTCTCTCTTAATCATCATATATTCCAATATTTGATTGTAATAGTTCTTGGTACATAAACAGGCACTCCAAATATAATTGTTGAATGAATGAATGGGTCCTAGGGAGGAAAAGTAAGCTGCCAGATTTCAAATAGCCAGTTAGTAGCAGAACCAGAATTTTAACCCAGGCCCAGAAAATGACACCATTTTCTATCCCAACTGTTATTACCTTTTTTCTGTGGAAATGTTCCTGTCACGGGCTATGCTTTGATGTATATACAGAAGGAGACCTGGGAAATAGAAAAGAAAACCAGTGTTTTCTCCATCCTTTAGCCTGCTTATATGTGTACTGATTACTCAGGAGAGTAAACGCCAGACTGAAACTTAGTGGAACATAGACAAATGCTGGCTGCAAATATGCTTAGAATATTGCTCAATTTAAAAATTATTCCAAGCTTGAAAGGTTGTTAAGCTACAAGATTTTTTCCTTTCCTTAGTTTATTTTCTGTAAACTTTGGTGCCTTTAGACAGGATGCAGACAAAACAGTTAGCCATACAGGCCATTCCTGTCGACTTGGCACTTGGACTTTTTTCCCCTCTCTGCCTTCCTGTGTCCTGCATTCCATTTTTGGGACTGCACTTAAAAAGCTAGACTTGTAAATTCCATTAGAGCAAGGGCTCTGGTAGAACAGAACCAAACTTTGACTCAAGTTTGCTCTCTTTCCCATAAAGGGTCAAAACAGCTCTGATGGCAGGCTGTAGCTAGCTCTTGGTGGAGCAGGGTTGGGATTGAAAAGCACCATTTGTCACAGCATAGATTGCTGGGCCCCACTTCCAGAGGTTTGAATTTGGTAGGTCTGGAGTAAAGCCCTGGAATTTATATTCCTAACAAGTTCTTGTTGATGCCGATCCACTTTGAGTACATGGAAGATACCCATCACAACTTTAGCAAGAAAAAGAAAAACTTTGGGAAAGGCAAGCCTTGGCCATCTGGCTACTTACTCCATTATTTCCTTACTGTTTGCAATACGGAGGAACCAAAACTAGCTCAAATGTAGAAATGTTCAGCCAGGCTTTCTGAGAAATGAATCGATTCAAAGTCTTAAGCCAGTTCTCGCTGTTTCTGGACAGTACCATTCGGGAAAATTAGGAGTTTTCAAATTGCAGATTTTCTAGTCATTGTAAAGCATATTTGT
This sequence comes from Tolypeutes matacus, assembly GCA_026826555.1. Taxonomy (NCBI): domain Eukaryota; kingdom Metazoa; phylum Chordata; class Mammalia; order Cingulata; family Chlamyphoridae; genus Tolypeutes; species Tolypeutes matacus. Next base: position 47,288,693 of record JAKSZT010054030.1, read on the forward strand.
TCACAGTTGGAGATACCCAGACACAACTTTGCTTTGTTTCTTTCTCTTTTCATTTACCAGCAACCTGGGAATAAACCTTTGACTTGCTGCTCTCAGAGTTGAAAGATGACATCTTTGATGTTCTTAACAGTATGGATTTATTCTCTGAAATTCTACTTGGGTTGTATAGCTCGTAGGAATCTCCTGCCTGCTTCCCTACATAGTTAAGATGTAGAACATATTTTCTTCTACACCACAGTTCCATTTCCTTTGTAGATAAATGAAAATATAATTTATGACCTACCTTTAACATTTGTCAAGGATGTTTATTTTAAAATACATATGATGTTATTGATGAGGTAGGGGTGCCGTGATTCCTTTTAAAAACACTTGGGAAGAGGTAAGGGATCTTAGGAGAACAACAGGACTCAAAGTGAAGGCTTTTTGCTGTGCATTGATCGTGTCCAAATGAGACAGAATGTTAAACTGTCTACCCTTCATTCCCATCACTGTGAAACATGAGCATCCACCATATACTAAAGAGAGCAAACTGGATTGGGAAAATGAGAGTGACCATCTCTTGGCATTCAAAGCTTAAACTACTCAAACTGAACCAGTTATAAAATTTGAAAATTCATGGCATATAACATCTTGCCCCTTTTTGCAAACAAACCAGCCAACAAAATGTGGAAAGTGGCCCCCGTTCCCAGCAATTTGCTTATCCTGACCTGTTGCTGATTCATTCATAGTGTGGGTGTCAGGGGAAGGCAGCTTGGCTGGGGAAGCATGGATGTACACTGTCATTGCGCATGCTTGGTACTGTGCGGAAGGCTCAGTCTGGCATACCAGGTTCAGGAATTCTTGGGATCAGTCTAGGAATTCGGGTCCTGCAAGGGATGTTACCTAAGGCCAGTTCTGAACAAGAGCTTCTTGGCAGGCCCAACCTCAAGATTTTAAATTTGTGTACTTTGGACTAGATTAACCAAGACTAAGGTCACTAGGAGATCTAAAATTTGTAATTTTTTTTTTCTTACAGCTTTTAAAAATTGCTTCATAAGACTGGTTATTCTCAACAGATGCTTTCTTGAGTGTGTTTGCTCAGACATTTTTCTTTCTAAGAGTTTACATTGAAATAAATAGTGGATCTGGGTGTCTTACTCAAGATGAATTTTCTCAGAGCTAAAACCATGGTTGCATGTTTGCAGCGCACACCTAGAGGGTCTGGTTTCTTCTCCCTTGCCTTTTGTGTCTGGGGGGAAGGAGGTGGGAGAGAAACTCTTGACAAGTTTGGGTTCATCTCCCTCTCTCTGTGCATCTTCTCTCTCCTACGTTGGCACAGACCCAGAGCCATGAAATTTTGAACGAATATCACAAAAAAACCACAGACAAACAGCCTGTGGAATTATCAGAGCCTATTTTTTTTAATTGTTCAGGAAAAGGAAGTTGTTTTTTTTCCTCTGTTACTAACATCACATTATTTTAGATAACTCTAGTGGAGTATGATTTTCATACCATGCCCTTAGCTGACCCCTTCTTCCTCAGTAAATGACTTCTCTAAGGCCTAGATTGACATTTTCCTTGAAAAGTTTTCCTTGACTCCTCCTCCCCACCTGCGGCCACATCCCTGATTCATTATATTGCCGCTGCGCACACCCTGTCTTCCTCATAAGACTGTAAACTTCCTGGGGCCTCTCTCCCTGCATCTGACCTAGGTTCTGATATGTAGCTGACCTGAAAATCATTATTGAATGGACTTTTTATGTTATAGCCACTAACATTACCATAATAAACATGGAAAAGAATATTTCCAAGTCACCCAATCATTTGCATTAGCTCAGAGATTTTCTTTGACTCCAAATGACAAGTAGAGTAGTTTGAAAATTAGATATAATATTCCCCAAAGCAATTTTCAAAGTCTATTTTCTACTCATACTTTCTTCAATTTCTCATGAGCATCTTTACCTTTTATCAGTAATAATCCCAGCTACAGAACTTATGATATGTCCATAAGTATTTAGTTTATAATAATCTGTACCTTTTTTTAACTGCAGCCACCTCCACATAATTATCTGAACAGGTTTTTCATGTGCAAGTGTTTAATCCTATGGGCTTAGTACATAAAAGGTTGATGATCATAGCCATCTGCATTTTCACCTGCCCTGAATACATTGGTATTTGTTAAGTGACTAGAGCTGTGCCTGGTAGGTGATAAATGCTACATAAATTCTAATATGTTGTTTTACCAGCTGGATGATAATAGGATATTAGAATTTCAAGTGAACTCAAAGATTATCTAATCCAAAATTTCCTTAAGTGTCACTTAAATTTTGAGTTCTAAGTGAAAAACAAAAAGGTAGGCGGTAGAAGGTTATTCTATGGCCAAACAGATGGAGGACACGCACAATTAAACAGAGTTTAAAAGGTTTACATGCAGCAGGACTTCTTAGAGGCTCTATTATATGTTTCTATGCCTCTCTTTTTAAGTAGGTGATTCCCACATTTTACTTTTAATCATTTATTTTTCCCTTCCTTTTTTTGTATAAAACATCTCACAGAGAATGAGAAGATTGATTTATCCCAATATCCTCATGTTACACATAACTTTCGGGAAAGCTTAAGTGACTTGACCAAGCTTACGCCACAGTTTAGGGAGGTGACTGGAACCATGGTTACCACCCCTCCAGTGTGAGGTGGGGACCTCTGAGCTGACAGATCTCACAGCTATAAATCTTGAAGTATTAACACTTTTAGCACAGGGTCAAGATCCCTGAATGCTTGATTGTAGTTCTATTTTGTTTGTACTCACAGTGACTGATCTCTTTAGTAAACCTCAGTTCTCTGGCTGGGTCTCCATCTTTCAAGATACAAAGTGTAAGTGAATGGTATTACACTCCGTGAGACTTTAGTCTCATCTAGTGCAATTGCAATAGTTAGTTGCAGTTATTAGTCAGAAGGTGCTGCTTTTCAAATATGTTTTCTAACTTACATCTCACCCTAAACCATTTAACAGCACATTGACCTCCAGGAGAAATACAGGGAAAAAGCTAGTTTTAACATTTTTAACTCAAATTTTCCAGAAACCGTTTGTTTCCCACCTACCTCCCATCCATCCATCCATCCATCCTTCCATTCACATTCTGCTGCTTCCCCCCCAATATCAGAATATATGCTACCTTCTACCAAATCTCCTTGTAATTATTTCCACAACAAAATTTCTATATCACTTTTAAAGTATAATTTTTAAAAGTTGCTAATGTAGCTTGTATAAAAGGAACATGGGTCAAGCAGCTCATTCAACTCATTTATTAGTGAGGGATCTAGGTAGAGAAGACCAATATAAAGGGCATTTGAGGGACTGGGTATTTATAGGCCTCAATAAAAAATGTTAGAATAAGATTGCTATGCTGGATACAAAGGTGCTTAATATCTATAGGGAAATAAATTACAACCTTTGGGGTTTTCTTTCCGATGGTACCAAAATTATTTGTAACTCTGCCAGACAAAATTCTCCAAGTTAACATGAAACTTCACTAAATTTTGGACTCTTAATCCAATAATGAACAGAGAGTCAAAAAAACTGCACTTTCCCTAAATAATTAAATAACTATTGGTTAGGTCTGTGTCCCAGCATGGCATTAGAAGGACATGCTGTTCACCTTTTAGCCTTAGCTTTAATGTTTTGAATAATTTTTCTTAATACTAGGAGTGGTGACCTTACTCCAGGCTGATAGGGTATTTGATTTAAGAAAGAGTCGCTTAAAGATAAATCTACTCAAGGACAAGAATTGTCCTCTTCCTTGGTGGTCCATGTAATAGAATTTGATCCATTATCATTGTTGTCCTGTGGATGTCAAAAATGGAAGTCATGTATAAAACAAATATTAATGATAACCTTTAAAACTTTGTTGAGTAAAATAGTACTTTCATATGCATTTATACGTATTTACATAATCTTCAAAACAACCTTTAGAAGTAGGTGATATAAACCGTATTTTATGAATTAAAAATAAGAAGCTCAGAGAACTTAAGAAACTTTCCCGAAATCATGATGTTAGAATATGGCAAAAACCAGGGTTAGAATCTCATGATATTTTAACTACATATTGATGTTTGTTAAAATCTCATAAGGCCTCAAAACCACAATAATTTCATTAGTTTTATATTTTGAAAAACACTAAGAAAAAATTTGCTATTTTAACAAAGGAAAATCCTTCACACTTAGAAAGTGGGCCAAGGAAGGATCTTGGGAAATCAACAAGGTCCTGGAAGAAACTCTCCCTCATTTTATAAATTATCTTGCAGAGATGTCCACAGCCTTTAACTGATTGAGCCTCCAGAGTAGTCTAAAGAGTCACGGTGTAATGGTCCTCATGAGAAGGTAGTCAAGACCAGGTGGGAAGACAACTATTTATCCACCTCAATTTACTTGTTTGTTTGCTTGTTTTATTAATTTATTTTCTGGATTGGGATAGGCACTTGAAAAGTAGCTAACTCCACAAAAGAGGTGCTTGCTGGTGCTCTTTGAGCTCCTTGCTTAAGAATAGCCTGTTTTAGGAAGCCAACGAATTGTTGTCTCACTTTTTCAAATGTGAAATAATAGGCACAAAGGGTCAGGAAGTACACAAAGCAAGGTGAGTACTACACCAAATTAGGTAATAGGCCAAGTTACTTTCTTGTTAGAAAACAAAGCCACTCCCCTTCTTCCATCCCTTTTTACTCTCAGGCAGCAGCCTCTCCAGCACTTTCCCCCATAAAACAATTCATAGTAGATTATAAAATGGCTGGTAATAGCTCAAAAGATTAACTTTCTCAAGGGATTTTTTTATTTGTGCAGGAATCAAAGCCTTAAGCAAAAAGAGGAAAACTTCAAACATAGCTCTCCACTGTGTGTTCAGCCGGAGGAAGGGGGTGCCCTCTCAATGCCCTGGAATAACTCCATGAGACTTTTTCCCTGCCAAAAAGACCTATAAGACTGACTTATACGATGGCTTTGCATCTTCCTCACTCTCGTACCAAGAATGTAATTTAACAAGAAATTGATTATCCAAGGGACGGATTTAGGAATTAAATCCTAAAAACTCTTAGCACTGTGGGGCCCTCCTAGAGAATATGCTAGCTCTGAATCAGCGGATATCATGGAGAGGATGGGGAGCTGGGTTTGATGTGTCCAGTTCTCCAACTCCGCTCTCAATTAGCTTGCCAAATTGGCCCACAGAAACAGGACAGCGCATTTGAAATGGATATGCTTCTCAAGGTTATCAGAGGCTGTATGTTGAACAAAATTACAGACTACCATTTCTAAAATCTAAATATATCTTGACTTATAAGCAAATTGGCCTAAACTAACCAGGGATACAGGTTTCAGTGAGCTCTATAAGATACTATTTCTCTGCCTATGTACATTTGTATTCTATCTTATTGAGCTAGCCTTTTCCAATTAAATTTGTGAAAGTATTCATACATAATAAGATGCATTGCATCTTGATTATTTTCTGCATAAATGATGGATGTTTATGGTTTTCCTGATTATAAAATGACATATATCTATACCATCTATCTAATCATCTATCCATCTGTCTGCCAAGATGTATCTTAGACATTGAAAATATTCTGGGAAGCGGATGTGGCTCAAGTGGTAGGGCATCCATCTATCATATGGAAGGACCCGGGTTCGATCCCCAGGACCTCCTAGTAAAATGAAAAAAAGGCTAGCAGGCGAGCCAGGCCCACATGGACGCGTGGCGAGCTAGGCCTGCCGAGCCATGCAGCAAGAAGATGATACAACAGAAGAGAGACGCAGGGGAGAGCCAAGGCAAGATGCACCAGAAACCAGGAACTGAGGTGGCGCAAGTGACAGGGTGCCTCTCTCCCACATCGGAGGTCCCTAGGATCAAATCCCAGTGAAGCCTGGAGGAGAAAAATTAGAAGAGTAGGCAAGAAACAGACACAGAAGATCACCCAGTGAATGGACACAGACAACAAATGGGGCGGGGGGTGGGGTGGGGGGGACTCATAGAACTGTACACCAAAAAGAAAAAAATAAAGTCAATTGAAAAAAAAAGGAAAGTATTCTATAGTACGCAACTTACATTCCCATACCCTAGTACATTGTTAACAATTGAGAACTTATTTTTCAAAAATTTGTACATACGTGTGTTAAGCAGTGGTTCATTTTTTATATACAAAAATAGCAAAATGGGATCATATAGTGCATTCTACTCTATAGCCAATGTTATACACTTAACAGTGTGTACTGAACAATTTCTCATATGTGTACATAATTTATCTTATGTGTCTTTTAATTCAGTTAATTTCTTTTCACAGTGTGGTGTAATGAAAATAGTAAAACAGTTTTTTTAAAAAGAATTCTAAAACAAGTGTGTATAAAGATGGTGGAGTAAATTCTGACTCAGCCTGACTTTAGAGACCCCTTATCTCTCTCTCTACCTGGATTGACACAGCTCACGAGAGAAGCTGACAGTTCCTGGTATCTGTTCCATCGAGAGAAAATTTAATGAGAGAATACACTTTGTCTTTATCTAATCACTGGTCATCTTTAAACAGAATGCTCTCTAACAGGAAACATCCAGAGCCTGCAAAACCATGTTTTCTGTAGATCTTAAATCTTAGGAATGAATAACCTATTTGTTTAGTAATGTAAATCATCTTGGTTCTTGAAACTCAGACAATCCTGTGTTTGGGAGTATCTTATTTTCTTTGACTTGAAACACAATAACATCCCATCCTCTGAGGCCAACAGCTGCTTTACGGAAAAGTTCACCATCTCCAGCTTAAAGGAGGATTTATTGGAAAATCATGTGTTAATTTGTAATTTAAATTTGAATTCATGTTTATTTTTCCAATAATTTTTATATTTACACTTATTTATATTTATAAGGTATAGAATAGTATTTAAAAATATTTCAAGTCACATCTATGCATAGTTAACCTAGCATTTTATTACATCCCTATAGTGTAGATGGTATTATTTTAGGTACTATTAGGAAATTTTAAAATGTAGAAAATCCAATTACCAAAGACATTGTCCATCTGATTTCAAAATATCCCTATTGTAAGAATCATCACTAGTAATTTATTTATGATGGAAACTTGTTTTATTTTAACATTGATGGGAAATATGCCAATTGGCTTTTTAATTTTGCTTATCATCAATTGTCACTCTCATATTTATTGAGTACTTTCAATAAGATGATGCTAGATGAGGAATTTTACAGAGTGGTAAATAGAATTAAACCTTGGTTTGTGTGCAAGGAGCTTTGATTTGTGTTACATTTCATTCCAGAATAATCTTCAATCAGCAGGCTCAGAGTTCTTGGAATATCAAGTGCTCATTCTGTATTATCCAGTTTATAGAAAACTGGCTTTCACACAAACACACACACACACACATATGCACACAAAGATATGCACACATAGACATGTTATTTTTTGTTTGTACATTCAGGTTAGTAAGTACTAAAGTTATTTTGATGTATGTCCAAGCTTGTCTTACAGGCCAGGATGGTGGTGAATCCTCAATTGTCTTTGTTTTCAGAGACTTGGTACTGGATATTGCCCTACTATAAGATCATCTATTATCTGAATTTTGGCCTCATTGAAGAGAGAGAGAGAGAGAGAGAGAGAGAGAGAAAGCAAGTAAGCTTATGTTCAGGTTTGCCAGGTTTGAGTTCTTCTGATTTGGTTAGTCTGCGTCTTTAGCTTGGGACAACCCAAGAAATGTTTTTCTTCCATTCTTCTGGTAGGTGTGTGCTTCCAATATTCTCTTATCTATATGCGTCATTTGTTTTCATGGTTTATTAGGTTTTATAAACTTCAGAGATCACCCTAGCCATTTTGCATTTCTCTCCATGTTGCATCTGATCTGACATTTACTTTCCTTCCAGAACCTTTCCACTTTCCCACATTTTCAGTGGTAATTATAGTTACCCTCCTTCCTCTGTGTAGAGGTTACAATGGGAGGTTAACTACTTTTTGGTCTAGTTTCATTACAGCATTGGACCAATGGCCATAAAATTGTATCCTCCGATCTACCCAGTTTACCATATTGTCAGATACTAATATTGGGATTGTTAATATCTGGACTAGTGTTAGATAGCTTGAGGCACAGATAAACTAGAGAAAATCAAATTTGGAGCATCGGTGTGCCTGAGGAATGAACTAGAATTTGGGTTGAGAAGGGAAAGAATGTTGGAGATGACTTTGATTAGCTTTTATTCCTTAATCAGCTATGAATAAGAACAGACAAAAGTCTAAGTAAATAGACAGAGAACCCTGAGTTTAGGAGCACTGTAATTTTTGATCAGTAGAGAAATAACTGTTTAGGTAAATAATACGATGAGAGGCAATCTGGAAAAAACAATGCATTCTATCATCTCACACCACATGTGTGAGAAATTCCGTAAGAGAAATATGCTTAATAACAATGAACATTAAAAATATAAGCAATAATTGTGGACGTATGCTAGTATGTTTGCAATATACAAAGTCTATGTCTTCATCCATGATGTCGTAAATCTGGAGAGGGAACTTTATAGTCGTGCCTCAAAATAAGATGTAATTTTTTAGCCAAATACCAGTAAGACAGATCTAATTTAGATGATTTAGAATGATTAAATGGCAAATAGAATGGACAAATTAAAAAGAAAAACAAGAATTTAATGTTTATGGAATGCTTTGGAAAATGTACAAAAAGGGAGATAAGGTGACTTCCTAGAATCACAGGATGGTATATTTCTCCATGAACAGAAAGAAATAATTTCCTGTATTCCCAGAGAATTGGAATACAAGGGTATAACAACCAAGAAAAATGAATTAAATAGAAAACAGTCTGGGAGGCTTTAGAAAAAATATCTAGGAAAAAAGACAGAAAAGTAAGAGATTAGTCCATTCTGAATAAAACTACTTGAGTGCCCAGTATTTGAGTTTGGTAACTACTGTTGCATCATTGGGGAAGGCCTGGATGGAGGGAAAAGTTTGTTGTTTTTCTTGCTTTTTTAGCCTGACTTCCTTGATGGGCTCTCTTTTGAAATTATTTCCTAAAGCTTAGAGAATTCAGGTTCATAAGACGAGAAATAAAACCATTTTGTGTAAATCAGCTGCCTGGAGCAGCATCACAATATTTACAAAACAGCATATATGATGTATATGAGGATATATTCCTTGCTGGAAAATTAATCCTGACAAGATACTGCAATTCAGGTATAAATATCAAAATACCATTCTGAGTCAGTGAGGTCATTTCCTTTCTTTTGTCCCCTCCCATTTTTAAAGTAAAAGGGACAGAAAATTATTTTAAATATTTAAAAATATATACAACAGCTGGAAAATATGCCCAGTACATTACTTAAGTCACTAACACAATTATCATACTCATATTTAAAGAGAAGTAACAATATTTGCCTTTTCCCAGCCATCTTGGAAAATATGAATTGACTTCCGTGCATTATAAATATTTGCATGTTTTCTCAGGTATTTATAAGGCCGCTATTTATTGAATGCCTATTTGGTGCACTGTGCCAGTTGCATCTTATTTGGTGCTCACTATCCCTATGAAGTAGGTATTATGATCCCCATTTTCCACATAAGGAAACTGGAGGCACAGGGAGTTAACTCACAGAGGGTCAAACAGAACACATCAATGCCAAGATTCAAACCAGGTGCCTGGCATCTAAGACCATGATCTTTCAATGGACATCAGAGTTTTCTTCATTTTTCATTTAAAAAGGAAGCAGTAGAATAAAAATACCAAGATACCCTAAAATGGAACATGTTGGCAGGGCACAGAAGTTTGTGCCTGTATTTGTGTGAACCAAAGTGAACCTAACAACCCACATCCATGTTAGCATCTCCAGAAATGGAGCCTAGACTCATAGCTGGAGGATTCCCAGAGGAAAGGGTCAGTTTAGATGACATCCCTAAGGGATGTGAGTTTATTTTGTAGAGAAGAGAGGTTTGGTTGAACAAGGTTTGTCTGGAGCTTTGAGAAGCCCCCTGTAAATAGTTTAGACCCCCCAGAGATGCTCAGAATTGACTCTCGAACATGGGGGCCTTCTGAGCTTTTTATAGTGAACTTCACTACAAACCACAGGCCGGAATTGGCCCCTGTGAGGCCTTTGCTGCCTGGATTAAATCTTCATTCATTCATTGATTTGATTCGTCATTTGAGTGTGTAAAATATTTCAGACACTGATACACTTGTGGTTAAACGTGCCCCTGGCCTTCAAGTGGGGGAGATGTGTGAACATAATTACCACACCATGTGGCCGTAGTTGTACGAGAGATGCTTACAGGTCTGTGAGGTTCCACCCACAATGGTCCTAGTGAGATGAAAGTCAGCCTTGAGATCGGAGGGGAGTAGAGAATCGTGGAGACCACCACCTGCCTTTAGCAGTCAGCAGAGAATTTGTTTGTAAACCATGGCATGATCTCCCAGGAAAGCACGATGAGCAATCTTCTCTGACTTGTGACAAGCTGCTGTAATACCACCCTCTCTGTGAAGCTCTTCCTCTCTCCCCACTCATCCCCAAGGACTACCTGGTTCATATACCAACTAGCAGTGCTTTCCAAACTTCATTCACTTATCTCTTTCATTTTTTCCCCATAGACCCATTCCACTTATACCAATAAGATCAGATTCCTAATAAAGGACCTGTATTCACACAGAAGAATCATGAATAAGATACAGTTTCAAACACATTCTTTTCCCATCGAGAAAAGGATTGCCTTATTTCAAATCTCTTCTCAATTCTGGGAGCCATGTAGTGTGTACTAAAGAGCTGCTCCTGGACTGGCTCTGGGGTCCATTGAAAATACTCATTCCCATTCTAAGTTTTGTATTATTTAGCATGACTTTATTTTTAAATACAAGTAAGGGAAAGGAAATTATGTTTATTATATCTCTAAAAGAAGTTGGTCTATTAAGTCAGTCAATCCTATCCTATTTTTCTGCTCATACACAGGATTCTTCACAGATTTCACCTGACAACACAGTGTAAATTTAATTACAGTTATAGACCAACCACTTTTGCTTAATTACAAGGAGTGTGCTTTTCAAATGAAGCCATGTCTGCATTTGACAGAAATCAAATATACAGTAGACATTAGTTCTTTTGGTGGTTATTTATGCTTTGATATTTTAGGAAATTAGAAAAATATATGAACATGTTATAAACATTCCATTCACATGTCTGTTTATTTTGTCTTCATAATATTTAAATTTCTAAAATAATGAGAAAGAAAGCCACCTGCAGGAGGATAGATATATGTGTGTTATATATCTCTATCCCTCTGTCTCATCTGTCACCCGTCTATCTGTCTGTCTATCTATCTCGGAGAACTCATTTAGGATTCAGAGATGGCTGTATATAAAACTGGAGGGCTGATAAACCCACTGGAGGTTGAGACAAATGAGCTGATCATAATAGAGTTTTGGGCATATTTGGCTAAAAAAAGGGATGAGTAAATTTTACTGAAGGTTTTGGTAGAGGCCTGGGGAAGACAAGGACAGGGCAGGGTGGCATGAAGTCTGCCTTCCATCTCAGCCCCAGTAGGCTGAGGGATTCGTCTTAGGCTCAGAATGGGAGAACTGCATGGTTGAAGGACTTTGTGAATGTATGGCCCCGTTGATAGCAGATGCAGGGTAAGGGACAGCAACGTTAGCTCCTTCCCCACAATATGGCCTGAAATATTACTTCTGAAGAACTGTGTGAGGTTTGTTGGTGCCTCTTACCTTTTCCGCAAGGTGAATCGGTGCTGTATTATGTTGGCGCTGAAGGGTGAGCTGTGTCACAGTTGGAAGTGATGCAATAGATCCACTCAAAAGGAAAGTGGGAGAAGCTCTTGTTTCACACCCCACGCTGTATCCATCAGAAACACCTGTCTGGTGCAGCTTACCTCCACACATCGGCCCACCAGGCACCCTGGCCTTCGCACCCCACGTGCAGCCCGGTGGCCCTTCTGACTGCCCTCCCCTGGGAAGGGCACTGTACCACCCCCAGTGCTGGGCTTCAGAAATGTGAGCGTTTAGAAAGGCCCGTGGAAATGCATCTTATCGATACCTTATTTGTCAGTCTACAAATAACAAAGGTGAGGAATGAAGAAAACATCGCTGTTATCACGATCTCTCTCCATACTTCTCCACAGCATGTGAAAACTAAAATAACAGCCAGAAACGCACTCGGTGTGTGTCGCCCTGCCTACAGTGGGGCACACCACAGGGCACGCACTTCATAAATATCATGGCATACGCAAATGGAGGCTGTGCAATTATTTACCTTTTGAAAGCCCTGGAGAGTATTGAGTATTGATTGGCCAGTATACCTCATGAAGAAGAGAAAGTAAGGGATTTAATTTTAAAAATCACACTCTAAGGACAGGCCTCCAACCACCCAAGCAAACTGACAGGGAAAAAAAGGTCTGCTTGAAGCTGTGGTAGTTCTATCCCTTCATCAGTTCTCTCTCATTATATTTGTTTTAAATCTCCAGACACAAATTAAATATCTTTTCTCTTTGTTTTTATGGAGTTACCTGCCTGACAATAGGACATAATTTGACAAATGGCTTGAAAATTTTGCCATTTTAACCCTCAGCTTCTAGATTGCTCATGTTGATGGCTGAATACAAAAGTGTGTTTTTTTTTCCCGGACATTTCAAGGGCATCCTTTTTAGAACGGTTCCTGCCCTTTGAGTGCATTGCCGGGCTCGCCCCTCTTCTTTCTCCATGGTAGAATTACAGATAATGCTTTAGTTACTGGTGCCAATAATATCAGCTTCTAAGAATTTCTATGCATATATATTATATATTCTAACTTAAATTGTATTAATACATTTCATTCTCTAGTATGATTCCAAAAATATACACACTCTTGCAGAAAATATTGTCATTTGACCTTGAGCAATTATCTTAACATTCCTGAGCTATACTTTCCTCATCTATAACAGTGAAATAGTGATGCCCTTGATTGTCAATCATTGCAAGTATTTGCATGGACTAATATACATGAAAAGCTTAATATATTATTCAGTACATGGTAGCACAGGATCACTTTGGACTTGAACTCAGGGAACAAGGGTCAGATTCAAGCTTTTCTGGGGAAATCATTTAACCTTTCTGACTCTCTGTTTCATTCCAGAATAAGAAAGTTGGATAGTCTCTGAAGCTCCTTTTAACTAACTGTAATACTCAGTGTTTCTTGAATACACTGATGATGGCATAACAAAATGGCATATCTGTTATTATGCACATTGATATTTTATCATACGTGACTGTCAACTCCAAGTTAATAGGGGGCAAGTGTCGATACACTAAAACTTTATTGTGGTCAGCAGACCCTGGAATCCAAAATTTTATTCATTCTCCCTGATTCTATTAAGAAGATGATTGTGTTAGAAAAATGTATGTTTTTCCACCACAAAGCAGAATAAGTTCAGGGGAATTCCTGGGCCTTGAATAAAATAAATAGACTTGAGGTTTTGCCCCATAAAATTGGTTCCTTCACCACTCTGATGCTAGCTCAGGAATGAAGAAAGTTTTTACTGCAAACAGCAAGCATTTCTGTTCAGATTTCCTCTTTTCACAGTTTACCATCATGGTGAACCAACATTCAATCCAATTGGAAGCTCTAGAATTCTAACATAATTTAGAGGTACTGAAAAAAAGAAGAATGAGGGAGGGAAAAGTAGATATTTGTTTTGGCTTGCTTTATATTATATTATGCCCATAAAGTAAATAAGGGTGGCAAATTTGCTTTTTCTGTCTTTATGAAAAACTTTGGGAAGTCCCAGAGGACATCTCTCTTTTTGTGTTGTACCATGCCCTTTTGGTCGGAAATATTTATGTAAGATATATTGCTTTGTTTATCTAATAACAGATTATCCTGGAAAAGTTCATCAGTCTACCTTTACTCAATTAGAATGATTCGGCTGGATGGTAATTTTGGTGGTCTAGATTATAAACTTTCTTCAGAAGACTTTAAACAGATTTTGACATTCCTTTCCCATAAGAAAATCTGTATATATTTGACCTTTGGCTTTAAACCAACTCTGTTCTTCTGTTCTAGAGAATTTTGAGAGAATTATGTTCCTAACCCATATTTGACTCACAAGTCTGTCTTTCCAAACTAGCATCATTTCATAGTGCCAAAGCATAAGGTTCAGAGAAGGGTCAGAATAAGGAAGTTTAGGGAAGAGTGGAATCCTTTCATTAAAATGGACTCACTTAATAAAGACACATAAGAAGCAGAAGGGGAAACAGACACCAAACACATATTAGAGAGAGAGGATAATCAGTTTGCTGTTGAATTGAATTATGTGGTAAACTAAAGGTTAATTCCAGAGTCAGGACTTGCAGTCCCAAAGTTGAAAATCACTTAATGAAAAACAGAGCTCTTCACCATCCTCAGAAAACATTTCTTAAGTAGCCAATTTCATGTGGTGCTGCAAAGAGAATGACATAGACCCAGCCCATGACCTTTAGAAAGGTATAAAAAGGCTGAGAAAGAAAATGTTTATATAATGCTGCCAAAAAACCTTTAGTAAATCTTTTTTGAGGAAAACCACCATAAAGGCAAAGATTTAGGGAAACCATGATAAAGGAAAATAATTGATACATTTTTATACAAAATGGATGTTCCACTAATAAATTAGGCTGGTATTTTTATCTGATTCTCTTGGGATTCTTTGCTAAAAGGTTGTCAAGGCTTTGATTTGGGACGTGGTAGTGAATCAGAGAAATACCAAGCACAGTGGGTCACTGGAGGTAGCATTTTGATAGTCTGTGTATGTGCGCGTGTGTGCGTGCGTGTTTGAACTAGATTACTCCAGTTTCCCATAGAAAATGAGGTCTGCAGCACTGTCTAGATTTGTTTATTTTCCTATTTGTTTAATTATTTTATGATTGAATTTTCATTTGTAGGCCACTCAGACTTTATTTTTTAAAATTTAAAGCTGATTTGCATTATTGATGCATTTTATAAATTATTTTATTTGTATATTCCTAATATAAGAATATAAAATAATCCTAATATTTTGTCAAGAGACTTAATAGAGTGTGCAAAATTATCTCTTAATATTAAACTGTATTTACATTTCTGAGAATATTAGTGGAATTTTTTTCCAAACACAACTAATATTGATTTGTTTTATTGTGTTGTTTTAAACTATTTATGCTATCATATGACCACTCTTTGATAAAGTTCACAATTTAAGGGCTATTCTTTTCTTAATTGGATATAGGAAATTTATATTTTATGGTGTATATCAGCTATATATCTATAGTTCCAGGTCTACAGGCCTATATTTAGCAAATGCATTCATCAGATTCCAAAGTCATTAATTCCTGTCATTTGTCCAGAAGGCTTCTTTAACCTAACTGCAATCAATTATTTACCAATCCATTTTTTTTACAAAAGGAATATGTTTCAATATTTTTTCCCTTCTTGAGATAGTAATTCTTGAAAGAATGACTGTTTCAGCATTCAAATTTGCAACTGTAAGCAAATCTGAGTATGGGCATTCCATGCACAGACAATGGTTTTCCTTTGGGACTGCCATCTATTGGTGTGCATGTACCATGGTTGAAATATCTAGTTGATCTGTTAATTCAGGGAAAGCATCAGATGCCACTCATATTTTCCAGTTTTCCATTTCATTTTAATTTATACATGTAGTCAGTCTTTAGTATTCACTTGTTATTTTTTTCATTTCACACATTTAATCCACTAGCACATGTAATTTTTGAACAGGTAAAATTAAATTTCAGGAATTTAGCCTGAAGGACGACAGGGAGGATCAGCTTTGGATGAGACATGAGCTTATTCTCATTAATTTAATATGCTTCCTTCAGCAGTCTCACAACCTCACTTCAGGAAAAGGCAATGACAATCATTATCCTCTCCTCTACCGTGCATATGGCAAAAATACAATGCCACCTAAAGACGTGAACACAGGAAATCAGAAATACCGCTTGGGAATAACCCTGGAATCCTAAAAAACAAGGCGGTTCAGGTTATTTAAAAATGTCATTAAAAAATTCAATATTCTTAAGAAAAGGCATCTACTTTTTAAAAGGCTTATGTTCCACACCCTTTTTTATTTAGAAACTTTATGTTTCTGAAGTTTCAGCTTCTACTCTTTAAATAACTTGACTTTCTTTCCCCCCTTGTTTTTAGGTCAGTGCTTCCCCAAGGTAAGTGATAAATTAAGCTGGAAGATTGATTGTAAATCCCACCTCAGATTTATTTTGAGACCAGGGCATACAACAGTGTGACAGGATGCCAGGCAGCTTCTCATGAAATGGTACATGGTACGGGAGGGGGCCGGCGGGGGCAGGGCACTTGCAGCTTGGGAGTCTTTGGCACTTAAAGTCTCACTTTAAATTTAAGCAAGGGCCTGCTATGGGAACAAAAAGAGTTTAGTACAAGAAGAATTTGCAATTCCCTGTTGTCACTGAAGAACCAATCATGCCAAGCGATTAGGGTTCTTGCCCAGTTTTGAGAAGACAGGATGTCCTAGGACTGATGGCAAAGAAAAATCATTGGGAACGTCTCAGAGCCTTTTCTCCTTCCTTTTCCTTCTCCTTTCCACACCTTTTGGATGAAGATTATGCTGAACATCTTCTTAAAGGCTTTTAGGTTTAACTGGAGATCTTCCGATAGCCATTTCTTAAGCAGTTCATGAGGAGCAAGCTTATTCTTTGATGAGAGTGAATAAATCTAGACAGACTTGAATTTTATTAAATTTGTTAATGTTCCTTCAGAAAGGGGACATTCTAATTACGGAGAAGGAAATGTAGATTACTAACTACCCTGTACTGTAGAATACACTAAGTTAATAAAAGTTCAAATTAAGGAGACAAGAACTATTTATTTGGACAGAGGTATGGGAAGGCTTTTTGGAAGTAATAACATTTCTTTGGACCTAAACATTGCATAAGGTTTCAGTAGACCAGGGCATGTGAAAGTTATTCCATTCAAGGGAAATTGCAGGAGCAAAAGTTCAGCTGGGTGAAAGTTCGAGTCTGTAGTCAGTGGATTTTAAATAGTCCAATGTGTGTGTGTAGGTAGAAGGTTGTAGTGTGAAGAGATGAAATTTTAGAGATGTCGATGGGGTCAGATCATTAATTAATTAATACAGGAAACACATATTTATGTGTTTATACTTAACTCAGCTGATTAGGTCTATTGGAAGCTCTTGAGTAGGCAAGTGACATGATCTATGCTGTGTTTTAGGAAGATACCTGGTAACCTCGGGGGGCATAGATTGAGGGGGCCGAGGCTAGAGCAAGCAGATCGGTTAGGAAACCTTGCAGTAGTCTAGGTGGGAGATTTTGATTGCTGACAATAGTAGGGAAATTGGGAGTCAGTTTGAAGCAGAGATCAAATCTGGAAACTGATTGACTTGAACCGTGGGAGTGAAAAAGGCTTCGGCACTGAGATGCTTTCAGATGATCCAGAGAACACAATGGGATGTGTTGAATTTTAAATGCTATTGGAGGCCCTTGGAAATGTGTGCATGAGGCCCAAAAGGAGAGGTGAGAGCTGGAAAGAGAGATGGAGGATCATCAGCAAGAGGTAATGGTTAGAGCCAACAGATTGAGTGGCATTACCTCCAGAGATTAGAAAGAAAGAAAGAGGCTGGGAGAGAACTTTGAAAATGCCTTACTTAAAGGGGTGGTTGGAGGAAGAGGAACTTGAAAGACAGAAGACTGGTTAGAGGCAGAGGTGGTAAACTCATATAGTATCTTGTCACATATAACAGAGGAAGAGAGAGTTTCAAGTTTACTCGTAATGGGACTTCTGTCAGGGAGTTTGCAATCTATGTGGATCAGGCTACAAGTTAAATTTACTCACTTGGTGCTTTCTTGTCACAGGGAATTCCTTAGATGGCTTAATTTCCTTCCTTTTCTTCACAATGCTTACAGACCTGAAAATATTCCCTCATTTCAACTCATCTAAATCTACTAATGTCCCAAGAATCAGTTAAAATTCTAACTTCACCCACTCCAACTGTATTTGATCCTATTCTTTCTTCTCTGAATTCCTGTTGGTATCTCTTTGCAAAAGTATATATCTTATTTCCCAAACTGGATTATATGATTTTCCGGGCAAAACAAATAAACAAACAAACAAAAACAAAACACTATATTTTTAAACTTGTACCTTTCTCTCTCAAAGCCCAAAGCACAAAAAAGGTGCTCAATTTTGTTTGTTTGTTTGAAAAAGCTATGATGTAAAATTTGATAATATGTATTAAATAGTGTCAAGAAAAGGTTTATCTCCTTTGACACATTAATACCTACTCTGAGGCTACAGGAATAATCTGTTGTGTAAAATGTGAAATGTCATATAAGCAAACATATTTGTCACAGTTCTATTCAAACCAGTTCAAAGATCCAGTATTGTAATAGTAGAATGATTACATAAATTGTATAAATATCTCACTCAGTGGAATCACATAGAATTTGTATAAACTAGTTGTGAAGACTATTTTCCTACTTATAGTTATTATCCAAAGAAACAGGGCATAAAATTATCTGTGTGCTATAGGTTCAAACTTATAAAATGTACGTGTGGTAAGTATTGGAAGAGCATAGACTTAAATTATAATACATTTTAAGTCAGGGAGGTAGAATTGCAAGTGGTTTCTTTTCCTCTTATATTTTGCTGTAATATGTTTTGTTCCATAAGAAGTGCCATGTGCAGGGCACTTGGGAGGTTACCTGAGCCATTAGTGCTTTCTATAATGAGCCATGGTCTTGGATCAGTACCCCTCTTCTTGTCCACCATTCTTGTTTCCCCACAGTCATCTTCCAGCTCATGTTGGTTTAAAGGGATCAGATGGATTAGGGCGAACCTCCAAGCCCAGGCCCATCTGGAAGTGGCTATAGGGTGTCCTCTGTAAACATGCAGTTTGTCACCAGGCTGGGAGCAGCCACTAGCCATGTGTTCATAATTTTGTTCATCATTTTGAACAAGGTGACCACCTTGTCCTTGAACTATTGGCACATCTAAGGTCAAAAGAGAAGGAGGAAGAGGAGAATTAAGAGGGTGTAAATCCAAGAAAGTAGGAGGAAGCAAGTGCGTTGGCTGTGAAAGAAATAGGAAGAGATAAGAAAAGACCAAGGGCAGAGAAGAAAGGTTTTAATGCTAAGATAAGTGTCGGCCTCTGTCTCTGATGTTTTCTTTCTTCACCTTTTTCATCTTTTCCCTGCTGCTCAATGGAGCCTTTTCCTCAGTAGCACTCTGGTTTCAAAAGCCTTGACATTTTTTTATCTTTCCTCTAATCAATGTTCTGAGGTGGTCTTGGAACGAAAGAGACCTACTCTCTTGAATCAGAGTGTACAGTACCAGAAGTGGGAGGTTTAGTATCAAAGATAAAGACATGTATGAAATAATGGGGTAAACAGAATATAGAGCAGTAGGGGGAAGTGAGAGCATAGGCTCAGCAGGGAACTGTGGGATGCCTGCCTCAGGCACCGCTGAGCCCTTTCCACACTGAGATCCCCAGCTCTGAGTGTGAAAAAGCTGATGCGGATGAGTGCCTGGTTTCCACCACCATCACACATTTACAGGTGGAAGGTGTGGGAATCAGCTCGGGGTAATTCAGCATTGCAGACGTTCTCTATCAGGCCATTAAAGAAGCCAGTCCATGCTCCTTGACATTATACATGCCCAGTGGGGACCCGCGCACGGACACTGAAGTGCATTTCACCTATTTTTAGGTAGCCTATAAAGGACAGTAAAATTTAAAGAGATGCTTATTTTTATTACATCTTTTAGATTGATTCAGATTTCAAGCTTGGAAAGGAATTGAGCCAAGATTTTTTTTTTTTTTCTGTCGGCCTTCTCATTCAATAGGTGCAGCTTTCTTATGTGTTTGAGTTGCTCATAAATTGACTATTGGATTTCTAGAGAAAGTACTCATTTTTGACTAGCATTTCTTGGTGATCCAATTAGGCAAATTCCTAATCTGCCCCACTGGTCTGAAAGTGAAGAGCAGCCCCTCTCGGGTACGCTAAGACTCCTCGCCTGGGTCCAGGGGCCTCCCAAGAAACATTCTCTTCCTGGCCTACTTCAGAAAGTCAAATTTTTCATTGTGCTTAGTGGGGGTGGGGGGTGGGGAGGCAGGGTTGTTCTTTCCCTAAACCAGGGGTTCTTATTATTCAAAAGGACATTATTCTTGTGAGGACATGTTGGTGTGGGTGTGATAAGACCAGAGGTTCTTAACCTTTTTTGTTCCACGGACCCCTATGCCATCAGGTGAAGACCACGGACCCCTTACTAAGTCCACACTCCACTGTGTATTATTAATAAATATATCACACCCTCACCAACACGTCCCCACAAGAATGATGTTTTCTTGAATATCAATTCTAGCTCACAGACTCATTGTTAAGAACCCCTGACTTAGAGCTTTATAAGTAAACAGCCTACTTTTTCCCTTGTCTTAAAACAGAAAATGCAAGTTATTTTCTCTATGAAGGAAATAATTGCAATTTTTCTCCACAAAGTTTTTCTATATTGAGAAGGCAGGCCTGTAAGTAATAAATTGGGTCATTATTTATTAAGGAAAGAGTGAAAAGGGTTGTGATGGGGATTTCCTGGGAATAAAGATGGGGTATAGAGGTGTAGTGGTGGTGAGCAGAGGAGTAAGTTACCAGGGACTAAAAACTGTGGTCCAAACTCTGGCCACATCATTCCCAGATCACCTGTGTAGCCATTGTTACCTGCTGCTTGGGTCGTCCTCGCACTGCAAGGAGGTATTGGCAGCATCAGCACAGTCACCTGAAAATAATTGCACATTCAGAAGACGCTTGCTTCCAAACTGTGGATATTTTTAATAATAGGACTCAGTACTATTACATTCCTGGTTGATCCAAGAACTTGGCAATATGGCCTCTGTGGGTAATCAAAGTAGTATTTTCTTTCTAAATTTCAGATTTGAGATGTTTCTGCCTCTAATTGCCTCTTAAGTTGGAAGGAAGGAAGGGGAAGGAAGGAGAAAGGTAGACTACTCAAAATTTATTTCTCTCCTGTGGAAGAACAAAATGGCCACTTTATGGTCTAAAGCCTTGCATTCTTAATAAGTGAATGAGATAATTCACTTCGAATCATATTTAGAACACGGATTTACAACATTTCTCCTTACAGTGACAACAAAAAGAGAGAACACTTCTTCAGAGTTAGGAAGGGAAAAAAAAATAAAATAAATTGAACATTTGCTTCTCTTTAAGTATGCAACAGGACATTTAAATAATCCTGCTGTGTAGATTCAGAAAGTGCCTCTGAAATAGCCGCATCCTAATTTTGAACCTCTCTTTTATAGCTGTTAGTTTAAAACCCAGACATAACTTCCCCTCCTTGATTTTTAATATTTCCTCTCTTTAAAAATGTAAGCTCTTCTTACCTTCTCACTTACAGGATCAATTTATGCCACCTCTTTACTTTCGATCCAGTGTGGAGTTTATTAATTCTTTATTAATTCTTTTAAGCTTTTCTTATTTAGAGCTTATGGATTTCTGTTTAGGACATCTACACCTTTTTTTATATGTACGTTTATTTATAAATAGGGTGACTACATGTGCCAGTTTTCATGAGACATCTTGGTTCACACCTGTTGTAATTATTAATAGTGCCACCTTTTACTCACAAGGTGAGTTTGGAAGACAAATTTTAGATGGGAACTTTGTAAGTATGCCTGGATATGAGCAAAATATCTTTACAGACTTTATTTTAATAAATCTTGAACAAATTTTGAACTTATGAAACTAGAATCACCTGTCTGATAATTTTCTCATACTATTCAAGAATGAAATAAACCCCTTTATGAGTATTCTAACTTTTGGTCCTCAATTCAGATCACTTAAATATTTTGAAATAGTTCTAAATCCCAGTAATTTATTTAGAAGCTCACTAGATATTCCCTGAAGCTGTTTGAGGAGGAGGGTTGCTTTGGGTTTAATTTCCCCCTCCCAAAACGGAACAATGGGACAAATAATCATTGAGTTGCAGCTGTTTTGGGTCATGTGCTCCTCTATAATGCACTCTGTTAACTTTTCAGTATGCTGTTTCCTGGTACTTGAATTTTGCCATTTGTGGAATGGGTGTTAATAGAATTTAAAGTTTGGGATTTTGAAAAGAAGATTATGAAAGACAAATAAACTAGAAATTCAGATTCATTTTATGTTCAATTGATTAATCACACAGAGTTATTTTTAGCCAGGGAAATGGACTTTTTTTTTTTGGCCAGGTGAAAGAAATAATTTGGACTCAGAAATGACAATTCTATTTGCCAGGCCTTTGATCTTTATGTTGGCAACACTTTGTTATGGAAGTCAGTTAAAGTCTTAAGTTCCTTCTGTTTGTATTTCAAATTCTGAAAAGGAAATAGTGATAAAATTCAGCACCATTATTTATCAGGGAGGTACAATGCAATGGATGTCAATCTTGACAGCAATTTAAGAAAAATGATTATCGGCCTTGTAATTTTTCAGTGATAAAGATACTAAAAGCTCTTGAGTAAGAGAGCATTAGAATTGCCTATATGATATTTCTGTAAGTAATCTTATCTTCTCTCAATAACCTCTGCATCAGTTAGGACATGGGTTCATTCTAACTGTCATTTAATCAATTGAGTTTTAGATTATAGAAACTCTTGGACTCAAATCTTAGTAGCAATGGAATGAAATGTGAATCCTTCTTGAAATCCTAAATAAATCAATTTGTTTATCTTTATGGATTACAAGACCTATCACAGAAGGTTGTTCAAAAAATTAAATGAGATTATATATATACATATGTGTACATATCTATATATCTATATATGTATGTATGTGTGTATATAACCCAATACGTGGTAGGCCCTATATAAGTATAGAAATGCCATTTATTATAATCATTTTTGTTATTATTTCATGCTAAATTGAGATTCTTCAAATGTGATGATGAAAATTTATGAAGGCATTACATGTGAGAAAATTCTGGCTTCCTTTCCTTTCAACATTTATGGATTATCTATTAAGCTGAAGACACTGCTTATGAATTGATGAAATGTGTGGGAAATATCTCAGGCCATTCATGATCTGGAAGGTAAGCAACCCATATACTCCATGTCTTCGTAGAGAGCGTTCTGGTCTATTTTCAGATCACTGCCTGCCTTTGTATATGAATCTTGAGGCTCATTTATTTTTTGAACAACTAATTCCAGTCAGGACTGATGGATGTAAATTGTTGTATTGGTTGTGAGTGTCTAAATAATTGACTTGTGTGAACTTTACCCCAAAATATCAGAAAAATCGATAACATTCCTTAACAGATGTTTTCCATGAGATGTTAAAGCAATTATTTGATAAGGAAAAATTCAGCTGCTGGATTTGTATGTCAGAAAGAGATATGTACTGGGACTTTGGAAATAAAAAGTCTTATATCCCCTTTAATTTATAGATAAGGAATTAGAGACAGTGGCATGATAAGTAGACATATGACCTTGAAAAATAGAGCCAAGTCCAACATGGCATTTCCAACTCCCAATTCAGGGCTTTCACAGCCTTTCACCTTTGCTTTGAGTGGCTCGTTTTCATGTACAATTGCCTTCACCTGCATGGCTAGAGTGGGAAGCCCAGAGAGACAGACTATTAGTGTAAAAGGATAAAAGCTGTTGATAACTAACAGCTTAATTGGCTGATTTTGTTCTGAGCAGTGACTGAATATTCTGCGGGCACAGGGAAGGAGGAGGTTAGCCACATTTGATTTTAATGCATTTCTTTAGTTTATTAAATGCTGTTTTGAGGAGACTTTTAAAAGATCACATTTAGAAAATACTGAAAATGGAAGAAAGTCTCCCTTTTAAATTTGATCCCCTATGTTACATGATCCCTTTGATATCAATCTTAACATTGAGAAAATGTCATCAAAGTGAATTCAAAGAGATGTTAAGAGTTTAAAGAGACCTAAAATTGCTGAGCTGAAATTCATTTTTTATTATTTAATAAATCTCTGACTTTTGGTGGGTCCCATTCTTTTTCATTTTTAACATCAAATTATATTTTAATATAGATTTATTTAGACTTATCTACAGCTTGAAACATACAAGAAAGCAGACTATATGTTGAGAAAGCCATCAGCTCATCGCAGGTAAAGTGGGTCCACCAACTAAGAGAAGTGCAGTGGGAAATTAGTGAATAGTAATAAGAATTCAAATATTTTAATATCTTGAATATACATAACATATATGTAGTGGCAGAATAAGTATTCAAATATTTTAATATCCCGAATATACATATATATGTAAATAAATGTAATTTGTTGCATTTCAGCCTAAAAAAAATAAACCTACAACTCTACAGGCTGGGAGAGACAGTATGAAGATGGTGATAATGGACAATGACAATGATGACAAATACAAATATTTATTGAGTTCCAAATCTATGCCTGGTTCTGTACCTGGTCGTCTACTTACACTAGCATCCTTGCAACAACCTCACAAAGGAGATGTCATAATCTCCACGTAACACATGGAGGAATCAGCCACTCATTTGGGAGACATTGATTAAATATCCCCTATTTGCTCAAGTGCCAGGAATATATATATATAAATTGTATACAAAGTTAATTACAGAATCAGTTCTTTCTCGCCTTTAAGACTACATGTGCTCTGTTCTATAACACTTCCCTTCCTGTATTAAAAGGGACCCAAACTGTGTGGTACATGGTGGCTATTGGTATTTACCTTTTCTATCTATAAAGTCAGTTGCATATGAAAAATAGTCCTAAGATATTTTAGATAATTATGAGCCATTGCCCACCAAAAATATCTCATAAACTCTTTAAATCTTTGTTGATAAAATGTATACCAACTATGTTGGGAGGGGGCAGGGCTATTGAGAAGAGGAAAGTTAAGGATTTAGAGGAAACTGTGATATTCATCTCACATTAGGAATACTGTATTCAGGTTTACTGATGCTTTTTTTTTTTTTTATTATGGGTAAAAATCAAAATTCTCACAATACATACAAACATTTGCATAATGATATATAAATATATGTGCATATATGTGTATTTGCTTACAAAAATGTTATTTATATATATATATATACATATATTTTAAGAGGTGCTTAGATTACCTAAAATATTACACGGAACCCACTGGGATTCCCATGTTGCCCACCTCCCACATCTCCCACAAGTGTGGCCCACCAACCTCAATGAACTTACACATCCTGGAGCCTTGCCACCAACCATAGACCACAGTTCACACTGTAGACCACACTCTCTCCCACTCAGTTCTGAGTGGTGTGTGCTGATTTAAAATGGCCTACATCCATTGCCACAACAGTACTCAGGACAACCTCCAACTCCCAAAGAAGCCCCTGTATTTCTACTGATGCTTTTTAATAGAAACATTGACAATCTCTCTCCAAATAAGGATGATCAACATTGTGAAATATCTCGAGGTCATATTATAAAAGGAATCATTTGATGGGAATGGAGAAGAAGAATTAGGACTTAGTAATTCATAAGAACTAATTTCAAATATTAAAGGAGTTGCACTTGGGAGGAATTGTTTATAGTTCCAGAAAGGTAAGATGATGGCTAATGAGGAAGGTTAAATGAAGGAGATTTCTGCCTAACATATAAGGAGGAGCTTTGTGACAGAGAGAGCTACTCACATATAGGATTATGGGATAGGCTGCTTAGTGAGATATTCATACTTTCATTCATTTAATCGTTTGTTCAGGAAACATATGTTGAGCATCTCCTATGACGAACATACAGCCTAGAGAGGAATACATTTCACCAATAGCTGGGTCAACCAGATGACAAAGGAAACTCCCAGAACCAATTGAATAGAATCATAAAGGTTCATGCTGCAGGGAACCAAAGAAAGGAATAAAAGACTTGATGACATTAAGTGGGTCACAGTGGGTCCCTTAGACCAGCAGCCTCTGAGTAGAGTGAAGAAAAGCAAAATTAAATAGAGGCAATGTTAAGCAATTTGCATCGTATTCCAAATGGTATAACCTGCAGGAGGATTCATAAGCACCTGCTAATTGTTCCACTCAGGAAACTAAAAATTCTCATTGTAATCACATGCATCTTGTAAAATAATTCATCACTTTGATTTCTCTCTGATGTGAAATAAAGCCATGCTCACACCACCTATAAACAGGAGTGTGTGAGGAATTAAAGGCATTCTTATTGTGTCTGCCTATATTACCTACTCAGCTGGGACATTTATGTTTTATTTTCCAAATCTGGCTTCTTGGCAGCTGAAAGCCTTTCAGTAGGCATTTTCACAGTAGCAGCAAATCCATATAATTATTGTTCAAATTCTAGTGACTATACCATCCATAGAAATTCTTCACCCTTGGCACCAATTTTACACTCAAACATCTCCTCATTAAAGAGTTGAAAAGAAAAAGGAATAGCTTCCAGGGAATAACAGTCTTAAGTGTTGTACACAGTAGGTACTTGTGTTTGATAGATGCTAGTATAAGTTCAAGAGTAATGAAGACCAAATTTCATTGTATATTTTCCCTCATCAGTTACAGACTGTGGATAAAGATACTGGCATTGTTTTCCAGTCAACTCTCATAAATATCTCTAGGTTTTACATACAGTAATGACCTCCATTTATATGGGACCTTATACTCCATATGATCAGAGGCAGTTTTGTAGAGTGGTTCAGTGTGTGAGATAGGGAGCCAGATGGATCTGGCTTCACCAGTTGGTCATGTGGCTTTGTGGAAGTTACCAAGTCTTGGCTTCCTTCTCTGTAAAATGGGGATAATAACACCTGCTTCCTAGACTTGTAGTGGAGATTATTACGTTAGCCGATGTGGTGCATGGAAATGATTTAGCACAGTCCTTGGTAAATAGTGAGTGTGAGTCTAAGTCAATGGTTCTCAAATTCTGCTGAGCATCAGAGTTTGCTGGATTAAAAAAAAAAAAAAATACAGATGCCCGGCCCATCCACCAGAAACTCCGAGTAGGTAATTCTAAGATGAGGCTCAGATATTTGTATTTTGAACCATTTCTCCAGGAAATTCTGGTGCACACCAGGGTCTGAAAATCACTGGTTGAGGATTTTGATTTTTTTTCCCTTCCGGCTTATCCCAGTTCCAGCACATTTACTTGCCCTGCTTAAGTTGTAAAGAGAGAAAGAAAAATAACTAAGTTTTCTACTTGATAGCCCTCAATGCCATGGGTCCATATTTAGCCCTGCTTTCCAGCCAAGCTCTGCTCTAGCCTCTTGTTATACTGTCAAGTGATGCTCTCTGAATTTCTCAGCCCTGACCACCCAGGAAATCTGTGTGGTCGGCACACACTGAATACCCACAGCACTGACATCTTGGCAGTTACCTCTGCAAGGAGTGAAGCCAGTGCTAGCATCAATTTTCTAGCACAGGGAAAATATAATGCAGTCAAAAATTTGAGGAAACATCACAAATTTCCTGTCTTACTGCTGCTGTGATTTTCTGATAAAAATAGTTCTCTTCAATAAGGACCACTTAAAGTAATAGATTTACAGGGTTTTGAGTCATTTTATACCCAAATTAAAGATTGAGTAGATTTCATTTTTCAATAGCTTCTATCTCCAAATAAGCACAATGCCAAAGAACAGTTTAAATAAATCTTTCTATTTTTCTAGTTACATGTTGGGTTTTGTTTTGAAGGATACTAGTTGAATAAAGTTTTTTAAGGTTTTCTCTAATAAAACTTGCTCTTAGTTTTTTTATTTGCTTATCAGCACCTGATTTGTCAGTGATTTGTTGACATGAGTCAGAATTTTGTTCCATTCTGAACTAAATCACCTATTTTCCCTAACTCACAAAATATGAATCATAAAACCAATATAATTACCTGATGTAAATAACTCATTTTATTACTGCTTCCTTGCGTCAATCTGAGAAGTAATGGATTCTGTCTCTCTCCAGTCTGGAATAAATATCAGAGAGAAGCTGAATAAGGGAAGTCAGGAAACAAAATGTCTACTAGAGTGAGAGAGAACTAACCTTGCTTTTGTCAAAGACATTTTCAGAGAAGCTGAATTTTGGAATAATTTACAATCTTAATTCTGGGAGAACTTATTTTCAATGTTACAAATACTACTAATAATGAATAATTACCGATTTAACTATATTATTGAACACTTCCTGCCAGGAAAAATAGTGAACAAAATAAACATATCCTTTGTCCTCATGAAGCTTATATTCAAGTAAATAATTAAATACATAATAAGTACATAAATAAATGAGTCTAGTGCCCATAACTTGTTATGGAGTAAATAAGGATGGGTGAGGAGGATCCGGAGGGTCAGAGAGGACAAAGCCCCTGCAACCTGGTTGTTTCCCCTTTCCCTGGTGAGACTGAAATTTTAGGTAAGCCACCTTGAGGTATTCTCCCACTAGTGGCTCAAATAGGAAGGGAAAACAGAAAATAGGACAGGTTGGTGTTTTGAAAGGCAGATGGTTTAGGGTCTTGCATGTAAAGCAAGATTCCCATTTGGAACTAAGCTCAGAGAAGATCTGAGAGGAAGCAGGGGGAGGGGTAAATCCAATGAGTCAAAATCTACAGTAGGTAAATTGGCCTGACCTAGTATGTCATTGAGTTAATCTTATAGTAGCTATGTCTTTCTCCTAGACCACCACCTGGGAGCTTGGTAGAAATGCACATTTTCAGGCTCCATCCCAGACCTAATAAATCAGGAAGTCTCAAGGTGGGTGGGGACTTGCAATCAGTGTCTTCAAGGGCCTATGGGTGATTCTGGACCCTTGTTTTTGAAGGGGCTCAACTTGTGAAGGAGCTTTTTTCTCTCTTCCCACTACTTCTCTAAGAATGGTTTTATTCAATATTAGGGTTGTTAACCAGCTACCAGGGAGTGTATTAATGTAAGGTAATTTTTTGAAGTTTTCCCTGGGGTCTCTGAAGATCTGACAGTAGTGAAGGGTCCCTCTTGCATGGAGCATGGCTTATAGTCATTTTTTTTCCTCCATCCCACAGCATAACAAAACCTACTCAAATATGAATAAAATAATACAACTCCATTAAGGACAGCCTAAGATTTACAAAACAAAAATAAAAAGTGGCTGGCAATCACATGAGCTAACATGACAGTGCCTCTGGAGCTGAGGCTGGCTGAATTTCCCACAGTACAGGGCTTGTTAGCCTCACACAGATGACACCAAAACAGACAGGGACATGATGCTGGGGCAGCCAGATGCATTAAGAAAGTGTAAGGGTGTGGGTCTCCAGCCCACAGGCTCTGACCTCAGACTACCCGGCTTCACATCCTTGTTTCACAACAGCACTCAGAAGTTAGTACTTTTAATCAGCTCTATTTTATAGGTTTGGAAATGGGGAAATAGCCCTATTCATCATTGGGATAATAACCTGGGGATAATAATAATCATAATAATGACTATAATAATGTTTAACATTTTGGGAGTGGGGGGGCCTTACCAGGTAAATGTTTTTGCTTCACAGCCCCACTGTAAGTTAGGTACTATTTTTATCCCTATTTTTTAAATGAGGAATCTAAGGTCCTTGGACATTAAATAACACACCCAAAACCAACTTCTGGTTTAGTGGAAGACGTGGTCTACAGACCCAGGCAGCCTGCCTCCAGAGCCTGCATTCTCAACTCCTACTATGCATTAAAATAATATTGCTCAAATTCTAATTTTAGATCCATCATTATGCAAAGGTAGTAAAGAAATACATTTAAAAGTCACATATAGATGACTCCTGAATTATCTGCCAGACAAACACCTTTTCAAGGTCCAATGTCAGCGCCACTCTCTCTGTCAAGACTTTTTCTGACTGTGTCCTGAAAGTTCCCACTAAGCATCTTTAGGTTGATCACACATCTCTCTAGGATCTGTAAAATGAGAGATCCTCATACTTATTTATCTCTAGCTCTTAATTGTGCCTGACACATATTCCTTTCTTTCCTACTACTATATCTTTGCATTGGTGTACCTCATGGCCAATGATATTTTAAAATTGGCATAGAAGCTTTGTGAGTGCAGCAGGTGAAACTGTTTAACAGAGGATCTCATTGGCCCTTTAGTAAAAGACTTTCCAAACTGACAACAAATGGTATTCTGAGATTCCATCCATGTCATTGGGCTTACAGCATCATATGCCATATTTCAACTATGCTACATTTCTGTACACTGGTTATCTTCATACTTATTTGTTTTTCATTGAAATATCTTTAAGCAGCATTATCTAGGTTTTTCCTTTTATTAGCATATGGAAAAAAAAAAAAAAGCATATTAGTATAATACTTCACATGACTGCATTCAAGTACCCAAATAATGGCTGGTGACGGTGAAAGTGGAATCAGACGCATTGGCCTCAAACTTGATCATTTTTTAACATTATCTGTTGAGTGGGAGGCCTTGAGGCTCTCAAGAATCAGCAGCCTTGGGATTACAAGACAACCTGAAGGATTACTTGCTCAAACCAGTGTACTCCCATTCATCAATACATTGGGAAGCTACTGTGAGCAGATTCAGAGAAAAATCTAATTCAGTTCTTGGAAGACCATACAGACCAAATGGAACAGGTTTATTCTCTCTAATATTCCTAATCTGGTTCTATTCCTTTATTTTCTAAACTTAATTGTATTTTTATTTTTGCATAAATATTTATGGAGTACACACTTTTTCCTTCACTCGGAGTTTTTGTTCAAATTGACTAAATCCATTGAAGTTCACAAGTGGTTTAGGAATGGTATATGAAGTAATCAGGTTCAAAAGATCCATTTGCCAAATTTAAAATAAAACATACTTTCCACCAAAGAATTGAGTGGAGCAATTTGACTTCATGAACTGCATGTTACATCTTCTCTTTGTTTTAGCCTGTAGTTCCATATTGAGTTCATAATCATTTTATTTGGTCCTCGTAATGCTTGCATTATAACAGCCTTGAATGCAGTATATTCCATTGGCATTTATGTGACTTCTCAGGTGGTTAGTTCACAGGACTATGAATTAAACTAGTTATTTTATCAAAGAGCGCTCTTTCCTGAATTAGTGATCACAAGTAAAAATGTCGGCTTCATAATTCTGTGAAAGCGAATCTGAGATCAGTAGATATATTCCATTTTTATTGAGTAGTTGAATATCAATGAACCTTTAAACGGATACATGTAGTCCTGGAACTTTAATTTATATTGATTGTTGTGGGTATTGTTATTATTATCATTATTTGTAATTCTCCTATGATCTTTGTAACAGTACCTCAATAAAGCTGTTAAAAAAATAAACTTGAGTAACAGACTTTGAGCACATGAGAATAACTGTGGAAAAAATGATAAGGGGGAAGCAGATGTGGCTCAAACGATTGGGCTCCCATCTACCATATGAGAGGTCCCGGGTTCATTTCCCTGGGCCTCTTGTTAAAAGCGAGCTGGCCCATACGGTGAGCTGGCCCACGCGGTGAGCTGGCCCATGTGGTAAGCTGGCACAACAAAAAGAGAGAAAAAGAGGAGAGACAGTGAGATACACAACAAACCAGGGAGCTGAGGTGGTTCAAGTGATTAATTACCTCTCTCCCACATTGTATTCAGTCCTATCTAGTATTTATCAATGTTTGTGATCCATTTGGTTTTGGAATTGCAAGTCTAGCCTTAAAAAATGGGGCTAAAAATTTTACAGGGGACATAAGAAGAATGTGCCTCCATATATATATATATATTTACATTTATATTTTTATATTTATAGGTGCATTTATCAAAATGCCTTTGCGTTTTCTTGATTTGTGGAGAAAACGACCTTCAGACTCAAATCCTGAACATAAAAACAGAATTAGATGAAATGTTATAAAATGCAGTTTCCTGGCCTACTGTTTCAGATGTACACTGCATATCTCCAGGGGGCACCATGAGTAAAGTCTGTGATGAAAATGCTCCTCCTGAAATTATGTGTCATGGTGATTCCCTGTAATTTGATCCCTTAGAGCATAAATAAATGTGATCTATTCTTGTTATCAACTTTGTAAATAAGCAAATGGAGTTATTCTCAGTTCCCTATTAATAGGATTTTCTTGTGAGGTAAAGGTGGGTAAAAACAAGTTCAGTGAATGTGTCCATTGAGGTGATGCTCCTATAAACTTTGCAACCAGGTAAAGGTGGTACACACGTTTCAGATATAAGGAAGATAATCTAAAGCTCAAGGGTAAATCCTAAACCATGATTTTTGTGTTTAGCCCAGAGAGAAGATGCTGATTTAGAAGCAGAAAGAGTGAAAAGGACCTAAGAGGCAGTGGAAGCAAAGGAGAAGGGGAGAGGGAATAGATCAAGACAGCAGTGGAAGAACTGAGTAGTTTCTGAGGTTCCAAAGATGATAAGGACAACTTGTTTTTTTTTCCTAATAGATTCTGAAAGGCTATTTGTTGTAGGAGCAATGATAAACGTTTTTGCAAATGCAATATTCAAAAGAAAGTATATATCTAACTTTTTATTTATTTTTATTTTTTTATTGTGGGTAAAAATCAAAATTTTCACAATACATACCAACATTTGCAAAATGATATATAAATATATATGCATATATGTGCATTTGCTTACAAAAATGTTATTTATGTATATATATAAATATATTTTAAGAGGTGCTTAGATACCCAAAATATTACACGGAACCCACTGGGATTCCCATGTTGCCCACCTCCCACACCTCCCACCACATCCCACACAAACATCTCCCACAAGTGTGGCCCACCACCCTCAATGGACTTACACATCCTGGGGCCTTGCCACCAACCATAGACCACATTTTAATTATACAAGTAATCCATGTTCATTGTAGAAAAATTAGAAGATAGAGATAAGAGAAGACAAAAGCAAATATCTAAATCCTCTTATAAACCCACTACTTGGGGATGAGACTCAATACTTTTAGTGATTGTCCTTCCAGATGTTTTCTTTATATATATAAATGTATATATATCCAAATATAAATTTATATAGATATATAGAGATATATAAAGGGATCAAACACTAAACACTCTTCTTTAACATTCATTTCTTTCAACAACGTATTTTTAAACATTCCATGTCAATAAATATACATCTGTACCACCATTTTAATGCTTGCAATTGTCTTATCACATGAATGCCCCTAAGTTTTTTTAAGCAATCTTTAGTTTCCTTTGAATTTTTCTGAAGGGACAGGAATTTACTCTATAGTATGATTCTAGCAGAAAATGATGAAAAAGCAGCAGCTCTGAATTTTAAATGGTGAAGTACTTTTGGAGTCATGCCTTTCGAACTGTTCATTTTACAATACTGTTGAACACTGTGCACTCTTCACTAATCATTACATGATATTTTTGTGTATATTCTGGGCCTCACTGTGCTAATCACTGTACAGAATTTGGCCTTTCTGGCAGGCTGAGCTCTTGGGACTCATTCATTTCCTTCAGCTTCTAAACTTATAGATTGATCCTAATTTTTGAGATTCACTTAAAACAATGCGATACAACACAATACAATATAATTAACCAATGAAGATTAGGTCAAAGAACATCAAAATTCTTTTAAGCAAGTGTAAAATTATCTAAGACCTTCATCTGACTCATGCATAGCATGAAGGTATGTGAGTAGATGACTGCTAAGCTGCATTTTTGGCTAAAATATGACCACATCTATCTCTTGGGATTGTGGCAGTGAGCTATTGTGGAACACACATCCTGCTGAGAGGAGGGAGGCCAAGGAGGTAATCACTGTGGTTTGTGAGCTTGGGGAGGTCTCAACCTTTCTGGTGCTCAGCTTGTTCATCTTCAAAATGATAGCATTAGAGAAGACAGCCCTAGAACTCCTCCAGTGCAAACATTCTGTGGTTCTGTGACAGAAAACTCTAAAGCCTGTGCCCTCAGTCGGGCTGCTGCTACAGACCCAAATACTTCGGCTCTCTTGCTGCTTGGCCAGGACATCCCTGGCCCCCAACCTGCCTCACCGACTCCTCTTTTCCTTTGGTCTTTCTCCCAGTACTCAGGATCTTAATTGTGCCCCCAGGATTCCTTCTTTATCTTCTGATTTCTTTCCTTACTCCCCATTGGTGACTGTCTCTTGTATTCTGTGCACTCTGCTGTGTCCCACTAGGTTAATCCAACTGTTTTTGGTTCCATTAACCCTTGGCCTATGCCATGCTGCCTGTGACCATGGCATCTGAGGTTAATCATGAGAGTGGGGTGGGTCTGCACCAACTCAAAACCCTTGGAAAAAAGCAAAGGTTCAACACCTTGCTGCCTGGCACACAGTAATTACTTTAAAAATCTGTAAGTACTGATGGATGCCACTTTAGGGATGAACTTGAAAACATTATGCTAAGTGTAAGAAGCCAGACACAAAGGGTCACATATTATATGATACCATTTATATGATATGTCCAGAATAGGCAAATCCATAGAGAAAGAAACTGGATTACTGGTAGCCAGGGACTGGGGGAGTGGGGCGTGCAGGGAATGACTGGTAATGGGTACAGGTAATGAAAATATTCTGAAATTAAATGGTAGTGGTGGCACAACTTTGCAAATATACTAAAAACCACTGAGTTGTACACTTAAAAATGGCGGATTTTATGGTATGTGAATTATATCTTAATAAAATGTATTTGTTGAGTAAATTTTCAGGTAATCACTTATTTACACATTATGAGCTGCCCAGACATTTTACAATATTTCAATAACAAATTTGAGGGAGACAGTCGGTATCACATAGATACAGCCAAAAACATAGGTGTGTGGTGTGTGTGTGTGTGTTTATTTTCATCGTGTGTGCCTTCCAAACCTGAAGCACTTTCCCCTAGGGAGGAACTGCTCTTGATCACTGTGAGGGAGCTGTAGCCAATATCTGCCAATTTTCTGTGGTGAAAATGTACTTCTTGTCCAAAACACTAAAAATGCCTCTTGACTGAGAAGATAAATAAGGAAGATGTCAGATTTTGCCCAAAGCCCTGTCATCTTGATATCTATCCCGCAGAAGCTAAATTCAGTAAAAATTACGGAACCTCAACAGTAACAAAACAGGCTGGGATTTCACTAATGGGTTTTTTTCCCCTTTAAAATAATTGATTCAACTGGATATTCACCTGTATCTAAGTTTCAGGTTGAATAAACATAATCTCAGCATTTGTAGTTAGCTTTAGAGCCTGTCTACAGGACCCAGTGCCAACCCACTCCCAATTTTTTTTTTAATCTCTACATATTTAGTGTTTTCCTTGTCTTCTTTCTTTATTGATTTTATTAAACTTTTTATTGTTATATCATATATACAACTAAAAGTTTCCATTCTAACTACTTTCAGGTGTACAATTCAGCAGTATTAGTTACATACGTAATATTGTGCTACTGTCACCAATATCCATCACCCCAGGTTTTTTATCACGTCAAGCCCCAAATATTTGGGAAGGCCAACTATCATGTCCTCTCCTGCCAAGCACATTTATATTCTCTCATCCCTAACTGCTGAGAGTGTGTCCTATTTTTAAAAGCCTCCAGAGAAGATACCTCTTCAAGAGATGGTATGACACAACTTTGCCTGTGCATCATTCCCAGCGGGACTAATCAGCCAGGTGTCTGATCTCCTTGGTGTCTACCTGACTATCGGAAATAATTGTGAGCCCAATGAACCTCTAGAGGTTTGTTTTTGTTTTGTTTTGATTTTTTTTCCAAGATAGAAATTCCATTTGCTTGAGAGAAGTGCAGGGCTTGCATGTTGGCGATTCCCACAAGTCCTGGTTGCTCAGAGCCTCAGAGTCTCACTTAGGAGTAGAGCTGTGATCATACTTCTCAATCTCACTCGCTGTCCTATAGAAATGGCCCAAGTTCTCTTGAACTGAGGAGTCTCTGGTTACCTTCCAACCCAAGTTGCATCAACATGTCCTGGGACTCTCCCATTCCACCCTCTCTGTCTCTCCATGCAGATCTGAAAGGCATCTAGCTCAGTCATGTCACTGCCGAAGGAGAAACCGAGATGAGGTACAGACTTACCCAGGATGACACCGTAAAGTAGTGACTGGCTGAGCCTTCCCATCTGGAGGTTCTGTTTGGTGGTCCCCACAATCCAGGCAAGCCAAGCTGCCATTCTGTTGAGTTCACACTATTCCAGTGAGGTCCATGCTTTTTTGACAATGGGAAGAATTATTAAGATAAAGTCACTGCAGCAAATCATGAGGCAGTTTCTACTCAAAAACTAGCAAAGGGTAGATGACGCATAGGAAGAGCAACTCAGTGATTTAGTAGGGATCAGAACGTTCTCAAGTAGTTCTTAGGCTTGGGAGTAAAAACAAATGAACAAAACTCTCTTGAAAAGTTTTTGCTTTGATTTGTACTATTTTTATTTTATTATTGTCACTATTTGGAGGAATTTTTCCTTCTCTTAATGATCTAGAACTGGCAATTATCTTCAGTTGTGGCTTCTCAGGATGTTATATTATCACAAGCCAGTAGTGAGATCCCTTAAGATGAAGCTGCTTCTCCCAATGGCAGACTCCAGTTCTAACGATCCATTTTCCTCTCCAGAGGGTTCAGGAGCCTTTGCTCATGCCAAGTACTAGAGAGCCATGGGTCAACAACCCTAATTTGACAGTTATGGGTTTGTTTTCTTTCCATTGGACAAAGTGAAATGCTGATCAGGCACCTCTGAGAAGCCTTGGCTACCTGTGTAAGGAACCCTAACCAGATGCTGCACCCCTCTAGACAGTTTCTAATAAAACCAAACAAGGGTGTTATTCATGGTTGGGTGTTTGCTTTGATTGATTCTTTTTTATGTATTTATGAACTGAAACAGAACAAATTTTTACTACAGTAAATGCAGGAATATTCCTCGTTAAACAACAACAACTAAAAATCAGAGATTTATTCTTTGATTCATCACAATATTCCTTCAACATAGATTGGTGGAAAATATTAACTTCCTCATGCTCCAGATAGGAAAAATTGGAGCAAAAATTTTGCTTCACATAGCCAACAGACCATGGGACCTGGCTTTGACTTCAGATCTGCTGATTTCCACTTAAGTGCAGGAATTGATAATGGGGCTTAATTAGGAAACCATATTCTAAAAGGAAAGGTCTGCCATTATTTGGGCAAAGACTTACTGACTTTGGCAACAGGACCAAGTGTCACACTTTCCTTTGGCAACTGTGGGTATTCCTGTCTAATCGGTATATATTTCCAAGAACTTTCCCCGTGGGCCTATTTTTGGCTTCCATTTATGAATGTTAAGGGATAATAACATCTACCAAGCATGTCTGAAAGTTTGCACCGAAACGTTCCATGCTATGCACCCCCTTCACCTTCCCTCTTGTTTTTACTTGTCCTCAAATGCCCTTGCACATTCTGTATTCTCCAGTCACAGACTTTTTGTGCTGCCTCAAACTCATACCATCTCTATACTTGCTTCCACATTAAAATAAATAACCAAATGTCTTCAACTTGAAACCCCACTAGACAAGTCCAAACACAGATATTATGTCATATCTTTGCTCCACTATCTGACAAGCCCTCAGCTCTGGTCCTCAAGTCCTCCACTCCATAAACA
This sequence comes from Tolypeutes matacus, assembly GCA_026826555.1. NCBI lineage: Eukaryota > Metazoa > Chordata > Mammalia > Cingulata > Chlamyphoridae > Tolypeutes > Tolypeutes matacus. The sequence continues at coordinate 47,326,238 of JAKSZT010054030.1, forward strand.
GACTGACTCACAGGCTTTCCTCTTACTCGCATTTTCCAAGCTTATGGGCTTGCTGGCTTGCCATCCTATTTAAGTGTGGTCAGATATTAGCTGCATCCGTGCAGGAGCAGGAGCATCCCAAAATGCTTGGAAATGCATTCATCCTCATAAAACCTGTAGGGAAAAAGACACAGCTGCACAGGAGCAGCACAAAGGCATGCCAAACCCAAAATGCACCATTCAGTTTGAATTCGTTTACACAGTTATATGTACTCACACTCCTTTTGTCATTTTCTAATATGACTGTGCACATTGCCAACAAAAGCAGCACACACTGCCTTTAATCTATTAGTGTAAAAGCCTCATTTTCTTAAAAATAGCCATTCTCCATCTGAATTATTCTGAAAGGTAAGCTTTCTTCCTTCCCTTGCAATGCTCGTGGTAAATATGTTCATGAAAATTTATTGTGTCACTGAAGTAGTTAGATATTTATCTTTGGAATATTTAAGCATCTTTTCCATTAGAGAAGGCCAGAAAGGTAAGTTGTTAATAGTAACCAGAGAATGTGAGGGCATCGCAGTCCACTCATTTATCTGACTTTTCTTGAGCACTTCATATGTGCCAGACATTCATCACATACTTGGAAAATATTAATAATCCCTTTTCCTGAACCGCATATATACAGCTTCGGTAACTTGTTCCATCCATTGTTTGAATGATTAATTCACGGGTCAGTTGTTCACCCTAGACTAGCGGTTCTCAGTCAGGGGCGATTTCCCCATCCCGGGGAACATTTGACAATATCTAGAGACATTTCTGTTTGTCCTGACTAAGGAAGTGCCATTGGCATCAGTTGGTAGAGGGCAGATAGTCTGCTGATCATCCTACAATTTACAAGACAGTCTCCTCATCCCCAGTAAAGAATTACCCAGCCCACAATGTCAGTAGTGCTGAGATTGAGAAGCCCAGCCCTAGGTCTGGGTCATATTCTCAATACCTCAAACGTAGACAGGCCTCCTCAAGCGGTGGCAATGTTGGTGCGACTGAAATTCCAGGAGTGCAAAGATGAAGAAGCTCCATATGCCCCACCCCCACACATACACTTTCCCCCATTAACAACATCTTTCATTTGCGTGGTACATTGAGGATCTCATTGACCGTCAAGGTAAACAGTACCTCAAAGAGCAGGGCTCCTGAGGGCTCTGAAGGCATCTGGACACTATATAAGCAGGGCAGTCAAGCTCAGGAATTCGGCACTCTTTCAGTAGACCTTGCTTTGGAATTTATGCTCCCCAGTATAACACAGTTAGACTCATTTATAGTTTCCCTACACGTGGCCCTTCTGCCCTTTTTATTTCAACCTATAATTAGCACTATACTTGTTAAATATATGTCCCAGAGACTTAAATTTTTCATCTGTTCATGTGCCAGTTGAGCTCTGAATCTCAGCAGAGTTGCAACACCTACTCTCTTTTTCATTGGACTCACCCAGGACAACTAACAAGAAGATGATGATGGACAATGCCCATCCCGAGGAACAGAGAGTATCTGCAACTGCAAGCAAGATAGTCCCATCCATCTGCCTCATGGGATCTAAGCCCCATCTCAATTAGAAACAGAGTGGATGGGCATCACCATCCCCAAATCCTCAAGATTGGGGAATGAACAATGGACTAAAGTAGTCTTATTATTATTCAATTATAAACTTATTCTTATTCTAGCAATGGAAGAACTTGTAACATTGATATAAAGACAGTGGGCACCAGAGATTCTGAGGGGAGGGAGAGGGAAGAATAAATGTAACATGGGGGCGTTTTTGGGACATTGGAATTGTCCTACATGACATTGCAATGACAGATACAGGCCATTGTACATTTTGTCATAACCTTTAAAATTGTGCGGGGCAGAGTGTAAACTATAATGTAAATTATAGTCCACCCTTAGTAGCAGTGCTTCAGTATGTGTTCATCAATTGTAACAGAATCTGCATTTTAACAAGTCAACCATCAGCACGTCTCATCATTAAAGTTAAGAAGCCCTGACCAAAAAGAGGTTTGAGTTCAAAGGGTAAGGTGGGTAGACTGAAAATGTTCAAAAGCAGAGGTCCAGGTTCATCTGGAGCAGTGAGCAGTGAAGTTCTGGATTCATCTCTGGAGCCCAAGGTCTAGGTGAGCATAGGTGTAGCCCAGGAAACAGCTGGGCTTCGGGACTTGGGAGTCACAACTGGTAATCCAGGTAAAGCAATACATTGTCAACAGTTTAGAAGGCAGTGGCGGGTGATAAATGAACTGATGCTGCAGCCTAAGTGGCAGAGGCTGGATCGAGGCAAGAGGATGGGCGAGACGCTAGGCAGTCGGTGTTGAAGAGGAAGACTGCCAAACAGTCAAGAAGGAGGCTGTCAGTGGGAAAGGACAGGCCACGTGCCAAACTCAGGAGAGGCCAAGGCTCTGAGACTGCGGGGGTGAAAGGCAGCAGCCCAGACTGGCTACAGACTCTTCATTCCACTGTCTGGGTGGCTCGAGTTCATTAGGGGAATCAAGTTACTCAGAATCCTTATACAATAGCTTAGTCCTTCCAGGACTTGATAATGTGGTAATTAGCATGGGGATTCCAGGAATGCCTTGGATTTGAGTTCCGTCTGTAGTGGGCTGATGTGTCTGGAATCTGGATATTGAAAATTGCTATTCCAACATGCCTTATTTCCTTCAAGAAGGATCAAGTGTGCTAAAAATAAGAGCAAAGGGGCAAATAAGAAGTTGATGGAAGGAAATCTCTGAGAAGCCAGTGCTGGTAGCATTTGTCAGACTTTCCAGCAGCACTTCTGCATCTGCCTCTGGTCAAAATGCTACCACTGTGTTTGACCATTGTGGCATTACTAAGGTCTATGCAAAATATTAATGTGCTTCTGTTATTCTATCTATTTGTTTAAAAGCCCTTGGAGTTATTTCTTAAGATGATGTGGTCTTAACTGAGCTACCTTGGTAAATGGCATCTTGTTGACTGGACTTTCCTGTCACAAGCGAACCTGGAATATTTTCCTTGCTCTGGAAGATGAAAACGAGGTATCAGCCTTCAGACTGTGGTTGGATGAAGACACAGGTCCCTAATAGAGCAACCGACATTCCTTTTCCTGCCCTAAATTAGTAACAATTTTATGAATCTCAGACTTACCTGAAACATGAACACTGTGAGGTCTGGGAAACCAGAGTCCCCTTGTATTACAAAGAGGGCAAGTTGCTGAATATTCTGGGATACCTCCAATGATTCCTCTCAATATTATTATTTCTGGAATATGTCTAAAACTACATTTCAGATTATGACTAGACCTAGCAAGTCAACTCATTGCCAAGCATGCTTTTTCCTTCCCCCAACACCTTCAGGAACACACAGGAACATATGGAACCGGGCACCTAGATGGCTCCCAAATCTGAGGTGGTCTAAGAAAGTCATAGTCGAGTTCATGGTGTATTTTCCCCTTCACATGGGCCTTGCTTGCTAGGACTCTCTGCACTCTGACCATGTGGTCCATTTTATGGCAAAGATATCAATGGATGCTTAAAAAATATCTCCTCCTTCCAGCCTCCCCACCCAGTATTTGCCCCATGGAATTTAGGACATTGATCACAAAACTCCAAGCCCCCAGATTCTGAATGTGATGAGTATGTTTGAAGTTTAGCAGAAAATTATCTTTGATGTAAAACTACCTCCTCTTTGGGAAAGACCAATTCCTGCTATGAGGGAAAAATTAGCCTTGAATGGTGCAAAATTTTTAAACTGAGTAAACATAACATTGTGTGGTCATCAAGAAACAGCCTCTTGTCCAGGATAAAGTGGTTTCTGGCAAGGTATAGTTACAGTATACAAATTAAACTCGTTTCGCTACTGTTTACAGTCTGTTAGAAAGGAAGGCCTTTGAATGTTTCATTGTTTTGCCTCTTGTAGAGGTTTAGAGCTCCATGGGCTCCCAGGGCTAGCAGAGACCTTTCAGATTTTGTTACCCAACTTCGGAATTTTAGGGATGGGGAAGCTGAGACTTTGAAGAGCAAAGTAGCGTAAAGGTAGGATGTTTGAATTTTATATTCATATTTAAGTTCCACTACTAGCTCAGATAGTAATGAGCTCTGAAGCCTTGGGTAATTATCTCAACTCCTTCAGCCTTGGTTTCTTTATCTCTAAGAGGGCCCTTACAACATCTATTTTATAGGGTGCTCTAAATCGTATGTAAGATAATTCAGACAAAACACTGAGCAAATTCTTGACATACAGAATTCAATGAACAGAAATTACTATTTTTATCAGTGTTATTGTTATCCAAGGTCATGGAGCAATGAAAGAATCAGAATGGAAAGCTAGGCTGCCTTGTCTTCATTAATTCTTCCATTCTCTATTGCCACAAAATTGTTGGGCCCAACCACCTTTTACATCTCTCTTCATCTTAAAAAATTCCTAACCTCAAGAAGGATGATTAAATATGGATTTTTCCTGAATGTGAACTGAGTTAACATTCTAGAATTGTGGTTACCTTAAACCACCACTGTGAGAAATGTCTTAGTAACCCCATCCCAGTTATTTGTTCTGCATGTCTAGGTAAGTACTTGCCCAAATGGCTCTTTAAGATCATCATCATAAAGATCCTCTCTAAGGGGAAATGAGTGAGCACCTTTGTGACTGGATCGAATTCTCAGAAGCTGCTCTCTGTCGGTGGCCTTTCCCTGAGCAGGCTGAACGGTCCATTTTGCTTCTAGAGGCCTTTGCTTGTCCTTCTACCTAAACCCTCTCAGAGATAGAGAGACTAGGCTTCTGGTCTCCAGAGTCTGAGCTCCAGTTCTAGGCTGTGGCAAAATTTGAGGCTCAGGGGGGCTGCAGCTCAGATCTTATGTCTATGGTTTGATCTGCAGAGAATCCCTGGGCTCAAGGGGACACAGGTGGGACTCAGAAGAATTCTGGTCCACTGTGCAGATCTTGTTTCACCTGCCTTCTGAGAAGCTGAAACAGTATTTGGTTATCTTGGACCAGTCTAGGAAACAAATAGTTGTATCATTTCTTCTCCATGGGACAGAATGTTCTAAATTTCAAGCACCCAGCTTTCAAAAGCACTGAAGCATATGGATTTTGGAATCATCCAGAGCTGGAAGCAAATTCAGACTCCACAATTTACAAGTTGTGTGACCTTGTTTTAGTTATCTGATTTTCCTAAGCCAGTTTTTTCCATCTATGAAATAGCTTCATAGGATTATTCTGAAGATAAAACTTAAGTGTCCTAGATTAATATGCAAGAACGACTGGCTTATGGGAAAATTAAACCCCAGCCCAGCTTGTTTTGTATGTTTGTTACCAAAGCATGCAGTAGGTGTTAAGCAAGTCATGCTTTTGCTAGTATTAATGCTGTGTTCACTTCCATTTTCAAGGGTCAGAATTGTGATGGAGCTATCTATGTATGCATGGGGTGCAGGAGTTCAGGAAACTCAGAAATACTCACAGGGAGATTATTCTATAGATTTTGTCACAACCACTGGCCTAAATGAATAGTATGTAGAGAGATCAACTGCTTGGCAAGTTGCGCTTTTTCTTTTTCTCTTGAACATAAAAGGCCCCAGGCTTACCATGCTAAGACCCTCTTCCATCCCTCTGCATTTCCAGCTTTGGAGCCTGTCTGGCCAGAGGCAGATGGGAAGCTGTTGCAGGTGCAATAGAGAGGAACGGAATTGAAGTGGAGCGGGGATTTAGGCAAGAAGCCCAATCCTCGAATTCCCTGATCATCACCCTTACAATTCCATATAATTCCAGATCACTTCTGTGGCACCCCTTCCTGAGAATTCAGCCAGCAGTCTGTCACTTTATCACACCTCCCTTCCCTTCTTCATGTCACATTCAGCTTCAAAGCAGGTTTAACAGATGCTCCCAGGCTCTTTGACTTCAAGGTAAACATTCCAAGCAGGGAATAAGTTTATCCACACTCTATTAGAGAATAGAGGAAAGAAAGAGAAAGAAAGGAGGAAAGCGTGACTGCTGATAGTGCAATCTTGTGGCTAAAAGTGGCTTTAAAAGTTTTTCACACTCTGTAGAAAGTAGTCAATCACTTAGGCAATCAACTCCTTTCATGGATAATGAGTGTGGACATCTTTCCCAGGGTCCTAGATGGCAGAAGATGTAGCAACAAATTGTTTGTGACAGAGTCACAGCAACATTAGCTGGGTATGTGCAGCACAACAAGCTCACTTGGCTCTGTCTCCCAGAGAGGTGGCTTGTGCAATACCTGTCAGCCTCAAATCCAGGTCACTTCGGGAGAGGTGCCCCGGATAGCTGCCTTGCTTGAGAATGTGAAGTGTGGAACTTCATTTTTCTTCTCACTCTTTGAGTAGCCTGCACCTCTGCCCCAAGTGGATTCAGGTTCCCTGCCACTGGCCTTTCTCTCAAGGTATTACCAGCCAGGGTGGGGGCAGGGTAGGAAGTAGAGAGCAGGCTTGAGGAAGCTTGAGGTAGGGGAGGATGAATTGCAATAATTGCTGTGAATATCTGCATTGTTTATTTTGAGCCTTCTCAAGAAACGTTTCTGACCTCTAAGTACACATTCATCCATTTTATGTCACCACCAATAATAATGCTAAGAAAATTATATTTAACATTCATTTGCGCTGTTAGTTTTCATCATGCTTTTTTTCTTGTGCCTTCTCTCAGGTCATCCTTACAATGGTACTCAGAAGTATGTAGATTATTCCCACTTTACAAGTTAGCAAACGTTGAACACCATGTTAAAACCATGGCCTTTTATTTCTTTCAAAATTGAGTAAGTAGTTGGACTTATCTGGCATGAATCTGAAAAGATTGAACTAAATCGTCAGCTTAAGAGACAGGAAAATGTTGTTGAATATTGTCCGTGTATGATTTTTTTCTCTGAAGCTAATACCTCCATCCATTCCCTTTGCACACCCCTCCAATCCCTTAGTTAATGGATCTTTTCATATCAAAACAGAAAGATTTTATTCTTAAACCCCATTTAATTAAATCTGTGGAAAGCACAGTATACCCAGTTTTTCAATCCTATGGCCAAATCCATTTACGGAAAAAAATAGCCAGGAAGTCAGTGTGATTCCCCATAGGAGGGCAGGTGGAAGCAATTTGTTGGACAAAGTAGCCAATTTGTGTTTGATGTATATGCCCCATTTCTATCATCTGCATACTAATTAGCCTTGGGAAACAGAGAAACTGGGTGTGGTTTTTTTTGTAATATGTATTTCATAATTCTCTCTGTTTGAATCTCACACTTAAATCACATATCTTTCTCTTTTCAGTTTAACATAAGAGTTATATTGTTAAAATAATAGAATCCCTTCTTGGACTGATGAATTGAAGACAAATCCTTTAAAGGTTCTCTCATAATCTGGAAGTGTCAGTCTCACCGATGCTGAGATCACCATGCTGCTACCAAAACTGTTTTAGGATTTCTGAGTTTATATTTACATGTGTTAAACATCTGGGTGAAAAGTCTGCATTATTTTTCCAAGTGTACAAATGATTGGCATCAAGAAGATTAAGTCTGATATGTGATTGGCTACTTGTTTCATACAATGTAGAGACAACATGTTTTTTATCTCAGGATGTATTGACATACTGAAAATATGGTTTTAAAAATTCTTTGGGAAAAATACATAGAATTAAGAGAGTAGGTTATCTTCCCACTTTGTTGTAAGGTAGGGAATGGCCAATCTAGATAGAATTGTATAACTCTAAGCAGTCTCAGAAATTTTTGGCACCTTTTTGTTTCAGATTTAGGACTCAGGCTCTTACAGACTAAGAAATGTGTCCAGGGTCACAGAGAGTGGTAAAGGTAGGACAGCAATACAACTTCTTCAAAACCCTGGAATATTCTCTGTAAACAATTATTGAACATATGTTTATATGTCATGTAGTCACTGGGTCTGAAGTTGAAAATGAAGGGATGAATAAAATATGATGTCTGCCCTCAAAGAATTCGCTTTCTATTTCAACCTCTTTGTCTTTTGAGAATACCATGAGTGCCACATGCCTTCAGTATAGCAAGGCATTAAGAAGAACTTTCATTACACTGTGTAGCCAAGACAAAGAACTGCAAGCTCAAGGGGCGCAGATTATGCCACTGTTGATTAACAACCATATAGAAGTGTGCCGCTGATACTGTCCTAACCTAGACGGGTGTCTTTGGTGGGGGAGCATAGAACTCGCTAGGTCCATCTAATGCTTTTGTCAATATGTGGTTGAAAATACCGTATAATTAATGCACTTGGTGACATAGAGGAAGGAGATAGAGCTAATATACCACATGACAGTTTCAGCATCTACAAACAATTCCATGGGTGGAAAATGGGTCAAAATTAAATGATGAAATCTAACAGGAATAACTATAAAATACTGCCAGGAGCTATCTAGCTTGAGCACAAATACAATTAATTAAAATTACTTAGTTGTTTTATTCACATTGAAGATTTTTAGCAAACTTGTATCTTAATTTTGTGTTATTTGGTAAAAAAAAAAGGAAATAAAAAAACAATTTAGGAATATTGTACTATAAATGTACTTTTTAAAATTTATTGAAGTATATCACTCATACATAAGCAATACATGTATAGTAATAGTTGTGAACTTACAAAACAAACATGCATAACATCATACAGGGGTCCCATACCTCACTCTACCACCAACACTTTGCATTGTTGTGAAACATTTTTAACTAATGATTAAAGAGCATCCTCAAAATATTACTACTAACCAAAGTATTTTACCCTAACCCACCCTGTTATTATTATTATTATCATTTTTACATGAACATACATAAACAATAAGTGTATAGTAAAAGTTGTGAACTTACAAAGCAAACATGCATGACATCGTACAGGGGTCCCATGCATCAACCCACCACTAACACCTTGCATTGTTGTGAGACATTTGTTACAAATTATAAAGAATATTGTCCAAATCTTACTACTAACTATAGTTCTTACCTTACATTTGGTGTATTTCCCCCCCAACCCACCCTATTATTATTTTAAAATATATTTTTATGACAGTAGTTGTAAACTTACAGAACAATCATGCATGTGTGCAGAATTCCCAAACAATACCCCTCTAACAACATACCACACTGTAGTAGAATACTTGTTACAGATTATGAGATAATATCATCAGATTATTACCAGGCTCATAGTGTACATTTGGCATACTTTTTCCATACTCCCCCATTATCAACACAGTACATCTTTGGCATACATGCATGAACATTACATTATTACTGCTAACCACAATCCATGGGTCACTCCAGTTGTATTTTTCCTGGGCTTCTCCACATTCCACCACCCTATAATACATCTGCTCTAGCTCACGAAGGGCACTTTTGCATCTGTACCATCAACCACAATTTTCATCCACCTCTGGGTTTACTGTGCTTTCTGTCAATTGGTATTTACATCCTGAGACTACCGTTTTCAGCCAAATTTCTATTTATAAGCCAGCTGTTACTCACTATAATGTGTTTCCATCAACTCTGTACAGTTCCACACTGTTACAGTAAAGTTAATTAAAACTTCTACATATATTAAACCTCAGTAGTCCATTTCAGTCCTCCTCTTATTTTTTTTAAAGAATCCACCACGTACCACCAGGTCTTGAAGATATTTTCCTACATTTTCTTCTAGAAGCTTTATGGTTCTTGCTTTTATATTTAGGTTTTTGATCCACTTTGAGTTAATTTTTGTATAAGGTATGAGGTAGGGGTCTTCTTTCTTTCTTTTGGCTGTGGATATCCAGTTCTCTCAGCACCAGTTGTTGAATGGACTGTTCTGCCCAAGCTGGGTGGATTTGACAGACTAATCAAAAACCACTTAACCATAGATGTGAGGGTCTGATTCTGAACCATCAGTTCAGTTTCATTGGTCTATGTGTCTGTCATTATGCCAGTACCATGCTGTTTTTACCACTATACCTAGGTAATATGATTTAAAGTCTGGAAATGAGAGTCCTCCAACTTTGCTTTTCCTTTTTATAATGTTTCTGGCTATTCAGGACCATTTACCCTTCCAAATCAATTTGATAATTGTGTTTTCCATTTAATTAAAAAATGCAGGTAGAATTTTTATCAGGACTGCATTGAATCTGTATATCAGTTTGAGTAGAATTGACATCTTAATGATATTTAGTCTTCTAATCTATGAGCATGGAATGTTCTTCCAGTTTTTTAGTTCTTTTTTGATTTCTTTTAACAACTGAGTTGTAGTTTTCTGAACACAAGTGCTTTACATCATTGGTTAAGTTTATTCCTGAATATTTGGGCTTTATCTGTCATATTTTATTTTCACCATTCTTTTGATACTTTCAGTTATTTTTATTGATATAATCTTCATTTCTAGACTCTCTTCCAGGCCTCTCTCTCCTGTCTTTTCTTTTCAGACTGTAGCACACCCTTTCGTATTTCCTGCAAAGCTGGTCTCTTGGTTACAAACTCACTCAGTTTCTGTTTATATGTGAATATTCTGAACTCGCCCTCATTTTTGAAAGATAATCTTGCCAGATATAAGATTCTTGGCTGGAAGTTTTTCTCTTGCAGTATCTTAAATATATCATACCACTGTCTTCTTGCCTCCATGGTTTCTGATGAGAAATCGGCACTTAATCTTATCGAGTATCCTTTATGTGTTATGCATTGCTTTTCTCTTCCTGTCTCAGATTTTTCTCTTTGTCTTTGGCATTTAACATTTTGGTTAGTATGTGTCTTGGGGTTGGTCTCTTCAGATTTATTTGGATGGGAGTACATTGTGCTCTTGGACATAGATATCTATGTCCTTCAATAGGGTTGGGGAATTTTCTACCATTATTTCTTCAAATATTCCTTCTGCCCCTTTTCCCTTCCCTTCTCCTTATGGGACACCCATGACACATATGTTTGCACATTTCTTGCCGTCATTTAGTTCCCTGAGAATTTTTTTTAGAGATCCAATTTCCCTTTGATATAATTCTCTTATTGTTGAACATCTAACAAAGACTCATAGGGACAGTTAAACTGGGTAATGAGAAAAGCAGCAATATCTCCCAGGAAATACATTATTATAAATCTGGGACTGATCCTGCCACAGTCTATATCTTTGACAGTTCTTTTGCTTGGATTCCTCATCTAGAGGATGGGGAGAAGTAATTGTTGGGAGAGAACATAACCATAAAATTTAATATTGCTTCCAAGCTTTGTGAGATTTGGTGCTATTTATGGGTCAAATAGAAGATGTAGAATTTGTACCAAACAATGTCATCTAATCTACTTATTAAACTAAAGACAGAGAAACTTTTATAAAAGCAGTAGTTCTTTGCCCTTCATACCACATTCCTTATTCATTTAGCATGTATTTATTGAACTATAATATGATCCAGGCACCATGCAAGGCACAATGATGAGGAAGATACAATCTTGACTTAATGGAGCCAACTGCTCAACTGACAGTCAAACTGGAGACCAAATCACAGGCAAAAGTTCCCCTTACTTCAAATCCCCTCCAAGTATCTTTATATTGTCCCAAATTCAATATAGCAGACAGCCTGCTACTTCCCTTCCCTATCAGGACACATGCTCAAGATTTCCCCTAGGTCCAACTACCTACCAAAATATGTTTGTTCCTTAGCCCATACCCTCAAGCCCCCTCTCTGCCTGCTAATCTGATAAAATACTTTTTCACTAATGTTTTGTTTCCATGTTACCTTTCCAGTGAACAAATATGTATTTTACCATTGTCTAAAGACAGTAGGTTGATTATTCATTGAAAATCAAGATTTGGTTAATTTATTTACTTTTTTATTCTTTTTATATTCCTAGACTTTCCCCAAATGGAAAAATAATTACATTTTTTTTTTAACACAGAGCACAGAGTTTAAAAAAAAAAACAAACAAAAAAAAAACAACAACTAAAAGAAAGAAAAGTAACAGAACCATTTGGGGAAAAAAAAAAAAATCATTGAATTTGAGTTTTAATCTAGCACCTAAACAATGATGTGTTTTTATAGAACTATCATGTTCTCCAGAGAAAAGGTATGGTCATTTGGTAGAGACAGCTTAGAAGTAAAGTACTTTTTGAAATTCTTTGAACTTGTTCACTTAAACCTACCCACCACACACCAGCTCCCAACTCCCAAAATGGTCCTGATTTGTACCATTTTCCTAAATACTTGGTATCAATGCTCCCACCATGGATGATTTCAGGCTGTCAACAGGAAGCCACTGAACATGAGTTGAGAAGAGTTACATACTGTTGATTCTCAAGAGCCACGGTGGGCTGGCTTCAGTATAACACATGAGTTATACCACTGTGAAATTATCCTCTGCTTGGATGTTTCTTCTGGGTGAGTAGTGGAGTTGGGGGGTGGAGGATGGGAGAGAATTATGTCTGAGTCGTGGCCAACATGAACATCTCACACTAATGAAGCAGTGCAAAGCCAGGAGTTCTCTGGTGGGACTCCTGTTATGTCTCTTTTCCTTTGGCGAACACACATGCCCCTGTGAATGCTAATTGTAAAACCCCTTATCTCTTCTTACCTTTTTTTGTTTTAGTGACAAATGATTTAGCTTTCCTAAAATGTGATTCTGCTTAATACAAATAGAGGAGATGAGAAGTGCTTTTTAGAGTTTCGTATTGAGTTGTGAAGCCCTAGGAACAATTCTCCAGAGGCCCAATTATTTGGTTTTTTTTTTAAAGGAAAATTCATGAAAATACAGTTTTGAATCCAGCCCCCATGGCTAATTTGTTACCCAAACAGACTATCTCTCCTTAAGCACTACACAGGGTTTGCAGAGTATGCAGGGGAGCAGTGCGGACAGCGGAAGGGAAAAGCAGAAGTGGTCTCTAAGCCCAGAGGACCAGGAAGTGCTTTCACACCCAGATCCACTCCCTGTGCTTTTTTTTCCCTTGCTGCTGCAGGCCACCACCCGTTCAAGTCTCATAACCGCATTTGTGCCCCTCTCCTTTCTAGATCCCCTCAGGAGCCATGATCAGACTGGGGTTCAGAGAAGGAAAACAAATTTCTATTTCTCTTCTTCCTTTCTGCTCCCTAGACTAGTGAGGGCTTAAAGAAGTAAATGGAAGTAAGAGTTGGAAGGGAAATTAACTTGCCTAAAGTGGCAGAGCTAGTAAATGGCAAAGCTCCAATGTGAACCCAAGTTTTAGCTGTCTCCCAATTCCTGGCTTTTTACCACTACACTACCTGCCTTTATGCAGAGGAAGAAATTGCTGGTGTAGAGTCCTGCAGTGAGTGAATGTAAAGCAGGTGGGAGGAGAGAAGACAAAATTGCATTCTTCTACTGACCGGAATGTCTCTTCTTGACCATCCTCTGCAGAGCCCCCATAACAGTCCTCCATCTCTCACCCTCCCCAGTCCCTCACCGTGTCCTCCTGAGTAGTGAGTTATAGCTAAGAGCTCCCCTTGTCCCTGCTACTCACAAACACGCGCACACATGCACACATACACACAACCACCCCCCGACTGGTTGTCTGAGAGAGCCAGGAGTAGAAATGCCCTCTGCAGGAAGTGCTTCTGGGCAGGTATATTCCTGGCATTCTAGATACTGCCTCTGCTAGAACGATACAAGGTCACAAGTTTGGATTCTTAAATCTATGGTGCAGGCCTCTGATGTATATTGTACGTTTTTGTGCGTGTCTGTCTCCCATTACTGCTCTGAGAATATGTACACACTGCTGCCAACTTACAAACACATTTTGGAAATACAGCTCTTTTATAAGCTCTTGACCCACTGACATCTCAATCAGCCACTTAATTCTACACCCAGGCTGGCTTGTATTGCTCTATTATTTTTTATTTGTGTCTATCTTTTCTACTAAGTAGATGCCACAATGCTGCATATTATACTTTTCATTTGTTTCTAGTTGGTAGTGCTCAATAAATACTTACTGACAGTTAAGTAGCCTGTTGATTCTTACCTTATTTTAAGTATTCTCTGCCAGAAAACCAAGATTTGGAAACTCGGTATAACATCACTCAGTGAGTTCCAAATTGTTTTAAATGTTGCATAGGAACCAAGGGGATAAAACCTTTTTACCTATTACTCCTTAGGAAGGGGGCAGAAGTTACTTAAGAGCCCTAGGAAGTCACTTTTATATTCCAGTTTCATTGCTCAAATTGTGCTCAGTAATGGTCTGAAAGAGGTATTCTGGCCTGCCCACCATTCCCCTGGCCTCACTGTGTCTAAGATAAAAGTGCAAGTAAAGGTACACATGCAGCTGAGTTGATTCGATCATAGCTTTGATCAGACCGGTTAGACCCATGAGACTTACAAGATATGATCCATACAGCATCAGGTGTATCAGTTGTTCTGTGTGCCACATGGTAGGACCGTGATTGTTTGGATTCAATTGAAAGTTGCTTTGAGAATGGTTCTGAATGGTGTGTGTGTGTGTACATGTGTGTGTGCATGAATATAGTTATCCATCCTAACTCTGGACCATGCAGAAAATCATCAGTGGAACAGAAATACCAAAAATAAATCACCTGGTACCTTAACCCAGTTGCCCTGGTAGTTAAAGGTCCAGTCTTAACAACCAGTCATTAAGATGCAGCCAAGTCTTTCATCTTTTGGCCATCAAAAGTTGATCTCCAAAGCAGTTCCTTGGCCACAAAGCCCTCTTCTATAATCAATGATTGCAATTTCAAGAAAATTTGTGTAGAAATCTTAACGTAAGTGTGTTTACAACATGGTTACCCCTCAAACTCACATGCGGCAAAGGCAAACTGGTGTGGAACATTTGTTACAACTGATGATCTCACATTTTTATAATTGTACTGTTAATTATATCCATGGAGTACTGGGTTTTGAGCAGTGAACAGCACATAGAATCAGCCCCAATTTCTGCACACTGGCTCTTAGGGAACAGTGTTTCCGGTTCTAACATTTCCCTCTTAGGGGTTTTCTGCAATATTGCTCACCTCTCAGACATTATTTTGTCAGTTAATCTCCAATTGGAAGATCATGTTAATACCCTGAGGCAAAATATTCTATTATTAAACATGATGAAGAAAATCCAAATGAAAAGAAAAAAAAAATCCATCCATAAGCTGTTCCTTATATGATGTTCAGGGACCTGCATGACTCATTTTCATTTCTTTCTCAACCAAATGGAAGTTATTTTGTTGTAGAAATCACATCATCAAAGTCTATTGTGGAGAAATGAACTAAACCAAAAGCACTCTGTGTGCCCTTTCCTTGTATGTACAAAATAATTATGCTTTGTTTAACCAAGAGTAATTATTTAACTTGGCATATAAGACTCAGAAGAGGAGCCACATTAGCTCATTTGCAAATCCTGCTACCTTCTTCACGTCCTCTGTGGTAGAGGTGGCCACTCTGCTGTTCGTGTCCCTGGGCTTAGCCAAATCCCACTCAGCACCGGTGGGATGATGCCCAACAGAACACCTCAGAGAAGTCTGGACAAGCGTAAGTTTTAGAGCCCAGTTATTATTGTTTAAGGACAGTTGATAGACTGAAAGAACGGATCTGTTAAAAAAGGGAAAACAAAAACCCTAGAAACTAGATTCCCAAATGCAGCCTTAAGTCTGTGATGCTAGTCCTTTTTACACAGTACTGGGTCTCTCATTCCATAGAACCCTCCTCTTCTGTTTTTGAAAAGTTCGAGAGAATGTCTTTCAGGTGTATATTGTAGTGATTAAAAATACAGGCTCTGGAATCTGACCTGGGTCCCAGATCTCATCCTGTCTCTTACTAGCTGTGATCTTTTTGAGTTTCCATTTCCTCATCTGTCAAATGGGGACGGTAATTCCCACTTCCCAGGGTTGTTATAGAGGCCTAATAAATGTCTGTCGGATGAACAAGCGCTGCCATCTCTGTTCCCAGAGGCTGGTTGACCATTTGTCAAACCTTGTGAGAGTCTGTACTCTCTGGTTTATGATCGTGTTTCCAACCCTGGCATACTCTGGTTATAAATCTGAAGTAGCAGAACACATGAGAGTGAGAAACGAGGACCCGGTAACCATCCAGATGAACCTGAGACTTGCTTAGCCCTAGGATGGCAGGGATCAGCCCCTTCACCTCCTGAAGAACTGGAGGCAGCATCCTTTACGGTTCAGCTGCCCAAACCAGTGCTTATCCTTGGTGCACAGTTTTCTGCACAGTCAATGTTCACAATCCAAACTTTATGGGAAAGGAGATTGAGAGAGCAAATCACCTTTAGCCGTTCAGAATGAGACCGAGCAACAAACATCAGTATGAAATATATGTATACTCTTTTTTTTATTGAAAGGTAACAATAAAATTCATATGCAGGATTTGGTACAGATGAGAACTTTCTTTCCCAAATTCACATCCTGCGAGTCCTGCAAGTATTTGCAGAAACCATTCTGTAAAATGACCAAGACCATTACCTCTCCTGAAACTCTCGAATTATATTAACAATTACAAGCTTGGCATCTTGGTTTCTGCCCAGACCTTGGGTGAACAGCCATAGGGCTTTGCTTTTCAGAAAAATTAAAAGGGGTGGGAGTGGGGTAAATGGTTATGCCACACCACTGACCACTCCAATTATTTTCCTTCTGCCTGATCATAACTCATTATTCTTAAAGCCTTCCTTATCTGTGAAATCAGCCTATTCCATCTTCAGTGTCTACTGTTGGAAGGCTTTGAGGCGTGTACTGGGTCATTCACTTCCTTCCAGGGAAAGGAGTGGACTGGGTATGGCACAGGAGACAGCTGAAGTAAAGCCTTAATGAAGAGCATGGGAGAGCTGGCCTTGACAGTTTTCAAAGACTGGACTCCAGAGAAAAGGAAACAGCAGCTGCTTTTGTTCTTTGTGCTTTGCCTTTGTTTCTCTTCTCTTTTGTGATTTTGGAAAGAGCTGTCACAAAGATGGTGTGTTGGGAGAGTGCAAATCTGCTGCAGAGGCAGCAGCTGATGTCTCTTGTGGGTAGGTGTCTCTGGGAGAGGCCCTGAACAAATATCTTTACAGTGGTCTCTGCGAGCCATCTGGGTCTTAATGCTCTCCAAATAACTGCTTGTTATTCTCTTTTATATGTCGTTGCCTGTCAAAGATCCAGATGTTTTGCCATTTGTTTGATTGTCAGGGTTATCAAAATACTGCAGAGCTGAGTCAGGTATTAGCAGTACCAAGCTCTTGCTGTGACACCAGTACTGCTGGATGAGAAATCGTGAAATCATTTGAGACACTAGCCTTACTGCATCTTCATTCTTACATCTACCTCTTCCCATTGCTAGAAAAAAGGTATGAAGCTTAAAGTTTGGGGGGTTTATTTTGCTTTGTTTTGACTGAGTGGACCAGTTTTTCTGTCATTATACTGCAGTTTCAAAAGCTCCGAAATTATCTTGAAGTCTGATAGAATAATTGACTTGATAAAGTAAATTGAGTGGCTTTATAAAGAATTAAGTTTTTTTTCCTCTTGAAAATAAATTGATGAGAGAGAAAAGTAAGGAAATCCAATCTGTCCAAGAAGAACCTTCAATGAGGCAGGGCCAATGGGGCATAAGCACAGGCCATCACTCTCTGGGCTAAGGAGTGACAAGAGTGCTCCAGGGTCCTCGAGTTTCATGGGGGAGAGGGGCATGGGAGGGCCGGCAGGAAGGATGTCTGTGTCTGCTGGACATGTATGGAATCAGAAATCATGTTCCCCTGGAAACCAGCATTTGGATACTTTTAATAGATGCCTTTTGTTGCTGAACAGGATGGACAGAGAGAAAATGATGACTCTCCTTAAAATTCCTGCCTGTTAATCCCAGTATTAAGAGAACCCATCCCTCCCCCAAAAGCTGTGGTAATATTCTCTTCCGGTACTAGGCTGAACTGAAGCAAAAAGGCATGTGAAAATGAAACGGATGCATCTTGCCTAAAATTGCAGCTTGGTGCAGCTTCCTTCCTTCCTTCCTTCCTTCCTTCCTTCCTTCCTTCCTTCCTTCCTCCCTCCCTCCCTCCCTCCCTCCCTCCCTCTCTCCCTCCCTTCCTTCCTTCCTTTCCATAATAATATGTTAGCAGTCTGTATGTGCCTGAGTGCATAAATGAATGCACATGTGCAAACTTCAAAACTAGACATCCTTTCTCTCAGTAAGCATTGTCCATGCTCACGAGAGGATATGCAGTTTCCTGGGTAACACTGGATACCCAGAAGATGTAATATTGACCGTCTGCTGTATGTGATAAGAGACTTCACTGGAAAACTATAACAGCTGCTCTTTTTTTCTGCCAAATATTGGCTAGTTTTACTGTGTATTTTTATCTGGGTTGAGAAAGTTGATTAGTTGAGCTTAGCCTGGATCATAAATTACTCCCTACCTACTACTACTCGAGTCTTAAAGCTTTCCTGACATCTTTCTTTCAGATTTAGTTAAACTTTCCAGAATGCTTCTGAATGAGGTAAGCAAAATAAATGTCCTAGAAGAAGAAGAAAGGGGAAAAGTGACAATTTACTATATTTTTAAGAAATTGTGAAAGAGAAGAGAAAAAACTGAAGTTGATATACCAGGTATAATCATAAAGCTATGCTCACATAGGCAGAGCTAGACACTGTCATCACACTTGTTAGACAAATAAACATACTCCTGTGAATCGCCAAATGTGAGTATTGGATCAGGATAAATCCAGTGGGGCTTTCTATTGCCCCAAGATTCAAGTGAGGACAAAGTCTCAAAAGCTCTAGGATGAAGAGTCACTTCTTGAGGATCAGGGTCCATTTACCTGGAATAACCATCGTTAGCGTCTTCCAACTTACAGAAAGTCCCCTGAGAACAGATCATGTAATCACTGGTCCTCACTCTACTTCTTTAAAATGAAATCAGTTTTAAATGATGGGATTCCACCTTTTCCACCAATCTCCAGTTCCATATCCTTAAAGCTTCTCTTTGCACGTTGCCTGAAGGGAGTAGAACCCCAGCCCATGCTCAGAAATGAGCTTCTCCTTTAGGCCATGCCAGGGCGGCTCCCTCTTCAAATCGGCTTTCACAAATGCTGGTTGGGACTCCAGGGTGGTGACCCAGGCAGAGCTCACACGCCTGGCTAATTTGACTTGCCACTCTGTAGCCGTTTTTGGCAAGGGGCCTGGGTAGAAATGCACAGTGAGACTTTGCCCCATTTATAGCACCTTTCAACTCAGAGTCTGAGAATGCCGAGTTGAAACGCTGATGCTTTTGTTTGTTTGTTTGTTTTCTTGTTGCCCTTTCAAGAAACTGTCTCAAAGGGAAAATAGTTCCTATTCCTCATTCCACCTATGCCATGTGGGAGCACGTTTCCCAGACCATTTTTCCCCATGACCACAAAAATGTCTTGGGGATGAGATCTTTGAAAAGACTAAAACACTTTCTTCTGCTCAGTCCCTGGTAATCAGGCCATGTCTGCAAAAACCAAAGAGATCCCCTTGCTGGTGAGCGGTATGATGGTGTTTTGGTGCAGCATGTATTTCACAGGGGATTCTTGTGAAACTTCACTGTAATTCATGCGTTCATTCCATCAGACCCGTGCCAGCAAGGTAAGAGTGCGAGACGAAATGGGAGGCACAAAGATGCAGCAAACTGCTTCCGGGAGGTTACTGTCCGTTGAAGGAGATGGGCATATAGGGCAATATTAATACACATAACAGAAGTGTGCACACCATGCTGAGGTGCTAGCTGTGGAGAGCGACTAATTCTGAGAAAATTGGAAATGCTTTCCACCTCACTGCTCTTTTGGAAATTGCACTTTTGCCTGGACAGTCTCACAAGGCAAAATTCCTCTTGGGAGCCTTTCCTGAGCCTGCTGGTCCACAATCATTTTCTCTCCTCTGTCCTCTCCCAGCTGGGCATCTATCACAGAGGCAGTCATATCCTATTTGAATTGTTTGATGTTTGACTTTCTGGCTGAAGTGTGAGCTCCCTGAAGGCAGGGATTACATCTTTTATTTCAGCAGTCCTAGTGCCTGGGTGTCACTCCATTTTCAAAAGGGAAGGCCGAATAAATGGAAGAGTTAATTAAGCCTGGTAGTGGTGTAACTTCTGTGCTTATCAGAGTTACATGATTGAAGGCAAATATGATATTTATATATTTTGACCACACAATTTTTTACATCAAGAAAGAGTACTTATCTAAAAATGGAATACATATTTCCATCTACTCATGTGAAAAATTCTCTGTGGGGCCTTTCAGGGATGGTTTTTGGTATTTTTCCATTAGGACAGATATTTTATCCTGTTACTATGAAGGGTGAAGTTAAATTTCTGGACTTTTAAGGAAAAGAAAATAATCTGCTATATTTTTAATGTCTGTTTCATCATTATTCGATCTTTTTATAAAGGCAGGCATTCGTATTTAAGGCTCATATTTTAGTTGTGTTAATACTGTCAGTGTTACATTTACATGGCCAGAGATAATCCTAAAACACTGCAACCACTACCTAAAAGGCTGGGATTTAAAATTCTTTATTGTTTTCATCATACTCCTCAATATGGCATTCAGTACTCTTCATGACTTATAATTCAGAAAGGTTGAGTCTTAAAAGAGTGGGTTCCAGACTTTTAGATATCATATGATCTACATGACCTGCTAAATTTGGATACTGTTGTATATTCATCAGATCTTTTATTTATGAGAATGGAAAAGAGGCAGGGAACTTTAATCCAACTTTTATGTAGTGCTTGCTCTGTTCTTGACAAAATTCCAACATTAACAATATGAGCTAGTTTAATCTTTGAAACAATCCTATGTTGTTATTATCATCATCATCCCCATTGCATAGGTAAGGAAACTAAGGAATAGAAAGTTAAGGTAGGAGGATCAAAGAACAAATAAATACTAAATAACAAAGGAACACAGTAGAAAGTTCAAGAGCTAGAGATTTTTAGTGAATTCAGCACAATGGGAGTTCGTTAGAGTCAAGACACAAATTGTACCAACTTTTCACTCTAGTAACAGATTTCACTTTGTGGGCCAGTGTACATTAGGTTTATCCCACTTTCAAGGTTAATATAATGACTCCTTCCCCTAAAAGAAGGGCTGGGATAAAGCCCTATCAAACATGGACTCAGATACAGCACTTCCAAAATCATGTTCACCTGTAATAAAAGTTGGCTACTTTCCCTAAAGGGTTTTTTGCTTTATTCCTCAATAACAACATGAAGAACAATTCCATTGAGTTTCAGATGTCACAAGGCCCCAAATTGACACTGCATTAGTCACTTCTTCTTATACTAAAGTTACCCACCTATGCCTGGTCATTTTTTCTCAGTTTCTGGCCCTTGTTTTTTTTTAAATCAAGAGCAGTTTTCTCTTTCACCAGTGTTTGAATAAAGCACTTGTTATAAAAGCTGGTATTACAGATCCTTGCTAAATTGTCTAGGCACCGTGTGACTGCCTGAATACTGTGAGGCTACACTGTAGTTTAAGGGAGCCAGAAAATTGCCAGTTGAAGGAAAAACTACTAAAATAAGAGTGATATTAATAGCAGTCCCAAGAGGACCAGCTCTTGGACTTTCCGTGATCTCAGGCACAAAGAGACAACAGCTGAAAACCACTCTTCAAGAGCTGTGGACTACACATTTCAAAACGTCTAGATCAGTGAGAAAAGTTTTGATTCTTAAAATTACAGGGTGTTGGCCTTGTAAAATAATCAAGCTGTCACATCTTAAATGTCTGAGATCAACTTTAAAATTCCACAGCTCTGGAGTAGCCATTAAGACCCAGAGCTACCAATATTTAAGCATCTGAGCTTTAAAGACAAGTCAGAAAAGGTTAGGGTGCATCACTACAAAACAAGTAAAAAAGGTGTCTGAAAGGAATATTGATCGAATTTTACAAAATCTTTAAGAGTTCAGATGTCAGGTGGGCTTTCTGATTTCTTATTCTGGCTTTATTAATAAAATAGGAACAAAGAGAAAGATGAGGGGCCACATTGTTATAAATCCAATTATCCCGTCAATGTGTGCTTCATAAGAGAAGATGGATTAGAGATCAGAATACCTTAATCTCTAGCTCCCACTCTCTCTAATACTGAAGCAGATTGCCTTGCCCATATATGGTGTTAGATACTTTTTTTTGCACATGTTAATGAATAATATGTAAGTTACTCTAATTTTCCCATATCATCATTTGGGGATGCTTTTACTTTTAGAGATATGAATAAATGAAGTGTGGAGTTAACCATTGCTTTAAAATAATGAGTACATATTTTTAAAAGACAGAAATCAATGATGTGATAAACAGGATTATAAAAACAAAAACTTGCTAAATTACTTCAGGAAACACTGAGATAGTTGCAGACTGCCTGGCCAAATCCTGGCTCTGTTATGTAATCTTAGGTAATTTACTTTGCCTTCCTTTGCCTTGGTTTCCCATTGTACAATGGGCATAATAACATAACTCCCTGATGAAGTTGGTGTTAGAATTAAATAAGTTCACTGACAGAGAACACTTAGGACAGGGCTCAGTATATATACTAAGCACTACATATTGTTTATTATTGCAATTGTTGTTATTCATTCAATCAATTGATTATTATTCATTTTATTATAGTTAATATTTGAGTATTCACAATATTTCAGACACTTTGCTAAGCACTTTGAAATGATTATTGCTTAATTTTAGTGACAACTTTATGAGATAACTACTAATCTGTCTTAATATCCCTATTTTAAAGATGAGAAAACTGAGTCACAGGATATAAGGAACTTGCCAGAGTAACAAGGCTTGCGAGTGGTAGGACTAAAATATTATACAAATGTGTCATCATTGTTGTCAGCCTAAACCATATGTATTTTTAAATAACGACCTCCTCTCTCCTTGCACATAGGATAGGATACCTTGTACCTGTAGCAGGGCTCCATAATTGGTTTTGAATTTACATGTAGTAAGATTTTTCATCGAAAGGTAGCTGAACCACCACTAAAGGCTAAGTGTTCCCCATAAAATCCCGATGCAAGTGGAGCATTGTCAGTGTTCAGAATAAATCCTGTAATATGAATCCTTCTAACCATGGGAAAGCCTAGTATAGATTTAAACAAAGAGAGAAAAAATTCTTGCAGCCTGGCATAAAGATGTCCAATAAAACCAATGGACTCTTTAATATGCATTCTGAACAATTGAAGAAGTAGTAGTTTCCCAGAACTACCAACACACTGAGTACCACAAAGAAAGCGGAATACTGTCTTTCTCCACTCCCTCTCTGAATGTTTATATCACCCACTTTGCTGCCTTGATTTGGGTAGAAAACACTAGATTGCTTTGATAACTGAGAGTCTGTGTCCTTTAAACCACAGTTTCCATGAAGAAGGGATGAGCTGGACATCTTTCTTCTGTTGGCTGGAGAATAATGTGGAAGGAACAGACATTCTCTAAAATGAGAAAAATGCATCATATCTCATATCTGTTTAAGGCACTTTTGTTTTTACCGTGAAACATTTATTCTCATTAAGCATGCCCGATTTGAGGGGAAACAACCTCAAGGCTTGTCTCCTCAGTCCGTCACAACAGACTGAAACAGCTTAACTGACTTCCCTTATAAAGACGTCCTTTTAAGGAACATATGGTCAAAAAGAGAGACCCATGAAGATAAGGCAGCAAGGCTGATAGCTCTGCCTTGTCTTCTTGTTCTTCTTGCTTTATAACAGGCAGAGGAACATGAGGTGAAGGTAAACGTCGCTGTTACTTAGCTCCCAAATGTTAGCCATATTTGCCCATGTAAAGCCATCAAACTGGCAAAAATTAGACAGACCAGAAGAGATCGTGTGTCTGACGTGTACAGCTAGCTGTAGAGCTCTGTTCACAAGTCAGAATATAAATGTCATTGATGCTTAATCTGTTCTCGTGACAGATTTCATGAGCTGTGGCAGATGAACCTTTCAAGGTGTCCCAGTGAACCGTGGTGTGTCTAGGGATCCGGGGTGAGGGAGATTCAGCCCCGACACTTTGAGTGAGGAAACCGTCAGGCAGAGAAGGGAGTTAGCCCCTGCCCCACCTCTGTCCACCCGCTGACCTCCCAGCTGAGAGTTCAGAGAATGGACTGCCCCCGTGCTCTGACTTGTTTGAGTGTTTCTCAGCTTTCAAAGCACTTCTCACGTAATTATGCCATGTGAGCTTCACAACAGCCCTGCATCCTGAACAGGGCCGGGATCGTTATCTTCATTTTACCATCAGGGAAAATCAGGCTACAGAGGACCATGGCTTGCTCAAGATTACCTGGACGATGAGTAGAAGAGAAAGACCACAAATCCAGGCCTTGTAGCTCTCAGTCCAGTGCTCCTTCCAGACAATGGGAGCAAGCACATCATAAAACGTACTGCTTTGGAGATAAGTCTAAAGATTTTCTCCATAGAGTAGCTTGTTTGCAAATAATGCATTTACTTAAGATGTAACTCCATGGATACTTAACACAGAAACACTTCTTTCCTTTGATCAGATAATAACGGTTCAAGTTTCATTGGCTCTCTGTCCCTTTGGTACCTCATGTATCAAAATTAGTTACCTAATTGCAATGGTATGTACAGATTCCTCAGTCTTCTATGTGTGCTACTGCTGCTTGTTCCAGGATGATGAAAACTATAATACAATGTAAGTGTCAACTCAATTTTAAAGTGCTCTAATTGTAACACGTGAATATGTAATTCATGTTCCAGTTATTTAAAATAAGATAAAATTGGAAATATTAGCTGTCAATTATTTTCATATTAATTTGATTAATCCTTATATATTAAATAAAAATGCTTCAACTTTGGTGCACTTTTCCTGTAGGGAATGGAATGAATCTGCTTACTGTTTGTGGAAAACAGGTACTTGGTGCCATTATGATTTCATGTCTGTAGAGAGCCTCAGTTTAATGTAATATAAGGAATAGGTGATACATGACACAGCTTCAGTTCTTGACAGTTACAGAGGAGCCTCTTCATGAGCCAGTCTCCATACATAACAACCAGATTATATGTAGGAGCACTCTGAGTTTTCAAGAAGTATTTATTATTCTTTTTCTATGGGCACATATAACTTTTAGTTTTTTGTATTTATTGAGATAGTCTTGTAGCCTTTTAATTTATTGTCAGCAATGAAATTAATTTTCCAATGAAAATAACAGGAATCCCTGTATCTGGATTTCCTATAGCACAGCTAGAAGGCTGTTTGTGCAAGAAACCTAATCACCTAATCTGTTGCAAACTTTCTACTAAGGAGCTTTTATTTCACATGATTGAAAGAGTTTCATAAGTACATACATGCACACACACCCCACACACACGGACAGATGGCCTCTTTGAGCATCTTATTGTCCAGAGACAGCTCCATTCCACAGCTCCTCACCTGACTGGGATTGGAAGGACTCAGGGCACAATTTCCAGTGCCCTTCGGTATTGGGCTGGAAAGCCTAGTTTTGATGTTACTAGTTAATTTTAATTTTAGCATTTCAATTGATTTGTTGATAATAATCCTATTTCTTTCTTTCTTTCTTTCTTTCTTTGAGGGACCGGGGCAGGGATTGAACCCAGGATATTGTATGTGGGAAGCCAGCAGTCACCCACTGAGGTACACTGGCTCCCCACTAGTTTATTTTTAATCCTAGAAAGTGTGTGCTTATTTACATAGCAAACAAATTTGGATTAATCAATACATACATGTGGAGCTAGAAATGTGATAAGATGATGTGGCCGGGCTTCCTAGGTTGAAAACAAATCTGTGAATGTTATCACAGGAACGAGCAGCTGGAGCAGCAGCGATGCCCCAGTGGATTCCGTCTGGAGGACTGCTCCACATCTTCCCATGGTCCTCTTACCCCAGACTGTCTGGAGGAGGAAATGAGCAAATGTGACTAGCAGTGTGGTGCTTTCTTCGTAGGAGGACAAAGAGGCCACAGTGTGGGGCTCTTAGAGGGGCCTCAGCCCATGGTGTAAGTACCAACATGCAGTGGCCCTGCACGAACCCACTCCCCTACCCCCCGCCCCACCCAAGAAGCCGCGCCACGTTGCCATTCTCAGGCAAGACAGAAGGCCCAACTGAGCCTAAATGAAGAGCTGGACAGAGCACATTAGCTCTGCCCCCTTCCTCTTTTTGTTGCGCAAGTGTCCTCGGTGGGTGACAGGTCAGGAATTTCACCTCATCCTTGGGCATTAAACCAGAGAGAGGAGATTGACCTACAATTGCTATGGTGTCATTTAACAACTTTACTTACTGAGCTTCACATTCAAATGTTTGTTTCAATATTAGAAGCCTTTAATGCTAATAAATAGCATATAATTTTTGGATAACCTATACAATACATTACGGCTTTCCACTTTGCTTATACTTCAAATAAAGTTTCTGACATCAAGGTTTGTCATTTTAATGTAACCTAAACATGGACAAAGTATAATTTCATATATTGCTAAGGAATTACACATCCTAGGGTTTCTTTGGAGCCTATAAATAAGAGTTCAAGGAGTCCTGAATATATCCTAAGAAAATATATAAGATTAGCCAATGTTGTTTTAAGAGTCCGGGATTTCATTCTGAGAGAATTAGAACAGAGCGCTGCTGAAGGTTTTACCACCTACAGGAATAATAAATCTTGGAAAGTATTTCTGATGTTGTGACTTGGTCAGTGGGGTCTCAGAGTTTACTTTAGCTCTAAAAGCCCCAGTTAAGCCTAGATCATGGTCTCCGTGTCAGCACTGGTTCTTTGTCTCTAGCAGACAGAACATTTTCTGAACTGCAGCTTCAGTGAGTTATGTCTGTGCCTAATAAATGACCAAATGCATTTGCTGACCAGTTCTAGTTTTAAGGTGCAAATAAATCACATTGGGAATCTATGGGTCTGACTTTAAAAGTGATTTGCATTGAGTAAGACTAATGTTCTAATGAGTATAAAGATTTAAGACAAACAAACCAAAAAACCTTTAGCTTTATGTTAATAAATTCCCAAAGAGAAAGGTTTGCCTAGCCTTGGGCCGTGTGGTCTAGGCTCTTTCATTTTATGCCAGTTCAAGTATATTTGGAATTGGGCCGGTGTTCTGTTTGAAATAAGTAAATGCATAAGAAAATCACATGCTTGTTAATACAGACAAGGCTCACCACCTTTTAGATACCTCCTCCCATGGAACACCTCAGCTTATTCATCCCTTGAAGGGTTTTCCTCCATTTTTTTGTTTCTTGTTTTTTGTTATTGCTGACAACCTGAAAAGTATCCTTTTTATTTTTTATTTTTTTATGAGTTACCAGGGATTGAACCCTGGACTTTGTATACAGAAATCAGGTGCTCAACCACTGAACTACACCTGCTCCCCAGTTTTCCCTATTTTTCTCTCAAACTAGTAAGTAGTTTTGTGATTAATATGTGCCTTGTGTAGCTTCCTCTTAGCTTGTCCTTTCATAGGCAACGTCTCTTAGAATCTCTTAATTTTTAAGAGTATTTGCAATGGGTGCTTCTTCCCACATACAGCCCAGACTAACTCTGCATACCGTTACAGCCCATGCAGGGTGTGTGTTGATACGCCAGACCTGATTTGCCGTTGGCTGTGGTGGCAGAGTGAGCTCAGGTTGAAATTAGCTTGGGCTAATTTAGAACCATTTGTTTAGCCTGTGTTCTCCAAGTAAAACATAGATTTGCAAGCACAGGGATGTGTAGCTGGTGCTGGGACTGGGTCTCTTGACTCTTACATTGCTGAAATCCTCCATTATTACCTTAGGGTGCCTTCATCTTTGTTTGCAAATAATTCAGATGAGAAAAGAGGAGGTATTTGAGGTTGACGTAGGGGGAGAGAAGTGGGAGTATAAGCAGGCACTTCCACCCCTCTTATCTGTTTCTCATTGTGCCTCACCAGCAAGAGAAACCTCCCAAGCTGACCGTGTCCTTGCTTCACGGTCAGGGGCCTGTTGTAAATCAGTGTTCAGTAAATAGGTGTTGATTGGATGGATGAATAAATCAAGGAATGAGAACAGGAAAGAGCTATGAATGGAAATAGGAAATTAAAACACACACACACACACACAAAAAATCTTTGGTCATAAATAAAAGTTAACTGGGCAGGAAAGCCAGTCCATCAGTGGAACTGTCCCGGGGGAGGGGGGCCAGACCATATCTGTCTTTTTCACTGATGTATCACAGTGTCTTTCACATAATAGGTGCTCAACAAACATGTCAACAAATATTTAAGTACTTCTAATGTTTTAGACACTATTCTTGCCTCACTGAGAGTCCTTTACCACCCAGAATCTTTATACCCTAGTGGCAGAGACAACAAGCAGACAGAGCAAGCAAACAAATCAATGTATTATGTAATGTAAGGTAGTGGCAAGGGGCATGGAAAATAAATAAATATGTTCAGTTGGGGGGATAGAGTAAAGGAAGGTGTTGTGATTTCAGTGGCGTGGTCACAGAAGATCTCTGAGGAGGTGGTATTTCATCTGGGCCCAGAAAGAAACCATGCAAAGATCTGGGTTTCGGCCCAGACAGAGGGAGCAACAGGAGCCCAGGTGAGCCTGGCTCGGGGTGCTCCGGGACTAGCAAGGAGGCCATGTAGCTGGAGGCTGTAAGCTGGGGGAGGGTGGGGATGGGGGCTTAAGGTCCCAGTGGAGTGGAGGACCAGGCCATGTAGGGCTCTGTCAGCCATGGTGAGGGGCCTGGAGGCCTTGTTCAAAGTGTGACAGAAAGACACTGAGGAGTTTGGAACAGGGAGTGACAGAATATGACTGAGTCTTTAAGGATAACTCTGGCTGCTATGTGGAGAACAGGCCTCCGGAAGGGCAGTTTGGAAAATAGGTCAATAGAGGGCCAGTGAGGAGGTGCTGGAATTTTACCTAGGTGGGAGGGGATGGGCCAGGATGACAGTGGTAGCAGTGAAGGTCCTGGAAAGAGAGGGGACTTTAGAAAACTAGCCAGAACTCCTTAAAGGGTCCTGGAAATATAGCACTACCTGAAGCCCCTCCCTCCCCCAGCTAAGCTTCTTATCTGACACTCTTCTGGAAAACCCCCTCCTCACCACTTCTCACTCTCTGTGGTAGGCATAATAATGACCCCCAAAAATGTCCATAAAATTCCCAGAAAATGTAAATATGTTACTTCATATAGCAAAAAGGGCTTTACAGATGTGAGTAAGTTAAGGACCTTGCCATGGGGAGATAATTCTGAATTTTCCAGTGGGCCCAGTGTAGTTACATGGGTCCTTGAAGTCAGAGAAAGTTTCCTGGTAGAGTCAGAGGGAGATATGACTGTGGAAGACTAGGCAGGTGGCTGCAACGCTGGCTTGGAGTAGAGGAAGGCTCCATAAGCCAGGGAACACAGGGCACCTCTGGAGGTGGAAAGGGGAAGGAATTGGATTCCCCCCCTAGAGTTCCAGAAAGGAGTACAACCTTCCTGACACTTTGATTTTAGCCTAGTGAGACCCTATGTCGGAGTTTGGACCTACAGAATTGTGAGACAATAAGCTTGCATTGTTTTAAGCCACTAAGTTTGCAGTAATCTGCTACAGAAGCAATAGACACTAATACACCGTCCCCCTTTGGAGAGTTCCTGGCACCACTGTGGACCCGAAGCTAGAGCAGAGGGTGCTGTGCCTATGGTGGGGGAAGCAAAAGGATCCTGGCATGAAAAAATTGCGGCTCTTGAGTTTGCCCGTAGGCATGGTGGTGAGAATTCTGGGGCTCTACTCAGGCTCTGTGCCTCAGGACTAACATGATGTCCACAAGTACTGGCTTGAGGACCTACTCCCTGTGTACCAGGAGGGCTT
Organism: Tolypeutes matacus; assembly: GCA_026826555.1. Taxonomy (NCBI): domain Eukaryota; kingdom Metazoa; phylum Chordata; class Mammalia; order Cingulata; family Chlamyphoridae; genus Tolypeutes; species Tolypeutes matacus. The sequence goes on from JAKSZT010054030.1 coordinate 47,355,906, forward strand.
GGTACCCAGTTCCCCACTGTAACCTATGGGCTTGATGAGATTGTAAGTAATTAGGGAGATGTCAGGGCACTCAGGCATACCAAAAGCAAGCGGTATAAATTATGCCACTTATTCTCCAGGCCACATGCCCTAGGAGACCATCAGTCCTCCACCTCAACTGTGCCTCTCCTCACTCCATACTTTGAAAACAGCAATGGTCAGAGTGACCCATGAGAAGTAACTGAAGGGCAGTGTGGCAACGGGCATAACAAGGTGCAGGCGCTGCTGAGAACAGTACCCGCCCGTCTGCCTTGAGCCCTCCTGCTGCTGCTCCAATATAATCCACGGCTTCCTCCTTTGAGACTTGACCAAAGCTAAAATCCAGTCTAAGCTTGATAAATCCTCTTCTTGCTTCTCAGTTCTTCACACAATTGCATAACTTCTATAACGAAGAAGAAGCCTGGGTTGATGGACCAAGGACAGCTCATAGACAGAAGCCTGGAGCTCTGCGGAATGCTCACTCTTCCTCTGACGCCTCGTGTCCCACCTCACCCAGGCCTCAATAGCCCACCATCCTCATGGTCTTCGTGGGCCATTCAGTGTCTGTAAAGCTCTTGGACATCACGGGTTCAGATGTGGAGTTCTTATGTTCTCCTTAGTTTCACACTGCTCTCCAAAAGCAAGTGAGATTACTGTGGAGTAAAAATGTGTTATTTGAGGGAGTTTAATAGCTTTTAACAAGTCTATTACATACTTAATCTTTTGGGGATGGTTCACTTTATGCATGTTCTTGCTGTTGAAACGCTTTTTCCTTAAATCTTGTGCTTTCTTTGACCTCTCTTAGCTCTGGGCCTGTCACTCACTGAAGGAGGCAAAAGAGCAGGAGCCCTTTCACGACTTTGGAGTTTGCTGATACAGTAGAATAGTTTTCAGAAAGTAGCTTACCAACTGTGACCTATTTTCTGCCCTTTCCCACGTGCAGTTATCCAGATGGCTTGATTAAATATAGCTCCTCCTGGACCTAAGGGAACACTTTTCAGCACAGAATCTAGAGAATTAGGCACATGATTGCCATTTATGTTAACAGGGGTACCAAGGCAGTCCCCATGTCCTGTGCTGCAAATGCAAGCACAACACTTGTGAAAGGGACATTTCACCCATTTATAGACCATCTGATCCCTAGTGTTGTACAAGTGCGTGAGAAATTTCTTGCCCCAGGTATGTGCATGTCAAGGCAGGTGGACGGAGTCCAATGCTTCTCAGACTTTAGTGTACATTAGAAGCACCTAGTGAGCTTGCTAAAACTGGAGATTCCTGGGCCCCATTTTCAGAGATTCCTCTTTAGTGAGTATGGGCGAGGGCCCAGGAACTTGCATCTTTAACACACATTCTAATTAATTCAGTACAGTAAGTCCATGGACCATACTTAGATGATGCTGTTAGGAGAAAGAAAGAAACAAAAAAACAAAATAGAATTGCATTTGCAATTCTTGACTCTCCACCTTGGGAAATGTCCTTTCATCTCACTTAACTTTTGAGTACTCATTTGATTATAAGAATAATAATGTTGGCATTGGTAGTTTGTTTTCAGGATTAAATGAGAAAATATATAAAATGTCATCACAGTTCCATAATTGTGGTTTTCTTCCTCCTCCTTTCCCACTGACCAAGAGAGAAGCACTCTACAGGAAAGGCAAGGTGTCCTTACCAAGTGTCCCTCACATCATCCTGCCAACTCAACATGGGGACTTCACTGAGAAATAGGTGGGAAGGACCCTGAGAGACACAGAGGAGGGAATCTCTGCAAAACTATGTGCTGGACACCCACCTTGAGCTCACTGAAGTGTTTTCTTCTCTTGTAATATGAAAAAAAAAATCTATCTTTTTAGAGTCGTGAGAATTAAAAATATAATTGGTGAAACATCTAACACCACTCCACACGCACAGTAGGTGCTCAATAAATGGAAGATTCTATAACAGTGGTTCATTCATTCAACAAATAGTTGCTGAAATCCCTCCTGCATGCCAGACACTACAATGGCTTCCAGGGTAAGCAATCAGCATACATGTTTCCTACTTTCCCAAGCTTACAGCTGAGCCGGCACAAGCCTGTGTGCTGAGTAATTAGTGTCTTTTTCAGGACTGGCATTCTTAATGACAACTACAAGCCTCAAGAAGAAAAAAAGCATAGTACATAGAATGGCAGGAAAATGTTGATTTAAAGATCGGTTGCTTATATGTTGGTAGAAGCCCAGGTACTATGTAAATGTTACTAAGTTTCTAAGGTATCAGGCCATATGTTCTATCTTCCCAGATCCCTTTACTTGTGTTACTTATATGTGATAAGGTTTGTGGCTGATGTGCTGAAGTTGTCTGGAGACACAGACTCATCTAGGTGACTCAAACAAATTTAGTTCTGATCTTGCTCCTTCAAAGGAAGAATCCAGAATCTTGCTAAGTCAGCAAAGCCCTTGCTATTATGTTTTCCTTTTTACATTCCACTTCATGAACTCATTTCACCATGGATGGTGGTTGAAGTCTTCTCTTTTTTCTACTCTGTTTTGTACAACTTTGCCCACATTTTTGCCCAACAAACCTAATGAGCTGGGCTTCACGAAGCTTGCTGATAAGTGATTAACCCCATATATAAAGCAAACTATAAACAATTGGAAACCCTCACCTTCTGCCCTTTGTTGTACATCTTTTACTTCTACAGTGCTTTGCAAATATAGCCTGTATTGGCAGAACTTTGCATCCTTAGTTATACAGGTTCAAGCCATCTGCTGATAAGCTAGTCATACGTATTAAACACTCAGTCTGAGTTAGTGAGGATGGAAGCGGAATACTATTTTCATTCAGAGCCCACCTGACAGACACAGTCATGCTTTATGACACAGGAAGTCGTGGTCCATGTATGTCAACCTGCAGCTTAACCGATATAATTAGCCTGTTAAGGAGAAAGTGTGCAGTGATCCAAGGAGAAGGGTGTGGTGGAAATGCACCCAGTCTGTGAGTGGTATCTGGTATGGAGTTGGTGATGGACTAGGCTGGCTCCCCTAACTATTCCCTTAGGAAATTGTGTCCTAGAAAATGGTCAAAAGCAAAACGTAGGCACAATCATGCACCACTCTCCATAGCCCTCTAACTTCTTAGGGTCCAGAAGCAATGGGGAGACGTCTTTCCCATGGCCTGAGAGTAGTTCCTACTCTCCCTCCTTGCTATTCAAGATTTTTATTCCAATCCTAATGATCACAAGGCTCTAGTGAGATAAAAAGTAACCCTGTCTCATCAAAGTATTTTGGGCCCTGAGGTAGGGGTTTCAGGGCTATATCATTGATGAGAAAATTGTGAAATTTGCCCTAGATGGAGTTAGTTCTCCAACAGGGTTGGGCATGTTGGACTCAGACTCGCAAGCTGAAGAGTGGAAGGCCTGGGGATATAGTTCTTCCGCAGGTTTTAAAGAAAGAAGTACCTGCATCTAGTGGCCCAGGAAATACACCCTAATAGAAATTTTAACGTACAAACACATTTCACCTTAAAGTTATGTGCACCAAGTTCTAGAACTTTATGAACTCAACCTTTTGTTGGGAATAAAGCATAAGAATTTTAAATTGTTTATTCTCCCATTGTTGACATTAGTGGTTGGTATGATTCATTTGGCCCTTTTATGTTAAGTGGGTCAATCTGAACAGATTGGAAGCGTTTGGCCTTGGAGAGTTTTCACCATGGTTACTCCAGTGTATCTTTGGTTTCTAGTAGTTTGTTTTTTGTTTTTTTTTCTTTTTGCCTGGGACTTTCCTCAGCAAATCATTTTATGCTCTAGAAATACTGTGCTTTCAAATCTTGTTTCCAGTAATGTATGAAGGAGGCACACTGTAAATAAAACTGAATCATTTTTCAACATCTAAACAGCAGCCCTGAGTGCCACATAGGGAATGAATTACTACCTTTTGGTCCTGACAGGCACCACATAAATCATTTAAAAATTGATTTTGTAGCTACAGAGTTGCAGGCTTTTGATAAGCACCTCTCTTTATCCCATGCAATCTTCAGGTCATGACCCTGTGGGAAATAAAGGATCGTGCAAAACTAATGGATCTTTTCAATCAGTTTTTTTTTTTTTTTTAATCTGTTCACCTCTTTCCAACATTTTAGTTACCTTCCCATTGACCTCGGAGAAATTTCTTTCTATGTTTGTGGAAAAAAATTAATTTTTTCCAAGTCAAGCATAAAAGCAAAAGGGAGGTCATGTGTAAATTTTCTCCTGAAGAAGAAGTTACATTGACTAGGTGTGTTATTTCTATTAAGCAGTGAGGACATCTGAATATCACATGTCCTGAGTTCCAGTCCTAGTTATTGTTTTTGTTCTTTATTTGGGGCAAGTTAGGATAATCTAGCTGCACTAACAGACAACTGCAAAAAATCTCAGCGGCTCAAAACAACAAAGATTTAGCTCTCACTCTTGCTACATGGCCATCATCATTGGCAGGGACCTCTGCTCTGCGTTGTTCTCACTCAGGACACGGAATACTTGACTCTCCTCCTTCTGGAACATACTGGTTGTGATGGCACAGGGAAGAGAAGATGACTCTGAAAGACTTTCACCTCAAATCAACACATGCATCTCTCACTTATATTTCATTTATTTATTTTTAAAGCAGTTTTATTGAGACATATTCAGAGACCATACAATATATCCAAAGTGTAGAATCAGTGGCTCTTAGTATAATCACAATGTTGTGCACTCCTCAACACAAAAAATTTTAGAACAATTTCATTACTCCAAAAAGAAAAACTCCGTACTCCTTAGCAGTCACCTCTCAATCCCTCAATCTTCCCCCAGCCCAACATAACCACTAATCTCATTTCATCTTTTTAAATTGATTTAGATTTACATTTTATATAAATGGAATAATACAATATGTGATATTTTGTATCTGGTTTCTTTCAGTTAGCATAATGTTTTTGGTTTTTTTGTGTGTCTGATATTAACATCTTGTAACATTAACATGCATTTGTTCAGTTTCAAGAAAAACAGTCATATATATGCAATATTACCCATATTCATATTTCACATGAGGTTTTACTATGCTATACAGTCCCATGTTATATTTTTTAGCTTTCCATACATGACTTTAGACTTTCCCTCTCAACCACTCTCAGACCCATATAATAGCACTGCTAGTTACAAACATTAAGTTTTGCTTTCACCTTTTATATTCGTTTCCAAAGATTCACACACATCCTTTTTACCAATTCTGCACAAGTTAACCCTCAGCTTTCCATTCTCTAGCCTTATCCTAATTTCTGGTTACCCATATTCAAGTTATTAACTCCATGAGATTACACAATATATTTAGTTCATAATAGCACAATTATACCATATTTGTCCTTTTGTGTCTGGCTTGCCTCACTCAACATAATGTCCTCCAGGTTCGTCTATGTTGTCATATGCTTCACAACTTCATTTCTTCTTACAGCTACATTAATTCCATCTGTTGATGGACACCTGGGTTTTTCCATCTTTTGGCAATCATGAATAACGCTGCTATGAACATCGGTGTACAAATGTCTGTTCGTGTCACTGCTGTCAGTTCTTCTGGGTATATACCCAGTAGTGGTATTGCCAAGTCATGTGGTAAATCTATATTCAACTTTTTAGGAACTGCCAAACAATCCTCTACAGTGGCTGTACCATTATACATTCCCACCAACAGTGAATAAGTGTTCTTATCTCTCCATACTCTCTCCAATACTTGTAGTTTTCTGTCTTTTTAATAGTGGCCATTCTAATAGGTATGAAATGATATGTCATTGTAGCTTTGATTTGCATTACCCTAATTACTAATGATGTTGAACTTTTTTTTTTTCATGTGTTTGTTGCCATTTGTATTTCTTCTTTGGACAAATGTCTATTCAAGTCTTTTGCCCATTTTTCAATTGGGTTGTTTGAGGGTTTTTTTTTTGTTTGTTTGTTTGTTTTTTTTGTGGTGGTTGAGTTGTAGCATCTCTTTATATATCATGGATATTAAAACCCTTATCAGATATGTGATTTCCAAATATTTTCTCTTATTGAGTTGGCTCCCCTTTCACCCTTTTGACAGAGTACTTTGAAGTGCAAAAGTGTTTAATTTTGAGGCGGTCCCAGTTATCTATTTTTTTCTCTTGTTGCTCATTCTTTGGGTGTAAGGCCCAAGAAACCACCACTTACCACAAGATCTTTAAGATGTTTCCCTACATTTTCTTCTAGTACTTTTATGGCCCTGGCTTTTATATTTACGTCTTTGATCCATTTTGAGTTGATTCTTATGTAGGGAATGAGATAGGGGTCCTCTTCCATTCTTTTGGTTATGGAATATCCAGTTCTCCCAGCACCATTTGTTGAAGAGACGGTTTTGTCCCATTAATGTGGACTTGGTAGGTTTGTCAAAACCAGTTGGCCTTAGAGGTGAGGGTTTATTTCTGTACTCTCAATTCTGTTCCACTGATCATTGTGTCCATCCTTATGCCAATACCATGCTGTTTTGATCACTGTAGCTTTGTAATATGTTTCAAGGTCAGGCAGTAAAATTCCTCCCATGTCGCTCTTCTTTTTTAGAATGCTTTTGGCTATTTGGGTGCACTTTCCCTTCCAAATGAATTTGGTAATTGCCTTTTCTATTTCTGTAAAGTAGGCTGTTGGAATTTGGATTGGTATTGCATAGAATCTATGAATCAGTTTAGGTAGGACTGACATCTTCACGATATTTAGTCTTCTGTTCCATGAACACGGAAAATCTTTCCATTTGTTTAGATCTTCATTGATTTCTTTTAGCATTGTTTTGTAGTTTTCTGCATCAGTTATGTTTCATTAATTAGCCAAAGCAAATCACATGGCCATACCTGCCTTCAAGGGGAAGATGAAGTGTAATCCTCCCCAAAGCCCAGAAGCACTAAAAATATTAATGGCCTATCCTAAGCTGCAATTTTCTTACCTGCAAATTACAGTTACTGCTGTCCTCTGAGTGTTGTTGTGATTGTCATTAACGGAAGTTCCTGGCATATACCATGTGCTCTACCTATGTTACATAAGAGCAACTAACAACTAACACTTTTTGAGCTGCTATTTTATGCATGCTAATAATGTACTGCATTATTTTATTTTGTATTCTAAGATAGGCACTGTTATCACCATTCTGCAGATGAAACTGAGAGTTTAACTTTCTCACTCAACCAGCAAATAGTGGAACCAAGACTCAAATCATCATGGTCAACTGACTTCCTAGTCTATGCTCTTGACTCGGCTCTCTAGGTTGTTCAAACTTTAGGTCATTCACAGAGAGGTTGTTTACATTATGGAATAACTTTAGAATTGGCATAGCTGTATCATAAAGTCATTACAATGTGTAAATATTTACTTTCCTGAAAATTACAGGAGGACCATTTGCTAAGAACAGTGTAGCTATACTGATCCCTTTCAACTCTTTGCTCACTTCATCCTATGCTCCAGGTGTGCCTCTCTCTCCTCTAGCTGAGTTAGTTGGTGAGTGAGGTGGCAGGAAATCTAACTTTGATAAAACATTTTAGCAAGTCTCTCATATGGTATCCACATCATTTATTTGGAACAACTTGATCTAGGATCACTATTCTGGACTCCATGCCAACTAGTTCCAACTAAATGTACATTATTAGAGTGAAAGCTCCTTGAGCAACCTGTCTATAGCATTCACAATGAATCAAGAATAGTTTCTGGCACAATGTAGGGGGCTCATGAAATAGTTCTTGAATAAATAATTATATAGTCTTACATATTGTCTTTTTGAAAAGGCAGAATTTGCATTTCTGTATTGTACTTTAAAAGTATTTTATGAACCAATAGATCGAAACATACTGTGAAATATTAGAATCATTTGATACCCAAATCAGATAGTTCTGGAATTTCCATTGCATCAAAGACCAGCTTATCTACTTCTTTCCACCACTGACTTTTGTCATCATCATCAAGCTTTGAAAAAACCCATTCCAGTTCTGGAGAAGAATTGGAATCATTGATACAAAAGATACCAAGTATTTATTCATCCTTTCTTGCAGTATGCTGAGAATTATGATAGGTATTAGCAATAGAATGGTTAACAGAGAAGACGTGTTCCGTGCATCTCCAGAAATTTACAATTTATTCTTGTCTAAATCTCTAAGAGCAAGAAATCAAATCAGCCAAGGGAAACCATGGGGTTGAAGTCACCCAAACAATCCTAAAAATTTCTTCACATTTTGTTTGACCATTTGACCCCAGGAGATCCCCAGCAAATCCCATTCGAGCAGTTTCTAGTATATCCTGTTAGATTGGTGCCCCCCAGTTAGTACAAAGGAGAAACCTTTTCAGCCCAGGGGGTAAAAATAATCAATAAATGGAGTTTGAAGGGAGCTGAAAAATGATTGCCTCTGCAAGCACAAGCTGTTAGCATGTGTGTAGAATACTGATGGCCTGGGCTTCCCCTGTTTCCTGTGGAAGAGAGACTCCACAGGGGCTTGTGGGCAATTAATCTCAACATATCAGCTTGCATGCCCCAGCCGGGCCTTCCTGTTAGTGTGATAGAACTGCCCACTGCAGGATCTCTTCACAGCCAGGATTTCCCAAAGCATAGCAAAAGGCCGTTTCCACCTGATTCTGTTGGCTCCTTCATGACCTCCACACATTTAGATTTATAGGATTTATAAAAATCTATAGGTTTACTTCCACATCTCTTCCTTGCTACTTCTCCACCAAACTTTATTCTCAGCTATGGCTGAGAATTTGTGGATGGGAACAAGAGGAAAAGTTCTTGAAAGAAATCTTGAATTCTGCAATGCTTGCTAAATGCTCTTAGGTCTTACTAGGATTGAGAGAAAACACTTTCTGAACGAGTCCAGATCTATAAAATTAGCCATTTTGTTTCAGAGATTAGGTTTAAATGTGGGAGATCTAAAATAAAAATCTATCTTCTTATTTCAGAAATTAAAGACCAGTATTGCACTAGACCATGTTAAATTGGAGTTGAAAGGATTCCAAAGAATCATTTCATCCTCTCCTTGACTGGAAGTTTGAATTCATATAATGTCCTTTCCAGTGTCTGTGGGTATAACAGGTATCAATTTAAATGTCTTTGAATTTATTCAGTCATCAACTTTGGCATAGAGAGAGAAGACTTCTAAAAGAAAGTTCATTTATTTTGGCCTTTATCATTAATACTTTCATTTCTAATCAACCTAGGTCAATCCAAGAGGATTGGAAGCTATTGATACAAAAGGATATTAAAAGTTGATTTGGTGAGATTGGTCAAGCAGTTGTCCTTTATTTCCAAAGTTAACAGGCCTGCCTTCCACAGGCTAGTAGAGCTTTGAGTTATTTATTCTGTGGTTGGAATAGTCTTTTTTTATGAGCTTTGCACATCCTCACCTGCTCCCCCTTATTGTTTGCCCCTGAGAAATGGCTTGCAAGAGTCAGAGGGACAGGTTATGAGGTTAAGTCATATTTGTCTATAAAGAGTAACAGAAAGAGAAAAATCAAAGCTCTTCATTTCCTTGGGCTAAGGAAATGAGTTATGTTAATGTATGTTAGTTGGGTGGCAATATTCTAAAATATTAATTAAGTTGTTAATATCCTAGTTCAAATTAGGCAGATGAGTGCACTACCAATTTTCTTAGGTATGACACAGAGGTCAGGTACATTTTGGTCGTAAAAATGGCTGGAAAAGGCCCTAAGTGCCATCCGATTGGGCTCAATGTAGTGCCAGCATCAACATAGAGGTGTTGAATATCTGGTGAAAAGACTAATAGAAGAAGAGATGTGGTCGAAGGGAAAGTCAAGCTCATTTACTCTGTGCTAACCACATGCTTTGCCAAATTTCAGGTAAAAAGATTGTCAGCTGTTTCTAAATGGCAAAAATGTACCTAATTAAAATGGAGATATACTATATTGATAATAGTCAAATACTATCAAATTCTAACAAAAGAGGATCTTGAGAGGAAAAAGTTTTCTTATGGGTGTAAAGCTTGAGAAGTCCCAGCTAGAAAGGAAAGGGTGTGCAAACAAAGCACTAACTAGGTAGGCGCTTCCACTGTTAAGTGGATCTCAGCGTTGGTGCAGGTGTGGAAGGGGCTGTTGAGGTCAGTGGCGATCCACATGGTAGGGCTCTTAGTAGCCAGCTGTTTGCAATGGAAGGGCTTCCTCCTTCCCATCCTTGCAAGCATTTTTGGGCTCAGAACATCAGCCAAGAATATCATAGACCAGGATTTATTTCATTAGTTGAAAGGTGGATTATATGACCTTGAATATCCATTTCAACTCTTAACAATCCAGAAGCCTAAGACAGAGATTTCTTCTTCAAAGTAATAATAACACCTTACCTCTGTCTCATTGGCTTCTGAGTGCTCAGCATCTCAGAGAGCAGGTCTCCATGCAGTACTTTTCTCAATTTATAAGAACTTATTTATAGAACAGTACCAAATTCTAAAGAAGTAGATTAGCAAAGTATTGTTTCCATTTCCTCTTCTTTCTGGTTCGATTACAGGCAATTGGGAACACTATCAGGAAAATTGGTTTTATATTGAGAAGATCAAGCCCTTAAAATATACATTTACCAGGTCCAGATCCCCAAACAGGGTCTTGGCTGGAGAAGAGAGAAGAAGACAGGTAGGAGACGAGGCTCAGAAGATCGTATTTCAAGTTTTAGGACCAATGTGATGCCTATAATCCGAGTAGGAAAAACCAGCATCAGTTATTTTATTTTGATGTCGGATCTTAAGGGGCTTCCCACACATTGGGAGGTACTTTGTTCTTGCTCTTGACATACCAGCACTCCCTGACAGTGGCTAGAACCTACCCCAGAGACCAACTCAGTTAATGAGAGAACAAATTGCTGTGTGCGTCACATTCGGCACTGGAGATGTCAGTTTGCAGGCAGGCAGGGAAGCTGGGAGTTGTCATTTGAACAAAATGCCACTGTTCAGAGATTTTTGTTTTTAATCTGCTTTTTCTGTGATGATAAATCACAGGCCTGTGCAGGGGAGAATAATGCAAAATGTTTGACAGCTTTTCTTACGATTGTTGGCATTCTGTTTTCCTAATTATTGTCAGCATCACCCACACTGGTAAAATGTTGCCCAGGAGCATTCCGTGGTGGCTGGCAGGGTGTGCACCAGCCCTTCTCCTTCCCTCCTCTCTCTCATCCTTTCACCGGGATTACGATGTGGGCATCACCAGCCTTTGTTGTGTGGAAGGCTTAAGTAAACTTGGAGCCCTGTGTGCATGTGCACATGTGGTTCTGCCATGCGACCTGATAGGGAAACAAAGCAGAAAAAGGTGGAGAATTTCTAAAAGGTCCTGTAAAGAAAAGGGGAATTTAGTTCAGTTAAATTCTTTGACACATGGAGGAAAGTGCAGAGAAATCACTTGCCTTTTGGTTATGGATCAGAAAATTATCTATGTTATCACCCTGCTTTGAAAGGAAAGGGAATTAATTGCTTTCATTAACTCCAGTAAAGACTTGATTGTCGCAGGGGGAGTGTTGACATAATGTGCTTTGCCATGATCTAATGTGCTCTTGGAAATAGTGGCTATCTCTGTGATCATTTTCCTTTCTCTGGGACCTTACTAATAATGTTTCTACTACAAACAGATCTGTCTGTGAGGATGGTCGGAAAAAAAAAAGAAAGTCCACAGAAAGGGTGATAAAGAGCTTATTTCCATAGTTGTCATTGATTTTTGCAGGGGTTTCATTATCATTCTTAGATTTCCTCTGATTTTGGCTAGTCTAATTTTCCACCCATATCTGATAGTAAATTAATGGAACATAGTGAATCAAATGCTATCCTCTCTCTTTAAGAGCTCATGTTGAGAACTTATTTTTGCAAAATATCTCTCTGCAGTATATCTAAAAAGGTTTTCTGAAATATATGGGTGTTTGCTTGTGTGTTAACAAGCCGCCATAGAATACCAGAGTTCCATTTAAAATCAGCTAAGATTGGGAGTAGTTTCTACCATGCATTTTGTTAAAACACAACTAAAAAGACTGAAAGATTGTAGACTCAGGCCAAGAATTACTATGTTACTATTTTATTTTATTTTATTTATTTTTATTATTTTTGCTTAAGGGACTCAATCTCATATCCTGCCTATAATCTCTACAGAGATTATAGGCTGGACTTGCTAACAGGCTCCCTGCTGTTCTAAATGGCAGCAGCAAAGAGAGGAAGGCAGCTGGGGATGGTGTGACAGGCCACCCCTGGTGGCAGAGTAGAGGGGTAGACCCAGCATCCCCTGCCCTACAGATGCATGAAGCGCCTTTGGCCTCAGGCATCCTGTAGGCCTGGGGAGTGTTCTGGGGAAAGTCCAGCTCAGAACCTGAGGAGAGGCCTCCACGGACACCTTATGTCTGCCCCAGAGTGCCTGGGCTTGGCCTAAACATCAGGAAGTGCTGAGTGATATAAGGGAAGAGAAAGAGCTACTACCAAGGAACATTTCTAGAGCAAAAATATGCCCAAAAGGGAATGTGTAATTTAAGGCAGAGAAAACAAGTACCGTATGTATCCAGTAGGACTCTCTGGGTTGTAAAGACGCGATAACTTCCATTATGGAAGAATCAAAGAGAAGGTTTTCATTTAAATTCATTTTGGCAGGTTTTTCATGTAGATGCATGCACATGTACATGGGCTGTGCCATAACTATCATACTTTCTTGAATTCATGAAAGCATAGCTTGGCTAATGAGCCTTTGTTTTAAGATATATTAGAGAAAGCCCCTGAGAACCCAGGCCGCCACCTCTCTTCCACAGGGTTTGTGAGGTGTCCTTAAGACTGTGTTAACATGATATGCAGTTAGGAGCGGAAGGGAGCAATATCATTGGGTGTGCGTTTTCGGAACTAAGTAAAAATGCTGTGTGTCTTATGGGTTGGGAAATTTCTTACAAAGTGGCTTTTCATGCACCTTTTGGCCAGCCACTATCCCCATGTGGTGGCCTATCCCACGTGTATTTCAGAGTTCCAGTGTAGGACCAGGAATGGCTCCCAGGGCCTGTTAGCCCTGCTTTTCAAGTTTGCAAACTGGATTACTGTATCACAGTCCTAATTTTCAGTTCTGATGCACACAAGAACACAAGGGTGGAGCTGTTGACTTCCTCTTCATAATAGAAGTCTCAGGATTCAGTAATCACATTTCCTCAACTAATTGATGGGAAGAAATATAGTTTTTATTTTTTCTATTTTTAATTTTTTTGTTTTTTGCATATTGTTGAGCTACAAGTATTGCCTCATAGGCATGTTATGAGTGCAGTGATATTCCACTCTTGGCATGGTTTATCAAACCACAGCCAAGGGGACAGCCTCAAACTCCTTGCATTCTTTTCTTGATTCTGCAGATATTTTCCATAACAGAATCATGGAATTTTAAAGCTGGAACTTTAGAAACAAGAAAATTAAACTCCAGGGAGATGAAGTGACTGACACAGCATCTCACAATTGCTGAGAGGGACCCCAAAGGGCCAAGGTTCCCACACACTCAATCCAGAACATTTTCCCCCTACTTTACATGGGCCTCTTTTTTTGTGTGGAGTTTCTCTCATACAAAAGAGCTTGGAAAATGTTTCCCTTTTTCCCTTTAATGCACCGGAGAGGAGGTAATCCACTAGCTGGGCGGCATTCTTGAGCTTCTAGGACCTCCCAGAGGCGGAGGCTCTGGCTCCTAGCCACAAGCTGCATCTCCAGCTGGTTTTCTGCCCACTCACAGCCTGGGAGCGTGCAGATGGTGAGGATATCATCATTTCCACCATGGAGGCAGGGGAGAGAAGAGACACTGCTTCATTTAAATTTATTTCTAATTCCTTGTTGTTTGTCATGTTAAAATTCTCTCACATTTGCAGACGTTGATCAACAACTATAAGGAAAGGATTCTTGTTTCGAATGGAGCCATAGAAAGATTACATCCAGGAAGAGGTCTGTCACCCATTGGGAGGGAGGGAAAGAGAGAGGAGAAAAAGGCAGAGAAGGAGGGAAGTCTAGGAAGAAAAACAAAGAGAAAGAAGTTTGAAGGATACAAGATGGAAGGAATGGGAAGAATCAATGACAGCCTCAATTCCATACTGTTCTTATAATTAGATGGTGACTATAATTAAATATGCTTTTCACATCAGCCCAAATGTTCACTCCTTGATAAAACTGTCTCTTCATTAACATATGCAAAATTACAATTGCACAGTATGAGCTCTCACGCAGAGATGTCAATATTGCCATAATGAGCCTGTCAGTCTTGTGAAAATTAACAGAAACCAATGTGCTGCCAGAAGTTCACAGTCTCCTAAGAGTTTGGCGGATCTGATAAATTGACCAACTGTTCAAACCAACTAGATGTCATGAGGATGGCATTACCTTGGAGTGGTTACCTTGTATGTTAAAACTGACAATTTTCTGGAGGGAAATTCGAAATAAAAAGCAAGTGGATTTTTAACCCAGTTCTATAAGAAATTGATAATTTTGAGAGTCCAAGACAGTAGCTCTTTGCTACAATTAGCTTCATGTTTTCTGATGACCTTTCTGAAGAGGCTGTCTGTTTGACACAGCATTATGACAGCCTGCAAAGAAAAAAAGCATGTTTAAAAACTCAATTAGGAACAGTTTGATAGAAAAAGGATATGCTATCATTCACCTCGCCAAGTCTGAGCACTGAGTGGTGGCTGCCTTCTTGCAAAGTATGGCATTCTTTTGACCTTTATGGTGTAAGAAAATGACTGGAGACCCCAATCTTGTTTCTATTTTTAATCTGTTGCTGACTAAACAATTGGAAATAACTTCCTTTTTTTTTTTTAAATGTGCAACTACCAATGCTAGCATTTGCCTCCTTATTAAGTGGGAACTCTCCAATGAAATGAGAGCTCATTTGCAAACATATTTTATCATCCTACAAACCAGGTTTGAACCGACATTTAAAAAGGTATTTTATTTGTTAAAAAGTCTGCAAACAAGCAGACCCGTGTGGCACAGTGAGCTGACGGCCCGCGTGATGCAGTGAGCTGATGACGCAGCAAAGGGAGACAAGCGGACACAGAAAAATGCAAAAGCAAATGGACACAGCGAGCACAAGCAGCAAGGGGGGCATAAATTTTAAAAAAAATTTTTTTTAATTAAAAAAAATAAAGAATAAAAAAAAATTTTAAATCTGCAAACAAACTTGCACGTGTAGAAAGAGCTGTTTTATATTTTAGTTTTGTCAAGCTTAATCAAGATCATCACAAACTCTGTATAAAGAATAAACAGCAAAGTCCAATATCTAAAGCCAGGTTCACATTAATAAATGATAATTTTGGTTTGTATAAACAAAGTAATACAGGCACATTATAGAAAATCAGGACAGACGATGAGAATTAAGAAAAGAAGGAGGCATATAATAATTCATAGTTTTCTTATCTACCAATATCCATTAGCTATTTATTTATTCTTTGCTAAAGAGTTTTACAGATTTTTAATCATAATACATATACAGTGGTGTAAAAGCACAAGCTTTTTCTGAGTAAACTTCATAATGAGAACATTTTTCTATACCATACACTGTAAACATCCTGACAAACAGGGACTACTTCTAACAGTTTATTTTCCTTGGCTGCTCAAGCAAATGCCATGCAATGGATTGGCTTGAGCAATGGTCATTTATTAGCTCCTAGTTTTGAGGCATTTTGGGGCTAGCTGCCAGTGATCCCTCATCCTTAGCTTTTCTGTTATATGGCTATACATATGGCGGCCTTTTCTGGACTCTCCCTTCTCTTCCGGGTTCCATTGGTTGCAGCTCCTGGCTGCTCCCTCTGTGGCTTTCTCTCTGTCTGAATTTCATTCTGCTTATAAAGGACTGCAGTAATAGGATTAAGACCCATCCTGGGTCATATCTTAACTGAAATAACCTTATCAAAAGGTCCTACTTACAATGGATTCATACCCACAGGAATGGATTAAGTTTAAGAACATGTTTTTCTGGGGTACATATAGCTCCAAACCACCACATAACTCTAGTGCATTTATCTATAATACTCTGCATGTGTTGAATGAAACTAATGTAGGAGGCGGGGGAATCACATTTGGATATTTGGTTGGATTCGATATCCTTCTAAAAGAGTAAGTAGATATAGGGCATATGAGGCCTATTGTGTGCATATTTACTTATTAGATGGTGACTTCCATTGGGTAGAGACTCTGCTGCTCACCCTCTCCCCCGAATTCCAGGCATCACACCTGCTTGGGTAGGGCAAAGTAATATAGGTTGAGTGCCTGGATGAACAGATCCCCTCTAAGATCTCCTCACGTAGCTTATCAAACAACAGGGGGTAAAGTATTAAGGAATCCTAAGAAAATGCATAGGTCTTCTATGCTTTCCTTACAAGCAGTTTACTAAGATGTGGACCTGGGTCTGCTCGTTTATCTCTCAGGCTCTGATAACCCTCTTTGGAAGAAAGACTTTTCCATCCTTGTTTTTCCCCCCTCTCTGCCTGCTACCTATTTCTGTTCTTCTGAAAGGAAGCATGCCACACAATGGTGAAGAGGTTTTCCACATTAGCATTATTGTCAGCCAGCCCTCTTCTCTTTGTTTGAGTCTGTTTACGTAGTCTCCTTGGCAACATAAGGTAGAAGTTAATATTTTTTTTGTATCGCTCACTAGCGGGTTTGGTTTTCCCTTTGTCTGCAGCTTGTCCACCTCACATAGTTATTTCTAATGAGATGCATTTTTAAATTTTAAAATGAGAGTAATTTTCACACCCTAGTGTTTTAACAATAGCCCACTCAGAGATCCAGTATTTTGAGATTACATTGGACATGATGATTACTGAATAAAACATTTGTTCTTTATTACCACTTATTAATATTTAACTCGTCCCTGTAATTTCGGCAGGGTTCTATAGATCTGTACACACTCTCCTGCCTGATACCTCCATGTGATGACTGGAGAAAGTCAGAGGCCAGGAAGCGGAACAAAACTGAAAAGCCCGAGTGGAGATCAAATTTTTTCCACCTTTAGTTCTGTGATGCTGTCAGCAAAGCTACTGAACAGTCATAGACCCTTTTTTAACATGCACATACACTTAAGTTATTTCAGTTCTATTGTGCTGAAGTGCTCTGCAGAAACATCCCATTTGACTTTCCCAAGACCCCAGATTCTGCATAGGTGACCCACAAGGCACCTTAACCTAATTCCGTGAGTAAATATGGCCCATGGAGAAGCTTGACGCATACTTGTACTCTTGTTCTGGAGAAAGTTTCTTTGGTAGCAAAGCACTGCATTGGAGGCCAAATCATATTCCAAGTACCTCTCCTTCCATGAGGATTAAAATTAAAGAGACCAGTCACTCTTAACCAGAGGTGTGTACATAGAATTATCTGGGAAGCATTCTCCAAAGCACACCAGTCCTACCCTGGATCTAATGAATTAGATTCTCCTGTCATGGGACCAGGCATGTGTATGTTGAAAATTTATCCAACTCATTTTTGTTGTAAACTGCTGATTAACAATCACGGATTTAAACAATAATGGTAATACTGAGTACCTATTATTTGCCAAGATCTTAGATTGTTTTTTCCAGTTAATTCTTATAATCTTTCATAATGTATATATTTTTCCCAGTTTGTGGATTAAGAAACTGAACTTCGAAGACATTAAGTCATTTGTCTAATACCACATAATGATACAGAAAGAATTTTTTTTTTCTTTTTAAAATTTTACTGAAGTATAATATGCATACAGCAAAAGGCATATATCATAAATGTACAGCTTAATCTATTTTCACAAATTGCAAACACCCATGTAACTAGCACCTAGATAAACAACAGAACATTACTAGCGTCCCAGAAGACTCCTATCATTATCCACCCCCCCAAAAGAGGACCACTGCCTGACTTCTAGCAGCATAGATGAGTTTTGCCGTTTTTGACTTTATGTAAATGTAATTACACTGTCTGGCCTTTTTACTCAGCATCGGGTTGTTGGATTCATCCATATTGTTGTGTGTAGTCATAGATTGCTCATTCTCATTATTGCACAGCGTCCCCATGGTGTCAATATAATAAAATGTATCCATTTTACTGTTTGGGATTATTACAAATAGTGATGCTATGGACATTCTAGTATGTGTACTCATTTTTGTTGGATATAACTAAAGAATGTTTTAGGTCATAAATTGTCTCTAAATGTAGAAAAGTGAGCATAAATGTATAAGAAGTTAAAATTTTAAAACAACTAAAAAAACAAAACAAAAAAAACAACCAGTTTGCTATAAATAGTAAGTCAAAATGCCACTCCTCCTTTCATTATTTCCTCCTTTCGGAAGATGTTCAGAAAGAATTTTAACACAGCCTAATTCCAAAATCCTTTTCTCCTCAGAGTGTATTCAATTCCTTCCCAAAATGTCCCTTTAGCAACTTAAGATAGGGAATTGTTTCATAGTTTAAGTCAGGGTTCAGATAAATGGCTTGAATTACTTTTAAAATATCCCCTACATCCCCCAAATATTTGAGACTAAATAACTAGGTCAGTAAATTTGGATGTTTACTTCTTAATATAACCTCAACACCTTTCCTTGAACAGCTATTCCTACTTATCCAAATATACTTTTCCAATGAAAACCTCCAAATTGAATATCAATGAGTCATTTCCAGTGACGTCTCCACCCTTCCTTGTCTCAAGAAAGGTCTGAGTAGATAATACAGACCGGGAACATATTTTGAGCCAAATAATACATTATAGTTTATCAATACTCTCAGTATTTAATTATAATTCTTTGGCAGTATTCACTACTTACACCATGAGAAACATATTACAGTTTATCAATACAATGGTAATATTCGCTTTGACTTTAAGTAAAATTAAGAGGAAAAAAAAACCAAAGCCAAGGTTTTTTTGTTGTTGTTTTTTGTTTTATTTTCAGTTAGGCCAGTAAAGAGAATTTATTGGGAAATGGATGAAAAGAACAGAGCTTGCTGAGAAAATAGGAGAGAAGGATGGAAATAAACACCAAGATTTGATGGGGGCTCCTCTAGGCAGAGAAGGCGAGATTTGGCTATGTGTATACCTTTTAAGCTATTAATTATTCCTCCCCTTGCTAACGTTCAGGGGAGCGGCCCCATCTGTTATTGGTTACCCCACCAATAGTGGGGGCCAATGGTGAGGTCTTTTGTTTGGGTTATGTGAGACCAATGGGGAGGGCCAGTTTGGAATTATCCAGAGCCTCCCGTCACCTCAAGGTCAAGGTCAAGATCTCGCGGCCCCTTTGTCTGTCAGCCATGTTGTCTGTCAGCCATGTTGTGGATTGTCTTCTCCTTGTTTCCCTGTACTAACTTGCCTCAACTCCCCCCTCAGAGATTTCACACCCTCATCCTTAAGGCGGTGCTGATGGGCGATGGTCATTCTTCTGTAGTTACTTCCTGTCGGTTAGGGCAGTAGTCCCTGCTTGACAGGGCATAAACCTCTCTGGCCATTCTAGGTTGAGGGAAGATGGGTCCGGCACCCTGGTTGGAATTGGATGAAATCCCTGCATGACTAGTAAGATATTGTTTCTGTAAGAAAGAAACTTAATTAGAATTTTGAAGATACATGGTCCTATTAAAAGGATAAAGAAGATGGTGAAAGGCAGGCCTAAGAAAGGGACCAGCCATGATATAATGGACCACGTGAGTGAGAGAGGTCAAGTGCCTTCAGAGGCTGCATCCTCCCAAAGTTGATGGGAAACTGCATTCTTCCTTGAGTTCTTTTATGGTGTTGGTTAACTCTAGGAAGAAATTGTGGTAGACCTGCTGGGTTTGAATATAAACTGCTAACCCAGTTCCCATCGCAGTGGTTATACTTAGGACAGCTAGGAGAGGTATGAAGACAGGCACTGCCCTAGACATAAACTCACAAAAATAGTATAGGCAAAAACAAGACAAGCATATGGCAAGCAAAATAAAGGCAGTACTTGAGAGCCATTCCTTTGTCTATAGGCACATTCATTAATTATTTAGAAAATGAATTAAATTTACCAGGACTTTTAACATGTTCAATATCCCTCTGCATATGATCTAGAATAGAAAAGATATCATCATAATCATCAGGCATATAGGTACAGTACTTAATGCTAATCAATGCACAGGTTCCTCTTTGAGCTGCAATTAATAGATCTAAGCTCCAGGTCTGCAGTACCATATATGTTATTTCTCCATGGGAGTAGGTCATAATGCCAATTGTGTTTGTTTAAGTTCTACTCACAGTACTCTTATAATCGTTGTTCCACGTGGTATGCCCATCACACAGCCAGCAAGCTGCAGCACCATTGACCCTAGAGAGAAACTAGGAAGGTAAGGCTCCAGTGTTTCACCAGCCTGGTGAAGCACTATGAAACAGAGCCAGTCTGGAGGCAATGTCCATTGTACATCTGACCATATCCAGCCATTGCTGGCTGCTGCAGGAGTTCAAAACTGCATCGTATTCTCCATCTACTTCAGGAGCATGTTCAGAGATATAGTAGATGCTTTTATTGTTTTAGGGGTCCGTGACCAACCTATATAATAACTCAAATGGAGAGGCACCATGCAAGGTATTTGGACCTACTTTGAATGTACAAGAGAGTTTGACAATACTGAAGTCTCTTTTGATTTTTATACACTTATACAGGGAAACTGGTTTCTCTCATGAATTGCTGCTTTTAGGAACCTCAACACTCGAGGTGGGAGGCCGCCCCCACTCCCTGTCCTCAGAGATAACAGGACTTGGTGGCCACTGGACTAGAAGACTGGATGTTCAACCCAAGAGTCAGGAATTTCACCAGGCAGCAATTTAGTCCACACTTGGAGCCACAAGAGAAAGCAAGGTTATTGGCCCCAGTGGAAGGACAGGAGACTGGGGTGTCTCAAGTTTGCTTTCCCTTAAGCCATAGGGGGCAGAAGTTGTCATGAAATAATAATAAGCAAAGACAAGGGGTAAAGCCAAATCTGAAGTAATCATAAGCAAAGGCAAACTCAATTTATAATTACTATCACAATAGCTGAAGTCTAAGGGCAAGGTGAAGCTAGTGAGCTAAAGCAAGGGTGCGGCTACACCCAGAGTAACCATAAACAAGGTAACTTAGTTTAGAATGATCATCACAATAGTAGATTCTAGGCTGAATCCACCCAGTTATAGAAATTTCAGATATTATCCTTCTGCTGTTTTTTAATATAAAAGCATCTCTATAATGATCGTAACTCTGAGTTACAGTTTCTAGTAAGTTTCCACTTAAAAACAATTTGGGCACTTCTGTTTATTAACCAAGCAACTAAAACAATTTTATTAGTAACAACTTTGCTACGTTTTTCCGCTTTTCCCACAGTTGAACTAATTCCACTTGTGAATTATACATCCAATCCAATTGCAAGATAATATTGACATTTAAAGACTCATTTTTAGGTTACCTTTCACTGTTATCCAATTTGTAACAGATGAACTCCAAATCTGATTTACAAGTTCCTAAGCATGAGCAGACTAACAAAGTTAAAGCAAGCTCAGATTAAAAAAGAAGGGAGAATTTTACACACCTCAGTTAGTGTAGAAAAAGACTTGACTTTAGAATCACCTAAATTCAAAGCTTCCAGAGTCTGTCCATGGCAGAAACCTCATGCAGGACCCTCCAGCTTAGTTCCTCCAGGAAAATCCCTGGGCAGCTCAAATAAGTTTTTTAAAGCTTAAGTATTTTTTGAGGAATCATCTAGAATAGTGCTTCTCAATAAGGTGGGAATGGGGAGATGAGAAGCATCCCCCCACCACCTTGTTGAAGAAGATCAAGGCATGCCTCCCCACCCATTTAAAAGAAGCACTAAGGGTTATGAAAATATTACTGAAAGTGGTGAATTATGCAAGTGAACAGTGCAGAGACTGAAGTCTTGAGATCTACTGATATAAAGAGACACACTTACTTTTAGCATTTATCACTAAGTAAAGGTACCTAAAACTTTTGCAACCAGTGTTTATTTTTCTATGTATTTCAAAAGATTATGAGAGTATTTGTTCTCAAGTACTGATGGGCCATTTCTAGGCCAGGGTGCCTATTTTCCAGCAGATGGCTACCATAATACAAACATGTCTAATGCGCTATTGGCAGCCCTGGGAAAAGTAACACCAAACTCTAATTGACCTGCTTGAGTTTTTAGCATATTAGTGCAAATCTTAGCCTAGTCTTCTTCAATGGTCATTGTTTTCTTAAAAAATAAACCAAAAAAAAAAAAAAAGTGACTATAACAAGAAAATTAAAAGGAGCTAAAATTCCATCCCCAGAGCAATGGAGTTTTGTGGAGGTTAGTTGTCATCTTGTGTCCAATCCCTGCATGGCAATACAGCAGGACACAAAAGACCCAGGGACACAGTCCTGTGACGATTGGCAGGCCCATCATACCTTCAACTCATTTCAGCTAGTGATTCTGTCCTTAATGAATGTCTCCAGAAATAAAAATCAATTTTGCCACTGGTGAGGTGGAATCAAAGTAAATGGCATCATAGGGTATAGGTACTTTGTAATTGCTCATGGTCAAAATCCACTTTACAATGAGTAGATAAATAATACAATCTCTTCAAAATCAGAAATGACCTAAATTTTTGAAGATTAGACTATCAGTAGTTGATAATTCTGCCATCAGTCTTCTTCCTGGCTATCATCGTTTTAATTTGGTTACAAACACCAAACCATTTATGGCCAAACTATATACCACTCAAAGGAGAATGGAAGATCGGTTGTAAAACTTAGGAGGAAAACTGGCATATTTTATTATCTCCCCCAGTAGGACCCCAATAGGGAAACTTCAAAATCAGTTACAAGTGACTGTGGGAAAAGGCACTCTGTCTTTGGTGCTTCATTGTACATCCACAGTCTGGAAAAGTCAGGCCTCTTAATATGACGTAATGCCATCAGAAACTTGGAAATTCCTAAGAATAGGAATGAGATATATGTATGTGTGTGTGTGTGTATGTGTATTTGTTTTTTGTTGTTGTTGTTGTTGTTGTTGTTTTTGAGGTACCAAGGCTGGGGATTGAACCCAGAACCTCATATATGGGAAGCTGGCGCTCAACCACTGAGCCACATCAGCTCCCCTGAGTTGGTTTTTTCATTTGTTTGCTTGTTGTTCGTTTTTATTTGTTTGTAGGAGGCACCAGGAACTGAACCTATGACTTTCCCATGTGGGAAGCAGGTGCTCAACCACTTGAGCCACATCTGTTCCCTATATATTTTTTATTTCTATAAACAATTTTTGGTGTAATAGGTAAATAATCTAAAAAATCAAGCAGTTTGCTTTTAGGGACTCAGGCTCACTACCTCACATCAAGTTTGAGTTCAGTGTACATGCTTCTTAAATTTGGTCCAACATTTTATTGAACGAGCATAGCTGACATAAGTTTATTTTTGCCTCCAAGTCTATTACAGGTGATAATGGACATAGCTTTGAACATGGAGTCAGAGAACCTACATTAAGATCCCACTTAATTACATGAAAGACAGGGTTATAAACTGAAACGATAAAAAGTTTCTGATTTGAATGCAGCCCAGTACAGCTAATATGGGCATATATGCCCTGAGCCTTTTTCCCACACTTTTGCAGTTTTAAATTATTTAAATAATATTAGTAGAGTCTATGCCTTGTCCCCATAGGTACACACACACACACATGTGCACACATACACAAATCGTTGCTGTGTTCTAAAGTTGCTTTGGTCAGGCTTCTTCCATACTCTCAGATTAAGCATTTCCAATCAGGTGGAAAGCGAAGGAGACAAGGCCCTCCTGACTCATAAGGACTGCTGTGGGGGGTAAACTAAGTAGCACACCTCACCTGCACCTGTCATGGCTCCCTGAGGCCATTCCATTCCAGGCTGCAGAAAGACAATGCCCTGTCCTAGGAAAACTCACCAAGGCAAAAAGCCTGAACATGGTTGACTTTATTCCTAGGTATCAGCTCCCCACTTCTGCATAGGACAACGGCCAAACTCTCCTCTATATAATACTAGTCCAGGGGTTCTTAACAAGGGGTCCGTGAGCTCGAATTGAAATTCAAAAAAGCATTATTCTTGTGGGGACGTGTTGGTGCGGGTGTGATATATTTATTAAATAACACACAGTACAGTGTGGACTTAGTAAGGGGTCTGTGGTTTTCACCTGACTAGCAAAGGGGTCTGTGGAACAAAAAAGGTAAAGAACCCCTGTACTAGTCCCTTTCTACTCCAGTGTGATTTCACAATGAAATGACTGTTCCCCACCCCTCAGATACTCTATTTCAGCAAGTGTAGGAAAGATGGAAGAATCTGTGGCAATAATTTTAATTTTTTTAAAGAAGAAACCTGTTCACATGCAAGCTTTGCAAGGTTTGGCTAGACTGCATTTATACAACCCTAGACATGCCTGCCCATGTTCTTTTTTTTTTTTTTTTTTTTTACCTGGAGGTCCCGGGGATCGAACCCAGGTCCCTCCATATGGGAGGCGGACACCCAACCATTTGAGCCACATCCGTCCCCCTGACCATGTTCTTTTAAAGTGACAGAACTAAAAACAAGAAAATGTCCTTGTTAGCTCCATCCTCTGAAATGTCATAAGAGAAATCCATGAACCAATAGTCAGAACTTTAAAAAAAAAACGTGTTCAGGAAAATTCAGACCTCCCATGAACAATCTTAGTCTAAAGGCGTAACAAAGCAATCCATATTCACCATCCACCTTCTTCTGCTACTTCTAGCAACAACTTTTCTTATTAAAAGATCTGTTTGGAGGACAGCATTTGGGACACAATCTGCTTTGCTGGGAGATCTCGGAGGCAGGATGTGCAGAGAGAATGACTCCTTAGCAGACTGGCCAGCACAGTGTCTTGGCTGAGCTGCTACTATCTGGAGGTGCTACTCAAGGAATAAATGCAATGCACAGTCTGTCTCTGGGATTAGTTGGAAACATTTACAATGAAACACACCTAGAAAAACACAAGGAGTAAAGTTTAGTTGCTCTATTGGACTCTGGCTAAAAGTTGCATGATCATAGGGTAAACCCAATAAGAAGCATGGATTTTTAGATGGAGTCAGAACCACAATCTGCATATTTTGTGTTTCCCCTGTTGAGAGTGTATTTCTAGATCAAATTCTGGTTGGATGTTTACTATGTGCTTATGGTGTGGATGTGACCATCTATAACCAAGAAGTCTAGCTTTAAAGCCTACATCTCTAGCACTTTTTTAAAAATTTGAACTTGTGCTTGTACAGCTTAAAAATTATTTCCTAAGCAAGGAAAAGGCATGAAAAACCTCCAATCACTGGAAAAAGAAGAGAAGTTAATTGAATAGCTATTTAGTAAGCCTTGTCCAAGACAGGTTGGATAGCATGATGATTAAAATCATAGGGAGCAGAGACAGACCTATAGAGTTCCAGCCTGGTTATTTACTAACTTTGTAACCTTGGACAAGTTGTTTGACCTCTGTAACCATCAATTTTGTAACCCACAAAATGGGTTTTGAGAAATAAAGCGAGGTGATGTATATAAAGCATTCAACATCTCTTTGGCACATAATACTGTAATAAGGTATTATGGTAGCTTATAAATTAAGCATGACATCTAATCTATCAGGGATTTGGCATGATTTTAAAACGTTTTCGTTTGCATTTATCATAATAGACATCACAATAGAGTAGCAAATACTTGGGAAAAGGAGTGCTTATTTTCTTAAAAAAAAAAAAAGAGTTGATGTTCTAAGTCATATGAAACCAAAATGAAAATATTGAGGCAAGCAAGTGTCTGTATTTAGTTCAATTTCCTCTTTTAAATTAGGTAGTTCAAGAGGGCCTTGGGAAAATAAATGGTTCTTTTCAAGGAAGAAGTAAATAGGCAGAGCATAAATTCAGAGACTGTTAAAATTTTACCTTTGACAGAGTCCATGCTTGATATATTGTCCTCCCAAGTACTCTGTGCCATGAAAATTCCACTAATCCACTTTAAATGTGTACATCATTCTTTCCAGGTGGACATTTGGCCTTTTACTATGAATTTTGTCACAAGGAAAAATGGCTTGAACATACTTCTTAGCTTACAGAAACACTTAATATAACGACATAATATGAGTTGGCAAGGACTATCAGTGGGATCAGGCAAAGACCCGGCAACCTAAAGAGGAGAGCATCACGCTGGGGAGAGGGACATGTTCATAGACAGCACAGAGCATACAGTTATGAGCCTCTCCTGTGTGCCAATTCCATAAGACTGTGTCAATTAAAGTGGGAAGAGTTCCCAAGTTATACTAAAGTCCTCTTTTGATTTTTCATGGCTCTAACATCAGGTACATATCATAGGCCATTTCAGGTTGCTCAGTTGTACCGGTTGCCTATTTTTAACATAGCCATTTATATAATTCTTTCAAGAGCCAGGAAGCTACCTTTGGAACACTGTAAATTGTCAAATGGTCTGATTCACTAGATTCGTTATCATTTGGCAGATGTGGACAGCAGACATTTTCCAGAGAATGAGTGCACTGGGACTTTCCTCCAGACCTTCCTTCCCTTTGTTAGACAAACCCATGGGCTCACGCTGGGACTCGGCAGCTCTGTCCCTGGGAGGAAGAGCCTGTGGATTTCAAGAGTGTCCCCTGTAGCTACTCCACAGTCTTACGAAGCCTCTTTACTGACTTCCCCTGGCTGCCTGCAGTGGCACTCCTCACAGAGCACAAGCCAGGCTCATTTTAAAATACCCAGCAATAGGAAAAGGCCTTGATCATGCTGTAGATGGGCTGAAATTGACTAGGGCTGTGAGTCAGAAAGATTTTTTTTTTTTTTTTGGTTTTTCATATCATGCATAACAGTTGCCTATTCAACTCCAAAAACAACATTCTTTCCCAGCAATTGCCAGGGAAAAACATGCAGTGGAAAAAGCAGGGTAACGTCTTCCCTTAGGGCGAGATTATACAGGAAAAGTCACTGGACAATTCCCAACCTGGGATTCATAGGTTGGCAGGAAAGGCTGCCATTACATTAGCATCATTGTACAATTCAAAGAGATAATAGATGTAAAATGCTTAGAACAAGATTCTCACATAGTAGGTACTCAATATATCACAGGGTTAGCCCATAGACTGCTTCATTTGAAATTGGCACTTTCTTTCCCCATCCACCACCTATCCCTAAATCTAAGAGTCCAGGGCTTAATTTTGTAACCCCCTGAGGCAGTCTGAAATTAGTTTATGAATCCCCAAAAGAGAAAGATTATGTTTGTGAGCTGGTCCACTCCTAGGGGTGTGAGACCTTTTATCAATTGTACTACCTCAGTGAGGCATGACTCAGGTTGAGCTCTTCCCTCTTTCTGGGTCCGATAAAAAAATTAGACACATGGGAAAAGAGAGCTCTGCCATTTTTGATCCTGCCACATGACAGAAAGGCAAGGCTTAAGCAGCTAGAGGCCCCGGGAAGAGATAAGCCATTTGCCTGATAGCTTGCAGCTGAAAGTGGGAAGAAACCAGAGCTGCCTGAGAAAAGAGGCCCGGTAAGAGACAAGCCCTATGCCTGGTGCTCTCAGTTGAGTTCCGGGAGATGTTACAGCCCCAGGGGGATGGCAGAAACCAGGCAGAGATCGCCCACCATCTTGCTTTACCACATGGCAACATGCCAGGATCAACAGTCACTGACTTTGGTGAGAAAGCACCTCCTATGGTGCCTTGAGTTGGAATTTCATGGAACTAAAGAAACAGTAAGCTTTTACCCCAAATAAATACCTTTATAAAAGCCAACATATTTCTGCTACTTTGCATCAGCACTCCTTTGGCAAACTAAAATTCCCCCTAATGAGGAAATCTGGAAGGCTACAAAATTTCTACATAAGAAACTTAGAGGAAGCAATCGAGTTGGAATGTAAGTCTTGAAGCTTCATTTTACCAGCACTTCCCACTGAGTGCTAAAATGTCCATTTTTCATATTAAAGAAGGACTGCTGATTGAGAATTGGTTCCCCAACTCTAGAATCCTCTATATTCAGTGATTACTCAAAAATGATGCAATCTGACTACAAGCTGTCTCTATTTTACCTACTTTTTCTCTTACGTTGCTTCTGATTCAAGTGTTACCCTTGAAGTTTTGGAAACGATAGTGATTTATTTGGTCTTAGACTCACCAGATGGAGGCACTAAGCACTCACATGGAATTCTTCACCCATTTAAATATTTTTTATCTGTCAGAAGAAAAAAACAAACACACATTCAGCTATAAATGTGCAGCAGAGTTGTTTCACTTTCCACTCTGAATGTATTTTCAAGTGCATGGACCACTCCATTAGAAAGGACAAATGCAATACCCTTCAAAAATGTGTGGTGCTGATATAATATTGCATTCCCTTGTTAATTTCCCCAGAGTAGGGTTAATGGTTCCATTCAAATATATTTCCCAGCCTGACACATAGGCAAAGTCAGTGCTAAAGCCATGGTGTTACCACCTTTTTAATAGTGAATTTAGACCTGAGAAAGTATTTGACTCTATTTCTATGAGCTAAAAAATAATTCCAGTAGGTCCTGACCTAGCTTAGTTTGAAGATTTAGGGGCTTCCTTAAAATCCCAGGCATCACAACTACTTTAGGTCAAAACTAAGGGCTGTGAAAGGAGCCATCGAGGTCTCCAGTGCTACTCTTCCCTGACATTAAGTAGGAACTTGTATCCATGTTTGTTGATGGAATTAATGCATTAATGAATGAATTGTTTGTCATAATTATATTACACATCTCTTCAAATACCCCATATTTAGAAAAATAATATTAACCATTGGACTAAAGAGCTATAACATTGCTTTTATAGAAATTGCGATGGCACTGAGTATACTTCACATTTCAAGTTTCTTTTCCTAATCTGGCTAACTTTGCCCAATGAAACAAATTTAGTGTCTTTTGTCCAAGCAAGTCATGAAAGTCTGAAAACACAGGTTATGGTTGCATACCTCTTTGGTCTCTGCTATTATTGGGTAATTGTAGGTAAAGTACCTTAAAATCTCTGGTCCTTGGTTAGCTCCTGCCAGAATGGATACTGCAAATACCATGAATATATGTTGAAAGAAGAGCCTAATGCAGAGAACCAGAGACAGCTGTTTTCCTAATATTTTTAGGACTTTGACATTCAAACACCATATCCATGCTGTTCTGTAACTTATGTAGAGCTCTCACAAAAGAAGAGTTGAGTTGCTGGGTACAACCATTGTTCTAGTTAGTGGAGTGGAGATTTATAATTATACCCTTTTTAGCTTAGAGTACATGCCACAGGGAAAAGCTACATAAACACAGGCTGCGTGGCAGGGGGCTTCCAGGATGATAATGAGATTACAAATTACACAAAGCAATTTCACCATTGATGAAATAAGCCTCATTGGCAAATAAGAGATGAAATGTAGACTTTTTATCTTTATGTTTTAGTTTGTTTTCCAAAATCATATTTACAAAGAACCAGAAAGCCTACTTAAACATCCTTAATGTTTTCAGTGCTGGCTTGCATGAAATTCTAGTGGACTCACTTCTGAATATTCTCATATTCATTCCCTCTCTCTCGTACTTTGTCTCTCTTTCATACACACATGCACACACACACATATACACACATGTCCTTTCACTGCTTACAGGAGGCATAAGGCATCACTGGTATATAATAATAAACATAGCCAGACTTGAGACAGAGTTCCATGTATTCACTTCTTTGAGATCTATCCCAAAATCAATAGCAAGCTATAGCAAATAGACTGAATGTTGGGTGGAACTTTTCTTGGATTGTGGAATTTCACATAATTACATTTTCCATTTTATTTTTATATCTTTTTTTCCAAAATATTCAATAATATTCTGATTATATAAAATTTTCATAATCAGGAAAAATGCCTCTATCTAATCCATCTATCCATCTATCTATATCTATCTGTATATAGTCTCACTAGAATTGGATAAATTTGCAGCATTTGTGGTGGAAAAGCTTCCCAGTCCTTACTAGTTATGAAAGATGATGAATCTCTTGGAGTCCATGGGGCCCTTCTTTACTATTAAAGGGTCTAGGATGATTGTCCATATCAGGCTCCGATTTGGGCCCAGGATGAACCACCTTCATACCATTTCTTCCTGTTTTGTAGAGCCTTGCAGAATTTGGAAAAGCAGGAAGCTTATGCATATTTCAAAGCTGGGGGGAAGTGGAGAAGAAGTGTAAAGGGAGCTAATATGACAGCCTACCAGCCTACTATGTGCCAGCTACTTTACTCATGCTATGTCTTTTTATACCTCTGAGGAAGGAATTCATTATCTCTATTTTAAAAGTGAAAAAACTTAGGTTTACAAAGGTTAGGTTCAAGTGACTAGCAGAGCTAGAATAAGCCTGCTTTCCAGACTCCACACAGCCTCATTTTAAGCCTGCTTGGGAATGATGCTTACTTCTAATATGAACAATATTGAAGGTCTCTCCAAAAGTGTCTCCTACTTTTAATTACCACTTATACATGGACACACACCCCACACATATGCTGTGTGGGGTGTGTGTGTATATTTTAACAGTCTTAGTACATAGAAAGTACTCGTTAAATATTTATGGGATGAATAGATACAGTAATACAGATTTATATGACATTGCATATCATATATATCTGTATATTTATACATAGAAGTGTCAGTAATGCACATGAAGGAGAGAGAAACACTTGGGAACTTGTTGGATATGGCAGGAAATTTTTTCTTTTTCTAATACTACAGTGAAATTTAATTCGAAAACTTCTCTCAACCAATCTAAATAATGTCATTTCCCAGCTACAGTGTTATATTGGGTCCAGTTCAAGTGCCAAGAGCTCAACCCTGCGGAAGCTGAAACAATCAGATCTTGAATGGGGAGGGTATTTTCCCCCCATCGTCACCATGTGAAACACTGTCTCGGGCCTCCTAGAGCCCGGAGAGTGCTCGGCTCTGCCAGAGGCTCACACAGAGCCTGCCACTTCATCAGCCTTAATGAGAGTCTTATGTCAATGCATAAGTACTCTCCGCATCTAGGGGTGCCCATCTCCTAGTCATATTTTATGACTGTGAGGGCTTTCTGTCCCTGACTATAATGCCATAACAATGGACTCAAAATAACATTTTGGAGTCCCAATCTATCAGACAGCTCTAAGTTATGCTCCATAGATTTGTTTCCCAGGCTCTTGACTGGGAGATCAGCACTGGTTTCACAGTTGGCTTCTTTATGCGTCTAGGACATTTGGTTACATGACTTAGAGTGCTAAGAGGTGAAGCAGTGATTACAAATTGAGAAAACTTTCCCTGGTCTTATTATAGTAAAGTATCGGTTCTCTTTCATTGGTAAGAAATAATCACATACAATCAATACATTAAGGAAGAAATGAAAATCATATTTCATTGAGCAAATTGCACTTAGCTCCTTTGAAGACATGAGTGAGCATTAAAAGTCCAAATATTCCAAAGCAGAGCTTCATTTCCTCTGTCCATGTGGGAAGGCACCAGTTCCACCCAGCACCGATGAGGCTGGGCGAGGCATCCCAGTGACTGCAGGGAGGAAAGTCAGGAGCCTGAGTTCTCACCCAGTCCGCCCTTTGGACAACTCACCTAACTTTTTCTAGGTTTCAGTTGCATCATCTGTAAAGTAAAGAGAGGGTGGAATAGACATCCTTCAGGCCTCTTAGCTCAGAAAACACTGTAGTTGTAAATCTGTTTACCTCTTAACAACAGAAAGTCCACAAATGGCAGAAACTAGGAAAAATCTTCAGATAACACAGACATCTTTATAGGAACCACCCGGAGAGCTAACACTCAAAAATGCTTCAGCCAGCAATAGGAATGGTGGTTGAAGACGGCAGTGGTAAAGATAAACGTTAACTTTAAAAAGAAACATTTGGATGCTTGGCTTGTCTTTAAATAAACCTAGTTTATGTTCCCTTTTTTATGCTTGACATTTACTGACTCTTGTTTCCTTTTCAAATGAAGGTTACCACTGCATGGTTTTAGTCAGATTCAAGTTGGCAAATGTCACTAAATAATTTAGAAGCCTCCATAAAATTCATTTGTTTTCCTGCTACAATTTCATTAAAATTAATTTGGGAAACTATCACTTCAATAATAGCATTGTATCTTATGTTTTGTAACTGTTTCCATGGCAACAATGACAGGTGCAATTCTGGTATATGCGTACGTTCATTTAAAAGGTTACCGCAATTATCCCTGAAAAGGTAAATTTCATTGCAAATAGCATCTTAGTATGAACATTGTTACTTTTAGGAGAGAATGACTTCTGTACATAATGATATACATTAACTTCTTGAAGAAAAATATATCATAAAAGGTTTATTCATAAAAGAAAATCTTTAAAAAATTTAATATTTGAGTTTATATGTATAGTAGAAATGCGTACTTAACTTTATAGAAAGCACACCCTTAAGGAATTTAGAAGGCATGTTGCATAGCTCTAACTTGGATATTGCCAGTAGGAAATTGAAGACAATGTTAGACAGTAACAGAAAGTTATTAGGATTGTTTCCATGAAGGTCAGGCAATTTGAGGTTATGGATTAAATCTTTTTTTTTTTTTTTTTTCAATTTTACTCTCCTAATCACAAATCTTTTGGTGGAGATAGATGCTATCTTAAAAAGTACACCACCTTAAATGTATAAATCTTTTAGTTCCTTGGAAAAAAAGTAACCTGTACTACATTCACTTCGGTCCTAATCCTCATGCTGCATTTCTCTTACAATTATGCTGTCTATAATCAGAGCACCTATGTGCCAATTAAAATAGGACACACCTGACCGCATGCCCCTCACCTCCTCTGCCTGCCTTTACACTCCTGTGACCCAGGTTCCCAACCAGAGTAGAGAGTTCAAAAGAAAACAGGGTACAAATAGCCCTTCCATTTTAGTTGAAGGATTCCTCAGGTTTGTGCTTCCACAAGTCTCTAGGTAAGATGACTTGACTGACTGGGTTCTGACGTTTTGCCCACCTTGACCTTGAATGATTTGCTGCCTTTCTCTCAACCCTTGCCTGATTCTCTGGACTGGATCCATTGCTTGCTCAGATCTTCTCAGCCTGCTTTGTCTTAGGATAAGGCTTCATTCTATTAGGTTGTGAGCTTCTTCAGATCTGAAACTTTATCTTACATGTTTTGGTCCCCCAAAGCCCCTAGTCCAATGTCCAGGGAGAGCCAGGCCAGGACTGGCAGCAGGTTCCCTGCCCTGGCCATGTTCTAATTCAAACAGAGAGAAAAGAGGGGCCTCCAGCATGTTGCCATCACAGGTGGTGGTGAAAGTGGCTGCCACCGATGCAGGGGTTGCTGGCTCTTGCTGAGAACTGCATATACTCGACAGCAGCTTAACCTGAGGAGGTTGTCTTCCAACTGAGATTATGTGAAGGAAATAGGAGAATATAATTGCCCAAAGCTCAGGGGAAGAGATCAGTGTCAGAAGAAAGTACTGCAGAAGAAATTAATTTTAAAAGAAAAGTGAGAACCCTCTATTCACAATAGATGGGAACACTCATTTGAAGAGGATCCTGGAAGAAAAGAATGAGCTTGACCTTAACTCAAGGAAAGAAAAAAAGGGGATGAAAATAAAGGGCCAATATAGCCACTTTGAAAGAAATAGGCAGCTGTCCCTCCAAAGTGTCACCTCTGAAGACCAAATGAGTAGCAGATTTGAAATCTCCTGAGCAACTATCATGTTCTATAAATGACTATCAGGTATATCCCAAACAATTGGGTCTAATTCCAAAAGGGCATTGGATCGTTACCATTCCTAATATACATTCATGTGTTAGACTCTTCAAAATTTAACTCCATTTTAACTTTGCACATGTCAGGGTACCTTTTTCAGTTCAGAAAAAAAATTGTGCCAACCACCCATACCTCTTTTTTGGAAGTAGTATTTACCACTCTTCTGGAAATGTTGAGTACCCCTTATCTTCAGCCATGGAAGCATGTTCTCAAAAAAGGACAAAGGGTCTCTTTGAATGTAGAGTGACAGAAACATCCTTTTAATCTGTTTATGGAAGTACATTTAGTTCTTGTTCTTGTAGGCTATAAAGTAAAAATGATATACAGCAAAACTTGATTTGCAAACAAAATTTTGCATTAATTTGAGCAATAACATAACATTTTCCATGCATTCAACTGATTATAATTTGACCCCGCTTCTCACATACATCATTCATGGTGATGAAGTAAAAGCCAAGGTGGAATGTCATTAGTTGTGTCGTTTAGATCAGGAACTTTATGATGCTTCATTTTGCCCCTCCTCTTCCAGTTCAGTGCCTCCTGCATTGTAAGTATGCCAGAAAAAAATAAATTAATTAATTAATTAAAAAAAAAAAAAAAAGTATGCCAGAGCCCAGAGACAGCCAGGCCTGGCGCCGGTGTCCCTGCCTTGGGCCACATTCACATCCAAACAGGAATCCTGACAAAAGAAAATAGGTGTCTGAAGTATAAGATCTAATTAGAGGCTACCAGGAGATAGAAGGAGGGTAGAGAAGAGGAGCTGGTGCTTAATATGTGCAGAATTTTTAATAAGGTTGATTGTGAATGTTTGGAAATGGATAGAGATGCTGGTAGCACATTATTGTAAGTGTAATGAATATCGCTGAATTATGGGTATGATTGTGGTTGAAAAGGGAAGTTTAGGGTCGTGTATGTCACTAGAGGGAAAACTAGAGGCTAAAAAATGGGATTGTGTAGCATAGTGAAGGCTGTTGTGGAGGATGACTGTGGTTAATAGTACAAAGATAAGAACGTTCTTCCATGAACTAGAACAAATGTTTGTCACTATTACAAGGGATTAATAATAGGGTGACATATGGGAAAAACACTAATGGCAAACAATGGACCATAGTTAAGAGTAAGATTGTAATATTCTTTCATCAGTTATAACAAAGGTACTATACCAATGCTAAATGTCATCATAGAGGAG
This sequence comes from Tolypeutes matacus, assembly GCA_026826555.1. Taxonomy (NCBI): domain Eukaryota; kingdom Metazoa; phylum Chordata; class Mammalia; order Cingulata; family Chlamyphoridae; genus Tolypeutes; species Tolypeutes matacus. Next base: position 47,390,796 of record JAKSZT010054030.1, read on the forward strand.
CTATTTCTGTAGCAATGAGAATGTTCTCATATTGACTGTGGTGATGACTGCAGAACTTATACTGAGAGCCAAAAAAGAGTTTGAATGGATTGTATGGTATGTGAATAAAAGTGTTCTTTTAAAAAAGGAAGGAAAATATGTTCCCAAAGTAAATTGCTTTCACAAGTGGTGGTAGGAGGGAGATGCTTTTGATGTAGGTGTTATGACATAATCTCAATATATAAGACTGTGAAGCAGGTGAGGGCAAGTATTTACTTTGTTTTACCTTGTAAACCTAGTGTTTCTAATTTGCCCTGAAATGCAATGTGTGAGCTGTTAGGCTGAAACCCAATCTTCTGTATTCTCTAAAAAAGAAGCAGGGATGGAAGTAGAATGAGATAATGAAGGTCAGAGCATTCCAGGAAGTGGGAAAGGCAGCAGCAAAGTCCTAGCAGCAAAAAGGCAAAGATAGCCAGAGTTTGTTTGGCTCTGAGGATTTGTCTATAGCAGGATAGGAGAAAGCTTGCAAAAGGTGAGTCTTTAGATGAGCCCATGATGTACCTGGATTGGTTGGACCTCACTCTCAGCTGGTACCCTTCTCGTAATAAGATGGCTTGTCTTACAGTGGAGCTCAGGAAAAAGCTCCAAAGGGGGCGTCTAGAGATGTATCGTAGTCCCAGCTTCGACACCAGCTGGGACTTTTAGCCAATCAGTTCATCTTTCCAGCCCTCGGTTCCAAATCTGAAAAGTAAGAGTTTTGGTTTAGTTGATCTCTAAGACCTTTCGTAAATCAAAAACAACAACAAAAATATATGATTCCGTCAACTAAGACATGAACTCACCTTGCTTTTGGTAGATTTATCATAGTCATTGGTAACCAGACTCACTTAGATGTACATTATTTCTAGCTTCAAACTATATACTTCTTTCTTTTGCACGTGAGCAACTGCTAGTTAAAGAATCAAACACAGAATACAATGGAGCGTAAGATAATATATGGGACACAAAGCACAAATGTTTCCAGGAGCATTTTTAGAAGAGTGCTATTGTCAGGGGAAGCTCAGAGGATCATAGAGACCTTTCCTCAAGGATGTGGAGCAGAAGCATGCTAACACAGATGCAGTGCTGTGGAAATGCTGAGATGGAAGTGTTTATTTGGGAGCAGTTTTATCAGTGGAGAGTATTGCAAATAACATCAACTCTTGATAGGCTGCATGAATGAAGCTTTGCAGCTTCATAGGTAATACAAGGAGAGATTAACGCAAGAATAAGTTCTATTCAGCTTTGAAAAGAATTAAGGGGTTTCTCTGACAAAAGTTTTTTTGGGAAGTGTTTTCTCTATTTAGTTTTCAAGTTGTGTGATTCGTTTCCTTAAATGCAAGAATCTTTACTTGTGGGAAAATACATTTCTATTAAATAGTGGCATTTTTATTTTTTATGATTATCATCATGAAAATGCAAACTTAATGAGGTCATAGTTTATATGCTATCTCTAATTGGCACCTTTTCTGTCAAGTTTTATCCCTTTAATTGCACAGGGGACAAACTTAGTTTATGTACAAACAGCAACCAGGTAAATAGCATTTTGGAGCTTACTTAAAATGAAAGGTAGAAATTAGTTCAGCCTTATAGTTATGGTTATTAAATAATATACAAAAATGTATAGAATCAATTAGCATGTGAACATTTTAGCACTTCATATAACTATTATGCAATTACATGGATGACTGGCACATAGTAGCCTCCCCAGAAATGATGACTTGTTTATTGCATAACTTATTTATATATGACTTAGTTATAAGAGTAAATGAAAGAGATAATTGCTTTCCCTTCCATACGGTTAGTAAAAGGGAAACAATTTAGCAAAAATGCATTATTTGCAAGAACTAAAATTTGAGCGCCTTCTACATAATCAAAGTATTCTGCACATAATGTCTTTAACCAAAGCTGGAGCTTGATTCTCTACCCGCCACCCCACCCCCACCCCTTGGTTTGATGATAAAGTCTGGGTACTGAACTATTTCTGCATCCAAACACATTTGTTTTGAACTGCTTCTGGCCACACCTGCCGTTTCTGCTTTCTTCGTAGATGGCAGCCGGTATCTGCATGTAGAAAGCTCCCTGCAGCCTAAATCTTTGATCAGGACTAGAATATGGCAGTAATGGAGTTGGCTCATGATGTCGACCTCGGGGTCTTTTCATTAAATTAAGTTCAGTGGTTCCAGTCCACTACTGCCTGTGCCAGATGATGTGGCACGGCCCTTGACACCAAGGGATTTGGGCTGCAGCCGCTTGCCTCTGCTGCTGAATTCCCCAGCTCTCTCTCTTAGGCAGCTGCAGCTGGCTGTGGTTCCAGTGCCAAGTCAGTGTAGACAGTGGCATTTTCTGCAGCCTTTTCCACATCCCTAAAACTAAAACTAAATCTCTCTATGCTGCTTTTGTGTCTATGAATACTCATGGAGGCAGATTTGGTTCTTGTTTGGTGTGCATGTGATCTTAACATAGGTGTACTTAAAGCTAACACCTACTGTATGAAGGAAAAATATATTACCTAGCTGGTGCTAAAGCTTGGATAACCTTTACACTGAGATGAAAATATGTGAAGAAAACTGACTTTCATAAATTCTGTATTTCATAGCAGGAAATGGGGCTTTGTCAACATTTACTAAGGCAAATTGTTTGTTCTTAAATAAATGATTACAATTGGAAAGAGAAGAGGAATTTTAAGCCCACATTATGAATCTGCTTGTTTCATTTCCTCTTGGGGGTTTCCACTGAGTCTGTGACCACCAGCCTGGTCTGCTTCTGTGGATACAAAATGTGGGAAGACACAATCTCTGGACACAGAGCCTTTTGAAGACAGAGAGCAGCTCATTGTGCTCAAAGTTTCCTACGATATAGAAATAAACGGAGTCAAAATAACACAGTTAACCCATTGCTCACAATACACAGCACTGTCTGGCATGGGTCTGGGGAATCAGAGGTAGAAGACACATTCCCTAACCACAAAGAACAGGGCAATAGATAAAATAGTGCCCACTTGCATAAAGTATGGTTAGGGCGTGCAAAGAGGAAACAAAGCAGTCTGTGAGGGAGCAGAGTATGGTCCTCACTCAGCCCTGAGCTACAGTTGGTCACAAGGAAAAGAGTTAGAGTAAATATCCTATTACAGATGGGGTACCTGTTTTCTAGTTGCTAATAATTTTGCTGTGGAGACTATACCAATACCCATAAAGTAGAAAACTATGAAGAAATGCAAACTTAAGTGTTGAATTAAAAGTATAGATTCCTTGTTACTTAATAAGAGTTCAGAGGAGTTCAGAGCTTTTGACACCCAGTCAGAATAATCAAGAAAGGCCCTACAGAGAAGCAGGTTTTAAAGTACAACCACCCACTGCCCCATATAAAACTTGATGGCGAGCCCCACCTATCAATGTCCCATGGTTAAAATGTCTCTTAGTTGTGATCATTTCCTAGCTCTGTGATTTTCAAGAGCACTCTTTTAATGTAGAACAGTATTAGATTTCTTCTGTCCATGTGTTTTATTCTACCTTCTGGCCATGACATTAGCAGTGTTACTTCACTTGCCTTTTATTAATAAATAAATGTTCATTAGTGTTGCTTCCATGAGCTAATTTCAAGATTATACTAAAAGCTCCCAAGTAATCTTGTAGATCATTCATTAGCACTTGGGCATCTGCATTCATTACTTTTGCAGATGTTCAAGTGTGGCCACATTAGTCAAGGATGCTTCCACTTCATCTCCAAAGGAAACAAAATGCAAGTCAGTCCAATGCTACTTACTCTGTTTTCTGCCCCAGAGTGGAGGAGTTTGGGCAGGAGAATCCTGACCCTTTCTTGTGTCCTAAGTGACTGACTGACTCTTCTGTAAAGGGAGGATCTGTATAAGGAAACCAGATTGTTCTCAAGTGCCTTGACATTCTAGGCCTTCCCTTTGCCTGAGCAGGTATATGATTCCCACATGTAGTACATGACTTCCCAGGCCTCCATTTCAGTTTCTTATGGTCCATGGAACTGGTCCTTGAAATCACATAAGTTTTCAATATATAAACTATATATAGTATGTAATGTTTCCAAGCCATTCACTTTTAGCCTTGTGTATTATATAATTACAGAAGACCTGAATAGACCCAGCGAGGCTAAGTTTGAGTAATTATGTTCCAAGAGTTGAACCAACCCAATTTGCCATCCCTTGTCCTGCCTATCACCCAGCAGGCCCCCTTGTGCTTGTGAAGTAACTATCATGTCAAGACCCGACTTGTAGAGGGGAAGCAATAAAACCAACTGTCATCTCATGTAATGTAAAATAGTTGAGTTAGCCAGATTAATTGGAAACAAAGCTGGCTTGTGAATTCATCATAAACCTGTATGGAAAAGAGAGCACTGTTTATCATCTCACTTGCTTGTTTGCTAAGCTGATGGAGCTCACCTTTTATGTGAAAGCCTCAGGATTGTCTGCTGAGGGAAATATAAAAGCAGCACTGACACTGAAGCTCACCATTCAGGTGATAAATGTACTTGTCTATGTCTAGCAGCCCATAGACTTACATCAGACAAATCTGTTTATCCAAGCAAAGGTAAAGTATGAAGCTTAAGTAATGATGGGGCCACGAGGTGTCTTTAAGAAGGACTTTTGCCCCACCCCCACTCCACAATCAGTCATGCCACTCCCCAGGAAAGCACCATCTGAGAAAAAATAAAGAATTTGATAGGCAAATGGAGCTTCAAGATAAGGCTCTTTCTCTGACCTGATTTCCACATTGAACCCCTTATATAGAGAAATTGTGTGCTTTCCACTGCCACTGCATGCAAGAGATTCTGCAAAATTCAGTAGTCTTTGACTCTGACACACCTGACTGCATTCTCCCCAGTCTCCATATTCCTTTTGTTGAAAGAAAAGAGAAGAAGAGAAGGATGAGAGAAATAACATTGTCTGGCCAGGAGAAAAGTACTACTCATTGTAAATGTGGCAAATGGAACCAGTACTTATTGAGTACCTACTATGAACCAAACACTATTTTAAGTAATATCATCTATCTATCTATCTATCTATCTATCTATCTATCTAGTCTATCTCCACTTAATATTGAAATATAATTTGAGATATCAGTTATCATTCTCAATTACAAATGATGTGGCATGTCCAAAGTCACACAACTAGCAAGAATTAAAGCCACTGGAATGCAGATTCCTGTGCTCTTTTCTGTATACTATGCTGCTAGCCTTGGCTTCTCTTAGGATTTAGAGCCTATAGTGGAATAAAGTTGAAAGACCTATGGTATCTACTCAAAACCTAAGACTTGAAAGCAGGTGTGTCAAATGGAAAGGCCAAAGAAGCAGAAATTATAAACCTGAGTTCTGGTCTCCTGAAGTTGGTTAAATCTGAACTTCCGTCTCATCTTCTGGAAAAGATGGGGCATTGTTCCTTCCTCATGAAGTTGTGAGAATTAAATTAAATCAATAGTTCTCAACCCTGGCAGTGACTCAGAATTACTTGTACAGTTTTTAAAACTATACTTAGGGCCTAGTTCTAACCCAAAGCTTAAGAATCCGATTATCTGGTGAGATGTAGGTTAGAATCCATAGGCACCTGCATAATTTTTCACTTCTCTAGGTGATTGAGATGCATAACCATGGCTGGAAACCATTAGATGAGATCAGGTGTATAAACCTCAAACCACTGAGAACTGCGCTCAGCACATACTAAATTATTCTTCTTTTCCAACTGTGACTTCTTTGGCATGTCCCTGGGCTTCTGCTGCCTTTCTCATAACATGAGACATCTTCCAGCTCTAAATCATGTAAACTGGGTCTTTTAGGAAGACCTGTCCCCCAGAAAATCTATAAGGCAGGTAATGTCTATTTTTGGCCTCTCTAACCCTGCCTCTTGAGGCCTCCCATTATTGGTCTCAGTCCCTTCAACAGGATCCCAAGCAGCCCCTAGGAGCCTCCTCTCATCCTCCAACCCACCAAGCCTACAGCCATGCTTGTCAGTAAAAAGAGTAAGGTGCTAAGCGTTCAGTTATAGTGACTCCATCTCACTAGACAACTAGCTACCATTTACATACCAAATAACATCATGTCTAAGTCCCTACAAAGTAAAAATTCCAGGCCTTTTAACATCTTCAGGGTGGACATATTTATGACTAAGCTACACCAGGACCATACCACTTACAGCTACCTAAGTAATTTCTGGGCGAGACCTGCTCTGTCCATGATGCTCAATCCTGCTTTGTCTCTGAGGTTACAGGGACAGATAAACCCTCTTGCTCACCCTCCCCACTTCTCCCATTCTAGATTAGAACTTGCTCACTTCTAATACACTGATATTCAGCAAATTAGGGAAAAGGCTGCTCTTGTGATAATATTTACTAAATTGAAATGAATAAGAATTAGTACATATAACCTCTTGCTTACTGCTTGCTTTCCAATACACAATTAGATATTGTGATGAGGTGATCAATAAAGATCTAGACTGGAGTCTAGTTGCAAATAGGTCTTCCTCCCCTGCCCCCCACCCCAGTCATTTGCAGAAACTAGGGAGACAAAGAAAGAATACAGGGGTAACAGAGAGTTTTCATTCTACCCCTAGGAAAATAAAGCATTCAAATAACAATGATGAATACTTACAAGCAGGCAGACTTTCTCTTAAGAGAATTTATTTTTTAACTATCAAGAAGAAAGGGGACTTTTACCTAGATTTGTCTTTCCCTCCTTCAGACAAACTGTGCCTGTTACAATTCTGCACCATTCTTGGAACCATCAGGCAGCTGTCAGGAAAAGGATGAACAAAGAAGACAGAACTAGCAACAGTGAGATGAATGCAGAGAATTATAAGCCAAGTAGAGAGTTTTAACTGCCCCCAGCTTCATGCCCTAAAATAGAGATGCAAAATTGCATGTGCTTACATTTTATTGGCCAGGTTAAGAGTGAGCAGAAATTAATAACTGAGTGTCTTTTTCTTAATGGAGGTACTGCTTTGTCAGAATTACTGCAAGGTTAAGGCAGCTCCAGATCAGCTGGCTAGCTGGACAGCGAGTGGCAAGCAAAATGCACTGAGAAGGCAACTGAATGGGCTTCCCAGCTCAGGATCTTCCCAGAAAGCACCGAAATGGTGATGGCAAAGCATCAAACTTAAGCATGACTCGCTAATGACCTCCTTTAAAAATACTCCTCTTCTTCCCTCGCTAAAGAGATAAAGGAGCCAAGTCAGAAACATCTCAACTGTCAGAGTTGGCACACGCATGGAAGCCCTGATGGCTTAAATTATTTTTTCTCCTCCTTCTCATCCCTCCTTCTCCCTTACTCCTCCCTTTACTTTCCATTTTCTTTTCGCCATTGTTTTCATCTTTTCCCTTCCTTCCTTGTTCTCCTCTTCTTTTGTCTCCTTCTATTTCTTCATTTTCTTCAAAGAAAAACCTATTCAATCATAGGCACACTTATTTTCTTGTCCAGGCTCATTGCTAGCCAGTTGCAAGGCCACAGTTTCAAAGATGCAAAAAAGCCAAGATATGTTGGCCTTATTTGCCTGAGATGAAAATATAAAATACAATAAGTAGTCCATCTATCACAGACAAAATAAAAATATTATTATTTACTTGTGCAATTTCAGTCCAATTTTGCCCTACCCAAACTCTGACAGAAAGATAAAGTGATTTTTAAAAAGCATTAGGATGGCCCAATTGGGGCTAAATCACATTTTTCAAGCCATCTCGTGGATGGGAAACTGAATTGTAATCACATCTCTCTTATGGACTCAATAATGCTCATTAAGATAATGATTTGATTCCTTATGTTTATTTTTAAAGCTTACAAATAAAAGCCTCATTACTAAAAGATGAAGTGAATTCAGAATACCTTTACTTGTTAGATAAACTTACAACTTAGTAGAATGAATGGCTGACAGGGGAAAATCTTATAATTGTGGTTGCAATTGAGGCTTTCCTAAAAACCATATGTTAATCATTTATGTTCTGTATTACACAGTATTACAAAAGGAAACTACAAAGGCATATTTTAACTATATTCCTATTTCTTCTGCTTCAGGCTACTTTTCTGACATTGAATTGGACAGAAAATTTCTAAGATTCCTAATGGTCTCTTAAGAGTTCCTGAGAATATTGAAGAAAACATTACCAATATTTTGAAATATGTTGAAAGAACTCTGTCCTATCCTATCCTCGACAGACTTTGCCACATGCTGACTGTAGGGGATAAGACGATTGCCCGGCTTGCTTCTTGTAAGCCTCAGTTAGTCTTTGAATTCTAATTCCATGCAGAAAGCCTGGGAGGTCCGGTGAGGGCTGCTCTCCTCCACTTTCCCTTTCTCTTTGTCTTCTTCGCTTTCTCCTCTGTGCAACACACACTATAGGATCCCTCCTTACAACTCAATTCCGCTGCTGCATCTTCATTTAGAGGGGCACGTAGATTGTGTTTCCTCAAACTAGGAGAATGCTACATGGACTTTTCCCTTCTTAACTTCTCCATCAAAGAATTTTATGAAGGTTGTGTCAGACCAAGGAGGCCAACCCACGGTTGCAGGTGGAAATTGGGTTTGATTCTGATGGTTATAGAGGCAAAGCCCAATTTCCTCTGACATACTGGCCAATCTTGCTTTCTAAGTCAAAACTTCAGTGTAAGTAGGAAAGCACTCGGGGGTAACTCCCTGCCACAAAAGCTGGGCGCTCAGCCAGGGCCCTTTGCTGATTAGCCTCGGGGTGAGCCAAGATTCTCAGAATACACCAGTCAGCATTTTTCATCCAAAGATGGGGATGTCCTGCTGACATCTAAGATAGAAGCAACAGGGTTACCAGTCTCTACAAACAGGGAAGTTAATTAGGTTTTCCTCCCAGAAGAATGTTTTCATCGTTTATAAAGCGTGATAGTCCCTAGATAAATGTAATCATCCATAACCAGGAAAGTATAGACATTCAGGCATAAAGTATGCTTCCTTTTTTTTCCCTTGCTCTATATACATACAATTCAATCAATAATAATATATAATGATAATTTTAACCTTCCTGGTCATAGCAAATTTGTTGTTATTTAGAAAGTCCTCTTGGCTGCTTATGTTTTATTCAAAATGCTGTCCTAATTTATTGCCATTCCCTTGTTTGCAATGCAGTAATTACCCACAATTTGTAATGAGTTTATCAAAGCAAAGCACAGCTAGCAACAGGAGATAGGACATTTTCATATAAGAGTAGCTCAGGCAACTAATAGATAGCAGAGGGAAGAAATATTGATAGAGTGGAAATTAGATCCAAAGTGGTTCTTAATTGAAACATTTGTTAATAACAATGCCAGAGTTAAATAGATTTGCAGGTTAACTGTAAGTAATTGAAATATAACTTCCCGCAGCATTCAGAAGGCTGTATCTTTCCACAGTCCCATTGAGACAAATCTTAATACTGGTACTGTAGGCCTGGATGTAACGGTAAAAAAAGAAATGTTTGTTGTTAGGTAAAATGGTAAAACGTAATTTAAGTATATGGTTACCTAACAGCATTTTCCACTTTTCACCCCAGCTCTGTTGTCATGCAGTTAGAACGGATATACTCATCAGTTGTTACATAAGTAGATGAAATTAGCATTGCGTGTCAATGCTGTGATTAAAATCGTCAAGACAGTGGTTGCACAGACTGACAGGTGGGCTAATTTTAGCAAAACCTCACTTTGTTGTTCTATTTAATTTGGCTCCTGCATGTAGTCTAGGATACAGGTGGGGATTACACTTCACTCTAAACCCAAAAGAATGCCAAGTGTATCATTAGAAAGCCTCCTGAAGCCCAAAGAAGTCCTCTAGCTACCTGAATGTGAAAAATTTGAGGACAGGGAAGAGAAGCATATGAAACCATACAGAAAAGAGGAGAAACCTGAAGAAAACCGGTGCCCAAAGACGAGGTCCAGGACTAGAAATAACATGCACCAGGAAAGCTTAAATGTCAACTATTGTCACTCATCAACACCTAAATTCAGGTTCCTTTGTCAGGTATCAGACCAGGGCAGAAGAGTTTGATAGTATCATGAAAGACAAAAGAGAATCTCCACTGATATGGGAGCTGGGCACGTGGGGTATGATTGGAACTGGTTTTGAGGAAGATGACTTTGGAAATTGCAGGAAAATATAAGGATAACCATAATAATAACAGCTAACATAGACTGAGCCTTTATGTGCTGTGCATAACTCATAAATGTTTCACTAAGGCAAGGGAGGGCACTTATTGAAGGCTTTGATTGCATTAGCACCAATAAAATGTCAGGAAGATATTTCTAACATTTACAAAACATACAAGATCCTGCCTGCCTATATAGTGTTCCTGAGTTTCAAAGTAGAGACTGCCCCAAGCTGGTCCTTTGTTCCACAGGACTTGACCCTGTAAAATCATTAGCATTAGCACATCTATAGAAAAGAAAATCAGGAGACAAAACCTAAGCTAGCAGCCTGCACTGTATGAACTGGACAGGAAAGAGAAACAGTGAACTCCTAGCTGACCTCAGAGTCCTTCTTTCTCTTAAACCCACACCACTGGGGTTTGAAGTATACGAAGCACAGCATGTGAGCCTGGTCTGGATTCTGTAATCAGCAGGCACTTGGATTGTTCACAGAAACACGAAGGGTTCTGGACCACAAAAGCAGTAGGAGCATCTTATACGTACAAGGAGGTGGCTTCCTACTTGGGGTGAGAATCTCAATCCTGCTCAAATTGCCCACCATCTGTTATTCCTTTTCGTTATGGCCTGGAAATCCCCAATAAAATACTGGTCCATTATATGAGTTAAGATAATGTGTTCATCAATTGCAATGATTGTACCTCTCTAATGAAGGAAGTTGTTAATGTGGGAAAATGTGGAGGTGTGGGGAGTGGGACATATGGGAATCCCCTATATTTATTACGTGACATTTGTATAATCTAAGTATCTTTAAAAAAATTTTTTTAATAAAATTATATATATATATATATATATATTTATATATATATATATATATATAATAAATAGGGGATCTGCTAAAACATCTTCTGAATTCTGGGCCTGGAAAGCATAAAAGACAGTAGATACATTCATGGAGAGTTGAGAGGCTCAGGACAAGTTGTCAACATGGCCCTTTGCCAAATAGTGGCATGTGCTATTTGGTTCCTGCTCTAGGGACCTTGGACAATCGAGGAGGCACTGTTAGGGCCCTCAGAGAGTGAGGAAGGTGTTGGGAAAAGCCGACTCCAGAGACTGAGGAAACCCTTGACTTGATTCATAGCTGAAGAGGCTATAATTCCATCCATCAGCATCAAACAGTTATGTGTTTTGGTCTTGAACATATGTGGATCTGAGTGTACGTGTGTGCATATTCATATGTGAAAAGGTACGTAGATAGTTGTAGAGGCAGATGCAAATGTCAATTCCTAACACCCATCAAGCCAGGCTCTCAGGACACACAGCCATCACCCCCACATTTGTCTGCCACACTCCGGCTTTCTGAAGAGTTTCTGAATATCCATGATCATCTGTGGCAGTTCATTTTCCATGGTCCATTTAATTGAAAGGTGGTATGGTTACTGTTTTTCTTTTAGGAAAGTGATGTTTATTGCCCTGTTGTCTCTGGAAATTAGCCACAGCTTGCAAATTTGAAATACCCAAAGCAAGCGTGATAAATTACCCCTAGCATAATATCCCCAGTGATTCTGCCAAAAGAAAGTCTTGGCAGCCTGAGAGTTGACACAGCTCTCTTCTCTGTAATACAGCTGCAAAGCGAACTCCCCCAAGTTCACCCGCCCATCAAACCCACAGAGAAAAATCATCACTTTTGAATAACATTTAAGCTGGAGGAACACATATTGCACTTAGGATTGTTCCCCAGATGCTAGGCCAGTGCTAAGCAAAATTGTGAAGATATGAAGGGACTTGGAGCATTCCACATTTCCTGAGTCCCTATACCTACAGATAACATCCCCGCCTCCTGTCTTACAAAATACTTTGGGCAAGAGCCTTTTCCCCATGCCATTTATTACATTTGACAATCTGCCATTGTACATTAAGCTCAATATTCAGTCATTGATGGTTTTGTCTGTTGTTGAAATACTACAGCATTAACTAGCAGGTATAAGGTTCTGGGAGCCACATAGTCTACCAACTGGTAACTGATCAGATACATCCTCTCCAGAAAAGGCTATTTCCCAAGGCTGTGCATCTGGGGGGTGAGGGTGAGGTGGGAATGAAGCTCTAAATAGACATTTTTAACAGTAGGCTCTGTTCCTGAATCACTTTTTGATCTCCCTAACAAATTACCTTTGTATACTGATATCACCAGGAACTAGAATTTAAGGTTGGAAATTTAACATAAAAATGTGCTGTCATTTCTCAAATCATTTAACTCAAAGAGGGCCTGCAGAGAGGAGTCAACTTGATGATAAGCTTTTTTTTTCATGAAGGTGAAATGCTCTGGCACACCACAGCTGAGTTCTTAAATTCCCACCAGTCTTGATCTGCGCCTAATGATGATGTCACTTCCACCAATCAAGCATGGATGCTCTGTGAAGTCACCTGTAGGCAGTCCCTGACCGTGACTTAGCCTTAGACCTCTTGCCCATCCCCAGCTCCTGCCTCAATACATATGCTTTGTTGTCCCAAATTTATGGGTTCATACATAAAGCTCTCTGATCAACTCTGCACGTGGCTGCTGGAAGAAGACAGCACACACTTGCATGAAAAGGAGCTCTGAATCCAAGCCACTCTGCCCAAGAATTTGAAGAATTTTAACGTTTCCTGGAAGGGAGGAACCAGAATGTCTATACCCTTTAGTGCTCCATTCTTCCTTCTTTGAGGTACTCCTGATGCCTTTAAGGCTTTCAGGAGGAAAAGAAAGAATTTCACTATAGCCTAGAGAGAAAGAAGAGAGGACATAAGACTTCAGTTTATAAGTAACAGCTCCTTATTCTGGCAATTACCTGACAGGTATTGCCAAGTGCTTGACAGACAAGATGCAGTATCTTAAAGGCATCAGGAGTACCTCAAAGAGGAAAAAGGGAATTTTAAGTCCTTTGGAATCTGGCATTTTCACCCACCATTTTGAAGAATCCATGTTCTTAAGGATGACTGATTTCAGCCAAATACCAGATCTTCAAGGGCACTTCTTAATGTCTATATCATCGTCTATTAGAGACACCTAAATGCTCTATTCCTTTGTCTTCCATGACACTTCGAGGAGTCTACTGCTTAGCTTTTTCCCACTGCCTCAAATGGATCCTTTAGCAGCCATTTCTCATGCTTCCAAGGAATTCTTTCCCTTGTTACACATAAATCTGTGACTCTCATCTCAGTGCTGATGATTTTCAAGTCTATATCTTTTTTTAATTTGTAAAGAAGCTTTAGATTACAAAAATGTTATATATAAAAATATATATATATATATATAGGGGATTCCTATATGCCCCACCCACCCACACACTTTCCCACAGTCACAACATCTTTCATTAGTGTGGTACATTTGTTACAATTGAACACATATTGAAGCATTGCTACTAACCGGGGACTATAGTTTACATTATAGTTTACTCTCTGCTCCACACAATTTTATAGGTTATGACAAAATGTATCCATCATTGCAGTGTCATGCAGGACAATTCCAATGTCCCAAAAATGCCCCCTGTTACACCTATTCTTCCTTCTCCCTCGCCTCAGAACCTCTGGCGGCCACTGCCTTTATATCAATGATAAAAGTTCTTCCGTTGCTAGAATAATAATAATTCTATAATAGAATGATAATAAGTCTACTTTAGTCCATTGTTCATTCCCCAATCTTAAGGATTTGGGGATGGTGATGCCTACTCGGTTTCTAATTGAGAGGGGACTTAGATCTCAAGGGGCAGATGTATAGAACTATCTTGCCTGCAGTAGCAGACACACTCTGTTCCTTGAGATGAGCATTGTCCATAATCATCTGCTAAGAGAGTTCAACGTGAGTCAGGAGGTCATTCCAGAGGTTACACTTATATACATCTCAGGAGGCTCTCATCACTGCCACAGTTAACAGTGCCTCAAACAGCAGGACCCCTGAGGGCTCTAGAAACATCTAGACACTATAAGCAGGGCAGACAAGCTCAGGAATTCAGTACCCTGTCAGTGGGCCTTTGGAATTTATGCTCCCCAGTGTAACAGAGTTAGACTCATTTATAGTTTCCTTACACACAGCTCTTCTGCCCCTTATTTGAACCTCTAATTTAGCACTATACTTGTTAAATATATGTTCCAGAGACTTAATTCTTTGGTCTGTTATTTACCGGTTGAGCCCTGAATCTCAGCAGAGATGCAACACCTACTCTCCAGTTCAATGGATTCATTACATCTAAATCTTTAGCACCAATCTTTGTTGTAAACTCCAGGTCCACATTATTAACTGCCTACTTAAAAGCCCAGCTGTAGGTCCCATTGGCTCCTCAAACTGACAAACAAAATGTCAAAAGCTGAGTATAAAATTCCCAATAGCATTAGAAACTGTTTTGGGTACTAAAATACTGTAGTTATTTTAAAGGTGCCAACCCACATGAACTTCAGATCTAATGAGTATCCACAGCAAAAAAATTAAAAGGGATGAGGCCAGCTCAGTTGTTGTGAGAGGATTAGAGGGACGGCAGTAGCTCTATGCCCCAGAGGAGGGCCTCAGTCAATGGCAGACATTCATTGTATTACTGAGCTTGAAATAACAATTCTTTCTTGACTAGAAAAGTGAAGGAAAGATCTACTTAAGAAGGGTCTGATATTTCCAGAGGTGATAGACTACCTGAAAATGAGAACCTTGATAAAATTTAACAAGGACTCTGACATGTGTGAGCTGGACCTCACCATCTGTTTCTGCTTGGCTGTGGCCGCATGGTGTTAATGATGTAGTGGAAACTTATCCGTTCTGAGAAATTGTACATGACAAAAAGGACAGAATAACGAGCAGACTAAGGTCAGGTAAAAGAGAGGGAGGGCTGTAAAGGCCAGCAAGTATTTCCATGAAGTAAACTGATTGGAAATGAGAAAGGGAGCTGATGAGAAAAACTTCAGAAGAGCAGGGCATTCTCAAGGTCACAAACTAATTCCCAGTGTGGGTGCCTAAATGACAAAAAATGCTTGGACTGCTCAGCATTTCCTAGAAAGTATTAAATTGCTGGTGAAACAAGAAAGTCATTTGCATTTCAGATTTACCCCTTTATAGCAAGAGCCCTATTAAGAGGACTTAATGGACCTTTTTTCCCTTTCTAAATTACTTTCAATATTGACTAACACTTTTCTTAATTATCTCTTCAACTTTTGAAATCAGATGTGATTCAGTTGAGTCCTGTTTAAAAATCATGCCAACCTATGCAATAGACAAAACCCTGACTGATCCCCTTGGAATCTTTTTGAAAAACGAAGCCAGTGGCATGCAGAAGATACAACCTTGTGCCAGAATGCAAGGAACTATGTGTTAAGTGGAAAACCCGTGAGGAGGCATCTTCTTCCTGCTGTATTAATAAAGCTCATGTTTCAAGCACTCTCCTGCAGCCAGCCCTTCATACTCTTATCCTGTGGCACAAATTCCCAAACGCCTTAGTTATTAGACCCTCTCAGCTCCATGATATTCCAACAGGCATTCTAATTGTTTTTCTTGCTAGAGACCTAGCTGATGGAATTATCAACTCTTCCCAAAGTTGGCAGTTTAAAGGTGTTCTCTGGGCCTCAGTTTACCAAGAGTAGGTTAAATTAAATCAGAGCTGACAAATGGACATTCTTTCATCTGCCAACCCAGATCAATTAAAGAGTGCTTTAATTGGGTAGAGAGATCCTGAGATCAGTGGGAACAAAGGCAATATTGATTATTATTGATGGCCCTTAATGAGTCCATCAGCCATCCTTTATTTCTCTAGCTCATTCACTCTCCCAATCTCCTAGCTGACTATTTCAATCAAGCTCTCTCCTATCCCCTCAAATGCCTCCTCCTCCTTCCTCACTCTCTGCTGCTCACCTGAGAAAATAGAAGCAATCAGAAGAAACTCTCCATAGACTTCCCCCACCACATCTCCCCATCTGCCAGAATCTATACCCCAACACTTGGGCTTCCCAATGATTTCCCTCCTGTTCTGTGCATCCGCATGCCTTGCCTGCAACTACAGTAGCTTCCCTGCCCCCACCCTTGTCCCTACGGTCTAGTCTTAACAGAGTAGCCAGAGTGAGCCTTTAAGCCTGAAGTCAAAGCATATTCCTTCTCTGCTCAGAAGCCCCAATAGCTCCCCATTTCACTCAGAACCAAAGTCCTTTCGAGAGTATAAAGGCCCACATGATCTGAACTGCCAACCACCTTTTCCTCCTCCACCGGCCTCTTACCTCTCACCCTTCCTCCTGTAGCACTTCTTCTCCAGCACAGTCACTCCCCTCCTTAAGCCATGAACAAGAGAGGCGTGCTCCTGCCTTAGGGCATGTGCACTGGCTGGACAACTCATCACCTCTCTTCCTTGCCCACCACGCAAAAAATAAAGCCTGAATGGCTAACTCCCTCATTTCCTTAAGTATTTTCTTAAATGTTACATTCTCAATAAGATCTCAGTTGACCAGCCTATCTAAAATCACAACTGCATTCCCTACCCCAGCACTCCTCATTTCCCAAACAATCTGGTTTTTTTTCCTGTGATACTTACTTCTAGCATACTACATACTTCAATTATTTATCAGATTTATTATTTGCATCAGTCTCTCCACAAGGAAAGGACAGAATTTTTTGTCCTCTTTTGTTTCACTGACTATATCCAGCTCCCAAAACAGAGTCTGGCAAATAACTGGTGTTTGTAAATAACTGCTTAATAAATGAATACATGAATAATGTCTGGTGTGGGTGTGGGAAGTGGGAGTGGAAGTATTTATCTCTGGACTAAATGATCTCGAAGGCCTGCCAGAACCTGATATTCTGTGATTCTATTTCCCTCAAAAGTAGGGATTGAAAACAAGTGTTCATTCAATGCTGAGAGTTCTGAGTTCTTAAAAGAACGTGTAAGCCCAAAAGGATATATCAGAGAAGAAGTGGGGGGGGTGCCTCATTGCTCCCTGGTTTCCCATTTCAACTCCTGTCTGCTTTACATTGGGATAAGAAGAGAAGACTGCTGAGGACCCCGAGCCTTCCTCTGGTGCCCAAATTTGTCAATCCTTTCCTGTTTATAGAGCCTTCTAAGCGGAGTTAATTGACTAGCATGGTAAAGAGAAAACTTTCAGTATAATTGCCCTCTGCATAATTTTACTTCCAAGTATTCTAACCAAAACCCCTGGATGATACCCAGAGAAAAAGAAATTCTTGTTGCGCTCCCAAACGGTTGCCTGTCTCTCTGATCCAAAGGGCCAGGTTTCCTAAAGCAGTAGACATGATCCATGAACATTCGTTATGAATGTGCCTTAATTTTCTCAGTGGTCCCTATCTCAGTGTCATGGAGTATCAGGGTGGGTGCATCATCACCCCTCAGCCTCTCTGGGGTGATTTCTAAGACTCAGAAAAGATTTACCCCCTTCTCTCCCTTTCTTGCCCAGTGGGACTTCAAAGACTCATATCTAAGGAGTATCCATTTGACTTCAAGTCTTGCTTCCCATTGATGTACAAGTATCTAAAGATTCCTAGGGGAGATTTAAGTAGTGATCTATCAGGTATGTAAATGAGATATAAATCTATTCTTGCAAAAGTGATTTGATAAGGATAGAGGAGATGGGCCTTTGGAACCTTGACTAGGGAAAGAGGTATATAACTAGAAAGTCCCAGAAGACAAACTTTGTAAATTTGCTTCACGCATTCACTGGGCTGAGGCATAATTTGGGTTCTTTCTACAAGTCTGGCATTGCTACACTCTTTCCTATCCCTGCCCACCCTCCCCTCCCATTTATTCTTTCATGTTCTACACTCTTTCTTTGACTATGAGTATTAAAGGTAGATACACGCATATGTAACAGTATTCCTGTATAGCTTGGATTATGTGGAGAGAAAGTCCTTCCAGTAATGTGGCCATGGAGGAGGCCTGGTTCATAAGCCTTCAGGCTACTTTAATTCTGGCCAACTTCAAAGAGCCACAGCATACTTTGAAAGGTGTCCTAGTACATAGTTGAGAGCTGTGTTCTTGGGGAACTATCAAAGAAAAACAAGTTCCACCTTGTGGGAGTGCCAAAGGACAGCATCCTAGAGGTGCTAAATAGGGGGAAAGCAAGGCTAGCAGTAGCAGGTGAAGCCAAAACTACGTTTCACCAGCTTACCATTTGTTTGCCCTATTGACTGCGAAACCATATATTCCAAAAGACATGATTCCCCACATTCTTAGAGACTTGGAACCGGCATCTCTGATAAGGGGACCTCATGCCCTATACTTTCTTGAGCAGTCCATATTACATGTCATTTTTGTCTTCGTAATCAAGTTTGTTAAATTTGTAAACATAATTTGTTTTGTATAGCATTTAAAGTTATGTCAAGAAATTAATTTAGAAAACCAAAATACTGAGCTTTTTTGTCATACCTTGGATCCCTTTTTTTTTTTTGGTTTAAGAAACTGTAATCGTCATTTCTATAGAGCATATTCAAGAAGTACAGTCCTGTCATTTGTGTAGGAGAAAATGAGAAAGTTGCAGAGGAGACCCTCCAAAGTCTTGTCATCCAGGGAGTCAAAATCCCCCATCAGTCTCTCCAAGGGTGGAAGTGTAAGTGGATGAAATCATACACCCCGAGGGACAGTGAGAAGGAGCTTCCCAGCTGAGGATGGCTCCCACTGGATGCCACATATCCCTGTGACTAGAAAAAAACCTGGGAAATGAAGGAGGGGTAGGAGTCAATACCATCTTTAACTGAATTTAAGACAGCATCCATTGCGTGTACCACTATTTTATGTTCCATTCAGCATACCCCCGTTGAACTATGATGCAGGGCTTCCTTATCATTTTTAGTTTATATATACTGAAAGAGCTATTTTTAGATTTTTTTAATCTATATATAACTTTTTCATAAGTTATAAGGAAAATACATTTGAAATAAATTGGCTGTTAAAAGTTCTTCCCTTCAGAGTTCAACTCTTGTGAATCACTTTGCAGTTCAGTAGAATCGTTGATGCTCGTGCTTTTCCACATGAAATCATCCTTTGTGCCACCGTGAGCATCGGTAATGCAGCATCTCTTAAGGGAATCCATGAAAGAACTGAAAAAATTTAGACCTGGGCTTTTAAGACTTTTCATTTACCTAGTGCTAACGTACTTTTGACTCCTGCTTTAGCAATGTTGCTAAAAGTGTCTGAATCTCCACTTCCTTCAACCCTCCCCCCCTCAACCATTTGCTTCCTGTTGATTAAAAGAATGCTCCACTATTGTCTCCAACGTTTTTTTCCAAGCCCTAATACTCATTCTTCTGGTTCTAATGCTCATGCTTTATTTTATTTTTTTTTTTAGGATTGTGTTTTAGGATAACCAAAGGAAGGCCCTGGGGAATGAAGTGGAAATTTGCCATTCATGGGTGTTGGTGTAAAATATGAGCAATTGATATTTCTTTGAAATAATTGAAGGAATATTAAAAATGTTTTTATTAAATTAAAGGAATCTAAAGAGTCTTTTTCTCTGATTGGGCGCTCTGCTATAAATATATTAGCCTGATGCCTTTGACTTCCAGAGATGAGTTTTTCTCCCTCTGAGGTCCATATTTTTTTTTGCCTTTAAAATTCCCATTAACTTGCACCCCTTTAAAGGTGATTTTAAAAAATTTGTATCTGATGGTTGGACCTGAAAAAAAAAAAACAAAGCAGCATGTTGAATGGGTCATTTTATGATCATATTTTTCATGTTTTAATTTTTTTTAAATCCCCAGGCCTTCTCTGAATTTTTGAAGCCTAGATATGTCATAATGTTGAACTGTATTACTACCATGTTCTCATTTTGAGTCTAATATCAACAAGTAGGGAACAATTTCTAGAATCAAAAAGGGGCAAGAATCCTTAAAATTATTTTTCATTTTGGCTGTTTTAAAACTTGCATTTTACAAGCACTGAGATCAAGGGATGACTAATGAGTGAATAATGCAATCTGCTCTTGGAGTTAGTAAGACTTTGTGACAATAGCTTAATCAAATAATTACATTCAGAGAAGATTAAAGTAGATATCTATCTAAAGTAGATACTTCTTTTGATTCTAGGAGTAGATGTTGAGGAAAATGGCAGGTGTCCTGATTTTAAGACTAAGGTTCAATAATTGTCCACAACTCTGATATTTGTGATGACATAGGCTTATTCACTTTGGCCTTCCAGAAATTAGGCAAGTATGAAACCTAATTGGGTCTTAGTTGGTTCTTCGTAGCCCTGACCCTATTATTGGTCCCATTCTAATTATAAAGTGGAACCTTAGTTATTGATTACCCCTAAGTTTGGTGATTTCTCTGAGATCAACTTGAATTTCTGTAATGTTATTTTTTCCAATCAAATTTTCTCGTTATATTTTATTCTCATGTCTCTATGAGAATGTTTACATCAACAAATCATATGAGCTCAAATAATTCCTTATTTTTAGGTAGAAAAATATGATCACGGTATCCAGGGCATATTGTATATAAAAAGAGCTGAAGCAGAAATTTGGCAAACTTTTGAAGAAGACCTATTCAAACTCAAATTTTCACCTCATGCCTTACAGTCCTTGAAGTATTCACAGGGCTGTAATCATTTACTTCAGAATGGATCAGCAGGCTAGAGAGTTGAGTCTTACTCTTCTCCTCACACATTTACACCTCAAGAGTGATGTGGGTTTAAGTACAGATGGTCTTCCTTAATAGAGGAAACAGACTAGCTGTTAATTCTTTTATCTTCAGATTAATTCACCATTATGAATGATTGTATGCCTGGCTAATGTTCAGGCATGGTTAGTTAAGTGTTAAACTTAATAGACTATGAAATAGACTATGACTGTGACAAGAGAAAGACAGTGAAGTGGCAGAGCTCCCTACTCAATCCTGAACTATCCAATATGGTAGACACTAGCCACATGTGGCTATTGAGTAAGTGAATTGTGGCTAACCAGATTGAGAGCTGCTGTAACCATAAAATACACACCAGATTTCAAAGACTTAGCGTGAAAAAATTATGTAAAATATCTCATTAACAAACTATATATTAAATAAATGATAATATTTTGGATATATTGAGTTAAATAAAATATATTATTAAAATCAAGTGAACCTTTCTTTTTTTTACACTTTTTTACAAATTATATATGTGGCTAGCATTCTATTTCTGTTGCACTAACCTGTGTAACCTGTTCAAAAGTGAGACAAGTTTCTCTAGTCTGCTCTGAAACGAGATACCATTAGCTCTGCCAAACCAATAGAGTCATTAAAATGGGGTTAATCCATGGTCTCTCACTGGTTGGGCTTTGTAAATTTAATTAGCTAATGGAGCTCTGGCTAAGTACAAGGTCCATATGGTTGTTTGCCCTTTAGCTAAGGACAGAAATGTGGCACACGGGGGCACATAGTTGTCATTGTGGTTATCTTTGATTGGAATTGAAAAATAGTCTGAAAACCTGTAGG
Source organism: Tolypeutes matacus (assembly GCA_026826555.1). NCBI lineage: Eukaryota > Metazoa > Chordata > Mammalia > Cingulata > Chlamyphoridae > Tolypeutes > Tolypeutes matacus. The sequence goes on from JAKSZT010054030.1 coordinate 47,412,331, forward strand.
TGAGTTTCTTAAAGGATCATAAGCAAAATGATATTTAAAATGCCCTTGTAGGCTGGAATTTTCTGCCCTTTGAATTTTCTACAAACATCACACTTGGAATAATTCCACAATTCTTATAAAGCAAGTAGTAGTCTAAATCTTAAAAAATAGAACAATATATTCCAAATTTTAGATGTTTTCTGTACAGACAGTCAAGCATACCGCCTGAGTAGGAACAGCGACAAATGGTCTTTTAAAAGCATGTATGCATGTTTCAAATGTCATCTAAAGAACACACAGATCTTTCTACATGTTTCCCTTCCTCCTTGAAATTTGGTTTGTAAAATTTTAACCCTCATTATGTTAGAATGTAAGAACTTAGGTGAAAGGAACCTCCCATTAGCAGCGCTGAATTAGTTAATCTTTATTCAATATTTTATTCTGTTGGTTTTCTCCTTATGTTGTCATTATGCATTTTTGGCTACAACTCCTCTGAGATATTCTTGCAGTTCTCTTGGGCAATTAATTAAAGCTTTAACAGTAGGCATACTACAGAATGACATTTTTTCAGTCCAGTGATTTGGGAATAGTTCATCGATGTGGAACATTTTCTGTTGAGTTTTTCCTGGCAACCAAATCTGATAAATGGAAAGAGCCAGTAGTATTGCAATGTTGTGGAAGAACAGAATGCTGGATTTCTTAGCATACTACAATGAAGTTGTTTTTTTGGTTGTTTGGTTGGTTGTTTTTTCACAAGAAAGTCCTGCATTATCCATGGTTTATTTTATTTTATTTTATTTATTTATTTAAAAGAAACTTTAGATTACATAAATGTTACATAAAAAATATAGGGGATCCCCATATACCTCGCTCCCTCCCCCTCCTATGTTTTCCCACATTAACAATGTCCTTCATTAGTGTGGTACATTTGTTACAGTTGATGAACACATGGAAGCATTGCCGCTAAGCTTGGATTATTGTTTACATTATAGTTGGCACTGTGTCCCACACAATCATAACTTACAATGAAGTTCTTTAACTATAAACTACCCCAATCTCTTAGGCCCTTTAATTTGTTTCTTTTTGAATATACTTTGAGCCTCTTTCCATTTGCTAATGAAAGCTGTGTGTCCAGGTTTATTACCTTCAGGATCAGGAATGCGGAGTTTCTAATAAGTGGCATTTGGAGGTTTTGCAGAGTAAAGATGCTTAAGGGGGCCTGAGCAAAACAATGCTAACATCAGCCAGTTAACAAGAATAGAGGAAGAGGAAGGCTCCCTACGGTTTCTCCCTTTGTTTGAGTGAATGTGAGCAGCTGGCTGATAAGCAGCAAGCCCATGTTGTTGTGTGAATCGGCTCTAAGCCTAGAGGACATGGCTTTGGAGGACTGGCTCATCATGGGGACACTTTTGAAAGCATGCCTAGAGTTGCTTGCCCAGAGGCTCTTCTTGCTGGCATTAGCTTCCTCCAGAAAATCCAGAAAGATACTCTGAGCCTAGAGACACTTTCTTTGTTATAAACACATGCTTTCAGGCCAAGGGGTAATTGCAATTCATGAACAGTAACATTTTTGTTGTTTTAATTTTTATTTATATTTTCAAAAAGCTTTAGATTACATAACTGATATATCAAAAATTTAGGGGGATTCCCATATACTCCACACCCTCTATCTCCCACACTTTTCCTCATTAACAATATCTTTCATTAGTGTGGCACATTTGTTATAATTGAAGAACACATCTTGAAGCATTGCTACTAACCATGGTCAATAGTTTACATTAGTTTACACTTTGCACTGCACATTTTTATAGGTTTTGACAAAATGTATAATGGCTTGTATCCGTCATTGCAATGTCATTTAGAACAATTCCAATGTCCCAAAAATGCCCATGTTATAACTATTCTTCCCTCTCCCTCTGCTCAGAACCTCTGGAGGCCACTGCCTTTATATCAATGTTACAAGTTCTTCCATTGCTAGAATAGTAATAAGTCTACTTTAGTCCATAGTTTCATTCCCCCCTTATGTTTGTTCATTCCCCAGTCTTAAGGATTTTAGAATTGTCATGCCCACTCTTTCTGATTGAGGGTGGCTTAGATCCCATGGGGCAGATGGATGAAACTGTTTTGCTTGCAATTGTAGATACTCTCTGGTTTTTTGGGGATGAGTGTTGTCCATCATCATCATTTTGTTAGTTGTCCTGGGTGAGTCTGATGAACTGGAGAGTAGGTATTAGCTGCAACTCTGCTGAGATTCAGGGCTCAACTAGGATATAAACAGCCAGAAGATTTAAGTCCCTGGGACATATATTTAATGAGTATAGTGCTAACTATAGGTTCAAATAAAAGGGATGGAGAGACATGCATAGGGTAATTATAAATAAGTCTAACTGTGTAACATTGGGGAACATATATTCCAAGAGAAGGCCCACTGACAGAGTGCTAAGTTCCTGAGACTGTCTCCCCTGTCTGTAGTGTCTAGATGTCTCTAGAGCCCTCAGGAGCTCCGCTGTTTGAGGCACTATTTACCACGGGAGTCAAGAGATCCTTTAGAGACGTGTATATGCGTAACCCCTGGAATGACCTCCCAACTCACTTTGAAACCTCTTAGCCATAGAAACTCATTTGTATTTAATATTTCCCCCTTTTGGTCAAGGTCTTTTTCCAAATGCATTGCTAGTTGGCACTTGGTAGTAATCCCTCGGTGCCAGGGTCACTTTTTAGTTGCGTGACATACTGACTCTCGAGAACTACAACCCCGTGGACGCCATGAAGTAGGCTTCTCTCTGCTTGTGTGTGTGTGTGCAGCTTAGCTCCAGTGTACTGTGCAATCTTGCTAATGTTATATTGTGAATCTTCGTGAGTTACTGCTTTTTCAGAGTGGGGGAATGATGTTAGGCTTAGTAGAAAGAATAATACATCTGGTCATCATTATATATTTTGATTGAACAAATACTTCTTGATTGTTTCCCCTTCCATGCACAAATGCAAAGTTGAAGCAGACAGGGATTTTGTTCTCAAGGTCAAGTGTTGGTGATCAGGTAGGAACATAAGCACCATTAAAGTCAGAAAGTGATATATACCATGTGAATTTACAGAAAAAGTGTGATGGCAAAATTCAGAAGGAAAAAAAAAAGATCATTGTAAATGATGAAATCATGTACAATTTTGCAGAGGAAGTGGCCTCAGAGCTGTATGTAAAGGGTTGAGTAGACTTTGGACATGCAAAAATGTGAAGGAAGAACATACAGGATGGAGAGAATCGTACCAAGTAGGGGCACAAAGTTAGATCCTAATGGGAATTTTAAACACTTTCTCTTGTTCTCCTGACTACATCGAACTGACAAGATTGAATTTGCGCCATTTCTAGCTCTTTACCCCCATGGCACTGATGTAATCTCTGGAAACTCATCCTCTAAGAATAGTGTAGCAGAAAAATGTCTCAAGGTACACACACATGTGCATGTTCTTATATAAAACATTCAGCACTTCCTATGACCCAACAGATATCCATGTTTCATGAACACATTTCCATGTATGACTCCCTTACCTTGGTTTCCATGACTGATAGCACAAGTTTCCGTAAACCAGAATTCCCAGGAACCTCTCATTTTCTTCCAGAGTTAATGCTTAGTGGAACACCACGGAGTCATTCAGGGAAAGTGGAAATGTGCCTATACCTTCCATCTAGATCAGTGGTTCTCAACTGGAGTAATTTTGCTGAGGTTGAGAGCCCCTCATCTAGGTCAAACTTTAATCCTATTTCTCTCCAAAAAAAAAAAAAATACCTCCCTAACAATACCTGATTTAGGGAAGTGGGTAATTTCAAATTTACTACACACACACACCCTCTAATCTCCAGTTTGGCTTTCATTATGGAGCCAAATAGCATTGCATAGCTAGGAACCACTGATTAGACCTCAAGCTAACATACCGTGGCTAAGTCATGAGAAACTCAAAATGGCAAATCACAAAACCTCCAGTGTAAGACCCCTGAGAAACAATGGTGGCATTTTTCTTACATGGCCTATTAATCTTGATGGATCAATACCTTATTTATGGATAATTTTCCACTTTTTTTGATGGAATGGGAGCTCCATTCACAATGGAATAATATTTCTGAGTATTTTGGATTTCTTTGTAAATCAGACCCTCCGTTTACTTTGTCTTTGTTTCTTCTTAAAAGTCATAACAGGGACCCACTGATGTTTTTTTTTTGTTTTTGTGTGTGTGTGGTTTTTTTTTTATTGATGACTACCCTTGTGAGTCTTTGCTCTTGTAAATGAGACTTAGCCTGCAGTTGTGGGGTGCCTAAGGGTTGCCACCTGAGAGCCTCCTTGTTGCTCAAATGTGGCCTCTCTCTAAGCCAAACTCAGCATATGATTGCATTACCTTCCCCCCAA
>JAKSZT010054030.1:47417585-47597918 GCA_026826555.1 Tolypeutes matacus
TATATATATATAAATAACATTTTTGTAAGCAAATACACATATATGCATATATATTTATATATCATTTTGCAAATGTTTGTATGTATTGTGATAATTTTGATTTTTACCCATAATAAAAAATAAAAAATAAAATAAAAAAAAAAAAAGGCATAACAGGGAGAGAAAATGTTGGGAGGGCATTCCTGATAATATTAAACATATTAGTTTGTTTTACGAGGCTTGTTCATCATCGGTTTTATCAGATATAAACATCTAGGTGAGTTGTTTTTTCAAAATGAATCTGTCATTTGAAAATGTATGGCAAGTAAAAACAAGGTCAATTAAGGGAAAACCCTCTAAATCAATAAGTTCTTTTTTTCTTTAGGCTTATTACAGTATTTTGAAATCTTTCAGTGACTTGGTCAGCAAGGGATCACCTCATGTGTCATTGTACTATGAGCGTCCCCTGAGAATGACTCTTTGTCAGTGCCTGCAAGAGTTTTGGGTCCCTGAATCAAGGCCACAGTGGTGATGGAGCAAGTGGGATGGCAGCAGAGCTATGTGGGGAGAGAGGGATGGAGGGCGATTAAACTTTCTGGGTTTAATCCAAGAAGGAAGGACAAAGAAGCTGAGGCAATAAAAAAAAGAAAAAGAAAAAAGCTCTAGCCAAGGTGATCTCTGGTCTTCTACCTACCACAAGAACAAGGACCTGTTATTTCCCCCATAAGTCAAGAAATCACTAGGAAGGATATTTTATATTGTGATAACTTGAAATCCACTATATGCTGCAGAGAGCCAAGGAGGTTGTAAGCCTGCTAGTACCCTGAGAAAGTTAACTCCTCCCATAGTGTGTGCTTGGCAAGTGCTCTGGAAAGATCTAAGTCATCCTTTCCATGACAGTATACTGAGGCACATTAGTGTGATGTATTTAAGAGTGATGTAAGCTGACTTTGTTATAAAAACAATGTAATTTTAACATTGGAATGGCATCTGGTCTGTGTCAAGAGCTGTATTGGGATGAATGATAATAGGGGGAGAAGAGAGACTTGGGTTTCCCAAATATGGCCACTGATGAGTAATACCTTACTCTCCTAGTTCCCCTGTTAAGACCAAAACTAAGAAGAGCCAAATGTAAGTCCTATCAATTTCCAAGTGATCGATTACCATGTGTCAAAATGCACAAGGACTACAAATATGGGACCGAGTTTTTGTGGTTGTGTTTTTCTAAAGGAGGAGAGGAACTTTAAGGACATAGTGTTCTAGCAAGTGGTGTAGGAGGATTTGCTCTACGTTCTTCCAGAATCCTAATTCAGACATTCCTGGAAATGCAAAGGGGTATTTGCATCTTGAACAATTTTGCATAATCTTTTAAACTTTTTGTTGTCTAATTATTATTCTGGAGTAATATTTATCCTTTAGAAGGTAAACCCTTTTGGCTGCTAGGGTTCTGATTACTGGCAGTTCAGTACAAACAGACTAGACTTATGATACTTAAACAGCTCTTTTCTCTGTGCCATTCATGATGTGTGAGAGTATCATGTGTTGGCCCAGATTAATGCTGCTTCAGGAGAGCCCGTGACCTCCCAGCTCCATCTGAAGCAGGCCAGCGGCCTGACATTAATGTAAAGGCATCCGAAGTGAGTAGTTGCCATATCTACCGCTGCAGTAGAGCCGTATAATACAAATTATATTCATGCTTCAATTTCCCAAGAATCCAAGTAGGCCCATCACATACTCTTAATCAGAGGACTGAATGTCTAGAAAATGTTTTTAGCCCCATTTTGAAATGTGATCACATTAATTTTTGGAATCTTAAAATTGAACAGTTTTCTATTATATTAATAGCCAATTTATTTATTAAGTGGATTACCAAGGGATTTTAAAATGTAATGCTTTCCATAAAGAAATTTACAAAGGGGAATCATGTTATGGGACCTAAAGCAGGTCCCAGGTCAACTACTTCAAAATATTTTTCTTTCAATTAACTTTCCATACAGCTGTACAATCTCACTGGAAACTGAACACTAAGAAATCCCTTCATCTCTGTGTCTGTAGGGAAAGAGACTGACAATCAAGCTGATGTGAACTTTGTCACAATAATGAAGGCCCTGGGAACTACATTTTAGAGTCACTCCCCAGGGTAGTTGGTGTCTTAGAGAGGGAACCTACCCAGAATCACACCAGCGTTCTCATGAAGATAATTCAGCTGCCAGACGTTCTTTCCTTAGAGCTGAGAAGTAGCTCAAATACCAGGATCTCTGGCTTAGGTCTTATTCTCCTTGTTTTCCATATCATCGTAAATTTCATTTTATGCTGGGGATACATTCTGTATTTACACTCTGGATTGGTTTTACTAATTGGTTTTAAAAATCAGTAAACACGTTACTTGTCAGCAAATAAAAAATACTTGAAATATTTTATAGAAATATGAGCTAATTAGATAATGTCACAAAGTGTTTTAAGCATCTCAGAGAGCATTCTACCTAAATCTATACTGTTGATATTTAAATATTATCTTCCTTCTAGCCTAGGGGAGTGGAAGTAAGAGCTGTCGTTGGGAATGTTCAGTGGAAGAATGCCCCGTCAGTTAAACCCAATGCATGTGGCCAATGCTCCATTTCAAACACAGTTGCTTTCCCAAGAGGTTTTTGCTACCATTACTTTTCCTACCATTAGCCCCTCCCTTTAATTACTATTTCCTACATTTTACCCATGTTTACATGATCCCATTGTAAATATATCTTTCATTTAAACTACCATGAATTTATTTTAGAAGAATGATTTTTCAATGATTTAAAATAGAAGTAAATTTTAGTTGCATAATTTCATTTTATCTTTTAACAGAGAAATAACCACAAAGATCCCCAATATTTCCTTCTGCTCAAAGGCCTGGCCAGTATTAGCAAGTCCAGTAGCAGACCTAAATCTTAGGGTCCTCTGCTGCTCCCCGTCTGGCCAGTTCCCATGGGCTTTCGAGGGGCTCCTTCTGCCGTAAGTTTAGGGTGTCCTCTAGGTGACTGAGGGAGCTAAAGATGTGGAGGGAGGCACTCATGCCTCCACAAAGCCATCCCCAAGGAACATTCTTGGGCAGTCATTCTCTTCCAAAACTTTGGTAATGCATCCAATCTTGAACCTCACAGATGACAACACTCTTGGTTCCTCAGAGAAGAAAAGGAAGTATAGCAAAATTGGAGAATTTCCAAGCCAGAAAGAGTCTTGGAGATGATCAGTTTCACTCTGAATACTCAGTTCTTTCACATTCTAAGAACACTGAATTTTGCTTGAGAGTCCTTGCTTCTTAAAGTATTTGGGAAAAAGAAGCGTTCCCAAGAACATACCCACCAGATGGAGAGGGAGCAAGGCAGAGGAGGATATAGCAGAGAGGTCTCTTGCTAAAGAGGGAAAGCACCTCACTTTATTGTAACTGCCTGCTTAATCAAATGCATTTCCTAGGCTGTTTTATTCATAAAAGTCAGGCTTTAGGTTAGGAAATAATTGATTGCTCAGAAATTGGCAAGTACTTCCTAAGGAACATTTTTTTATGATGGCTTTGGCATTTGTGGTTTGCTAGTTCCATTTCCAGCATTAGACACAGCACCATAAAATTATAGCTCCATCCTGAGGCACCAGCAGTCACTTCTGCCAGCGATCCCTGGCTTAGAGAAAAGAGTGCAGCTACCCGCATGCATGGAAAGTGGATGCCTCAGTAAATGCTAAATTTATCAGGAGGGATATTACTATTGAAATGCACTCAAAATGATTACATCTGGCCCCTAAATGGGAACTTGGGCAAATGGCTTTGCCCTGAGTAGTATTGGACAAACATGGCCCAATTCCACAGTGATAAATGCTAAGCTTCATTTTACTTGTAGCCAATGATGTATGTGATATGTATGGGATCATTTACATGAGCTCTTCTATTAGAAAAGTATATGGGTTATAGAACAAATCAATCTACCATAAAGAATAGCCCCTCGGCAGCATGCTCTAAAGACATAGTAATTTAGTGAGATAATAAATGGATTCTCATCACTAATCAATGTACTTAGAGTATAACTGATAGAAATTTTTACCTGCTAAAATACAATGGGCAAGAAGAAAGGGGGGAGGGGAAGAGAAGAAGAAAAAGGAGGAGGGAGGAGGAGGAGGAGAAGGAGAGAAAAAGAGATGAGGAAGGAAGGAAGAGAAGGAAGGAGGGAGGGAGGGAGGGAAGGAAGGAAGGAAGGAAGGAAGGAAGGAAGGAAGGAAGGAAGGAAGGCAGGCAGGCAGAATCCACAAAGAGACACAAAAAACTTCCTTTTCCTTTCATTCCTTAAACGATAGACAAAATGGTATCTGATCAGCTAAGAAAATGTTACCGAGAAGGATAAATTTCATGAACTATTTAATTATGTGAAGTGAGACAGATGGAAGAGAGATGGGTTGTTTCTTAATAGTATTTGCTCTTGATCCTCAACCTGGGGCTGGGGCAGGGAGACTTAGAGTCTAGTACAATGTTTTCCTCATGCCAATGGATGGATCATTTTATTCAAATTATTAGGGGAACTTTTAATGCTATAGATTACCCCCACTTACCCTTCACTTACACATTCAGAGGTTCTGATTCTGTGGTAAGGACAAAGAATCTATGTGTTTATTTTTAAAGCTCCCCAAGAAGTTTTGGTGGCCACTGGATCTGGGGACCACTGGTATAATATGTTCCTCCCACTAACCTCAAGACCTCACCAGTTAAAAAAGAAAACATAAAGTTCCTTGAGATGCCACGAGCCTCATTTTCACTGGGAATTCACTTTGTTTCCATATGCTTACGTTTTCGCAGGTCTCTTCTTTTGGTAAGTCACCATTCAGTACCCATTCACTCAGTTATGTTAAAACTCCTTGACCATATCAACAACATTGCAACCTCAAAACTTCTTCTATCTCCCCTAAAAATACTACACAAATCAGCTCTTGGTTTTATATCCAATAGTCTCCTCTTGGTCCAAACCATGACCTCTTTTTTTATTCCCCCACAGTTGTGGGTCTTCTGATTTTTGACATGTTACAGCATCACCCTTTAAGTGGAAGGACATCCCACCCTCAGTGTGAAGGACCCTCCAGTTTCTCAGCCTTCCTGTAAGTGGTGTGTGTCTGTCTTTCTCCCTCTACTATTTTACACTGTTACCAGTGATATTACTGCAGGGTTGGGTTTTACTTTTTTTTTTCCTATTTCTTCTAAGCTCACTTCTTTGGAGAAAGTCTGCCAGCTCACATAGCTTTGATTGCCATCTCAATTTGCATGGCAAGTATATGGGACCTCTCATCTAAACACTTCACCTGCACTGAAGCCCAATATTTCACTCCTTCTATAATACATTCCATATCATGAACTAGAATTAAATATATCAAGGGCAGAGTTCATTCTCTTTTCCCTATAATATCCTTTAACCTCCCTTATTATTATCTTACTTGTTTCCCATGCTCAGGCTCTTAGAAATACCGTTTATCCATGGTAGAAGTTATGGGTAAACGTAAGGAAAGATTTAGCAGGTAAAAAGCCTCCGGAAAAGGCAGTGTGGTGGCTGCAGTTTTTCCTCCATATTCTTTCTTAGATTGATCCCTTTCTTCTGGTTGTCCACAATCTCAGGCTGTTCTCAACCAGCTTTCTTGGCTCCACCCCATCCTGACCGTAAGTAGGAGGGACTTCAGAAGCACTAGCCAGCCCTCTGGACCTCAGCGTCACAATAAGCTTGGTAATCATCAGGCTCTGGCTTGCCCTCCAGTACCAGTAGTCCAGTCTGTCTTTTACCAAATACTGTGGACTTGCAGGTATTCTTCCAGGCACTTAAGGGAAAAAGCAATAAAATGCTAGATTTCTGAAATCTTCCTGAAAGGTCAGGTTGGATATTCTTTCTGGTCTCTGATTCCCTGTCTTGATTTCAGAGCTTCAATTCATCCTAAAAGAAGGTACATCCCTCCTGCTATCGGTCCCCTTGGAGGATTGCTACCTCTCCCTAGGGAGGACAGGGTGATACTGCCTGATGCTGAATGCAGTCCTTTTTCCTTGAACCCCTTGGTGTTGCTTTATCCTCCATTCCACATCACCCAGCTCCATGCTTTCTTGCCCATCCCACCCATTGTATATTCCCATACTTTCTGGGTACTGTCTTCTGCTTCTTTGGAATGGACCTTCTTCCACCCTTAGAGACTTTGTACAACCTCCCTGTTATCCACCGGCCAACTGTACTCCCGTGGGCAGCTCAAGGTCCAGTTCTCAGTTCCTCCCAGTCTGTCTCATTCCACCCTGATTAATCAGGCCTGGCCCTAGGACATGACAGAAACAACTGCTGCCAAACGATCTCCTTTGTCTTCAACCTTTCACTGATCTTATATGCCTAATACTGAAGAGGGTAAGAAGCTGGTGTCATTTTATTCATCCCCCCAAAATTTTAGACTTGGTTTGCTTCCTATATTAAATTAAATCACTTTTTCTTGTCATGGACTGCAAGACACTATATTCTCTCTATTATCTCTTTATTCTCTCTCTCACTTTCTTGCTCGCTCGCTCTCTCCACACACACACACTGCCCACTGAGTAACCTAAAAACATTTTTCTTAGTGACTGCTCACTGTATCAGCGGAATGATACTCTCTTTACCCTTTCCCACACTTCAACTTGTAAATTTCCATTTCATTACATTATATGGGTTGTAATTCTCTCACCAATTCTCCTGCCAATACTTTATAATTTAATGTAACGTGATAGTGGTTTTCCATAACCTGAGACTCCAGTTTTTGATAATTTCATTCAAAAACTTAATATATGCACCCTGATACCACTTTGTGATGAAGCTTGCCAAGACCACTCATGGTTGATAAAAATAAATTGAAATATGTGCTCAGGTCTGAATTTATGGTTGATAATTATATTTTGTGTTCATGAAAACCAGGTCAGTTCTACAATCTGGTGGTGTTTTACCCAGCAGAATTTATATTTTACTACCTCCATCACGTCCATCTTGCTGTAAGGAATTGATCTTTGCAGACTGAAGGAGGAACTCAGTCTCTAACCCACAGACAGGTTTTCAGTAAGGAGAAATTGCCAAAAAGAATTTAAAGCAACGTCCTTCTCCTTCTTCAGCCTTGAATGACCTAGACTGGACAGGAGACCGAACACTTCCTCAAAACATACAACTAGATAGGGATCTGGCTTGGTGTTCAGGTGGGGGCCTTTGGCTCTACCAGGCCAGGAGATAGCATCTTCACTTTCCTGGTCCATGACAGTCCATAAATCAAAAAGACCCAATGAGTCTTCATTACAAAATTGTGTCCTCATGATTTTCTCTTCTCCCCAAGTTTTCTTTATTGACTCATCTCCCATCAACCCTCTGCTACATACATCCATAGTATAAACACGCCAGGCAGAACTTCACATTCCTTGAAACTGTCATGCCTTTTCATTTCTTTGTTCTTGTACACCACGTTCGTTGTTTCCTTTTATTGTCTTTGAGCCTTAAATGCTCTTCTTCTCCCCATTTCTTCCTGGCGAAATCCTATACTTCCTTTAAGACCCAGTTTTATTATTCCTGTCTCTTGTGAAACTGCCTGATTCGCCCATCCTCTGACCTCCTACAGCTACTTATATTTAGCACACACAGAGGTATGTAATCTTTTGTTTACATGCCTGTCAGCCCTCTAAGTAGTGAGTTCATATTCCTCCTTTACATCCCTGACACTGAATATGGGCTTGACACATACCTGGCACTCAGTAAACATTTATGGAATGGCTGGAAGGAATAACATGCTGTAGGAATCTGAAGTGTGACTGATTAGTTCATTTGGTCCTTGCCAATGAGGTCAAAAGTCATAAACTTGAGTCACCTACGCACACACTGCTAATTTTGCTCATTCACATGAGCAAATATTCATAGATATACACTAGGGCCCTATCTTTCCATCCAAACAACATTGGCTGCTTTTCACCAAGAAATCCAAGAGACCTTGATGGATCAGCATAAACTCAAGTACAAACTTGTGACAGAGAGATCAGCCACAACAGTCACAGACATCTGTTAAATACTGTGTTCAGCATTGTGCTCACTGTCAGAGGAAATGCGTGCAAAGTACATAGTGGTGTCCCAGCCTTTCATGACACGGTTATGATTGGGTATGGATGACACTGCCAAAGGATTTTTACATTTGGGGTCTCTTTAGACCCAGAACTGCATTTTTATGGATTCTTTTCAATTCCATAGTCAACCTCACAACTTTTGAATATCCATATCAGGAAATCCAATTTTGTGAAAGAAATTTAGTTTAAAACTATAAATAGGATTTTCATTATTCTAGAAGCACAAAGATAATTAAATCAAAAATGAATTCAGGACTAATGAATGGGACACATAGATAGCAAATTAATATAGACGTAAAAATCTGCAAGTAACCTTTGTGACAGTTTGGAGTTCTTTTATGAATCCCAAAAAATGAAAGATTATGTTTTTGAAATGATCCATTCCTGTGGGTGTGAGACTTTTTAGATTGGACTACATAATTGAGGCATGACTCAGGTTGAGTCTTTGCCCTCTTGCTGGGCCTATTATAAATGGAGACACAGAGACAAAAACACAGGGGGAAATGGAGCTGCCATATTTGATCCTGCCATATATGTAGCCTACAGCTGCAGAAAGGCAGAGAAGCCCCGAGAGACTGAGAGAGAAAGCCTGGAAAGAGACAAGTCTTATGGCTGGTTGCTCACAGCTGAGCTCCTGGAGACAATAGATTCTGGAGAGGAAGGCAGAGACCTTGGCAGAGGTTGCCTGCCATCTTGCTTCACCTGACTTTTCCATTTAATCAAAGCCACCATATATTATAATTAACATAAGTTAAATCCAATTCTACATGATGAAAGTTAATAGAAGCATCACTTTTCCTTCTGGCTTTTGGATAAGATCAAGTATAAAGTTAATAGATGGGCTAAAATCCAATAGGGCAATATGATGATATATGATAATAAATATTTAATAAAGTATTTGTTCTAGCAGTCAATTGCAACTGCAACTACAATTTCTAAGGCCTATAGTTATATAAACATAAAATATAACTCTGAAAGGAAGTCCATGGATAGGTGTCAGATATTATTGCCTTTCTAATCACAAAATAAACTCACTTTCCAAAATGAATATTGGAATATTAATTTAAATTCAACATACCTATTTTAGAGTCGATCTTAGGAAACTTTAGTTTACTGGAAAGGTTGTGGGAATCAAGAGACCTAAGTTTGCTCAGTTGCAAAATGAGAAGATTAAGTTAGATAATAATAATAAACCACTTTACATTTGAAAATGCTTAATGTGTAAAAAGTTCTTTCATATATGTTATTTCATTCTGTCTTACATATCAACCCTGTGGGATACCTAGACATATTTTTCCACTTTCCATTTCAAAGAAATTGAAATTTGGAGAGAGAAAGTGACTCGACCAAGGCCATGCTGCTCAAAGCTATAAATCTGCATTGCAAATGCCAATCTCGGTGCCCTACGTCCTTTCCACCTACAAGATTCTCTGAACAAAGGTGTAGCCTTCCTAGAGAATTTATAAAATAACGCAAATCCTAACAGCCTTTCCCTGTTATGACATTTATGCCTGAATAAAAAGCTGTAATAATGGTGGTGATTTTCCTTTCAAGCACAAGCTCTGAACTATGCACAATCCAAAATAATTTTTTTCAAGTTAAGCCTAATTACAAATTTTCACCTACAGTCAATGTGTATCTTTATATGCAGCTCATCAGAAACCCTCTAATTAAGGCAAGAATTACTCACCAAGTACTTTCTCACTGTGTTGGGTCCACTGGTTCAGTTTTGTTAAACAATGCAATTATTTTCATTCTGTAAACCTGCTTTGGTTCTATAAAGTCTAACGGGAAAGCTTCCATTACAAACATAAAAGGGGAAAAAAGCAAAACACATTTTCAGTTCAAAGCCAATAAACTCCATTTGGTTTTGGGGTTAATCTTTATTTTAAGCTTTAAATTGCCAGTATCAATAAGAAGTTAAATTGTCTTATTGCTGATTTTATCTTGTGATGACTATCTGTAAAGTGCCCTGGGATCCTTCTGTTAAGAACCTGAGCTCCAAAATGATAACTGTGATAACTCAGAGAGGATTTCAACATTCAAATAAGTGTTGTACTGAAAGGTTCAGCAAAAACCCACAGTCAGTGAGTCATTGTGTTATGCAGAGAGTGGAAGGCAGCAGCAGAAAGCAGGGATCATACTGAGGCCCTTGATATTTTGTGGGAAATAAATTTTGATTCCTAGTTTATACCAGTCTTAATTTGTATTAGTTATTAGACACCCAAGAAGTATTTCACCATATAGAAGCACATTACTCAGAGCTCTCCCAGGCGTCCCACACTGTTAAAGTCACAGTTCCTTCCGTAATTACTCCCTTTGTGGAGTAATGGTCCCTTTAAATGTAGAAGTATATTTTCTTAGTGGAACAAAATCACACGCAATTATTGACCATTCCCACTTTGGTGCAAATAGATCATCGAGTGATGATCTTCTGGTGGCAGTGTTCTGCAGATCAGACCACAGCATGACTGATGGATGAAGGAAGGAAGAAAATATAGTGCAGATATGGGCAACTGCTAAGCGTGATGTCCTCAGGGCTTGGGGTGCTAACAAGTCTGGGTAGGTTTTGGTTGGGTATCATCATTTTATCTTTATTCTTTAGGCAGTGTTTCTGTGGATGCTGTAGATTCCTTTCAGGTCAAAGACTCATCAGACCATGGTACTGTACAGCCAACCTTACTAAAGGACGTCTGTGTTTCCATTGTATGCGCCATTAAATTTGTAAAGCATGGCCAATGAAGAAATGGCAGTGAGTTCTCAAAGAAAATCAGGCGTTTCCTTTTGTTGTCAGCATCAGTTTTCACTTAATTAAAAAGAGAGGGGAAAATGAAAGGTTTTCAATGAAGAGTAGTGAATTGGATTTCAGCAGCACCAGAGAAGAAAAATGTTAAGATAACAACAGAGTAAACAAATACCGTATGTGGATTTAAAGTAGAGATGAGTTTTAATTCTGATTCTGGCATCTTCTAACTTTGAGATATTGGCTCATCTCATTGAGTCTCAGCTCATCTGTATAATGAGAGGTGAACGGAGATTTCTATGATCAAGACTTGAGAGACTGCTTCTAGACTTAGAAAGTAGGGTTTTGGAAAGGCAAAGGTTGAATTTGAGTGTAAAATGCCTCATGCTCTTTAGATGATGAACTTAGAAATGGGAGATTGGTAGAAGCGCACTTAAAATTGGCATTTGCAAATTATTTTAAATGAAGACTTATTTGTGACTGAACAAATGTGAAGCTTAGCCAGAATGAATGGCCTTCTAGGGAAACAACATTGGCAAATGATCCCTGAAAAATTTTCCAGCAAATCTAGCCAAAAAGCTAGTAATGAGTTAGAAGAGAAATCCTCCTTTAAAATTTTTCTATTGGGCAGAATTCACACAAGAACTTTGATGAAGGCCAATAGAAAAAGGAAAAGAAGAAGGTGACTCCCTAGACTGGGATTCCGGGACATGGCCCAAGCATGTAGCGATCACAGGCACAATACACATTCATCTCTAAGTGAGCTAATCCAAAGTGGCTCATTCAAAATAAAGCACTGAAGTTTTAATAGTATTTGGGGCTTTGTTTATTTTCCCCCATAAAATATAGATCAGTTTATTTAGATAGGGACAGTAAAGGGGGAAAAATGGCCCACAATCCATCAGCAGAGATATAGTTAAATACCTTATAGTGAAACCATTTCATGGACTAACATCATTTTAACTTTTTTTCCAATGCTCTATGTCATGGGAAATGTTCAAAATGTAATTTAAGTGAAAAATCATGACACGATATATTATATGTACATATACACACACATGATATGATCCAAATTATGCAATTGTATATTTTTAAAACATATTTAAATTTACAGTGGTAATCTCTAGTGATGGGATTATGGATGATTTTTATTTTTTCTTCATATCTGCATTTGTCAAATCCTCAACAATGAACAAGTGTTAGTTTACTAAGGAGGAAAAAAACTTTAAGAAAAAAACAAATTATCCTAAGGCAATATATATTATTTTAATTGTTTTAGTGGAAAATAACCCTGAAATATAAACTGGACAATACAAGTTTATGTATGGTTCCTTCATGATGTTTCACGTCAACAAGGGCAGAAGCTAGTGTAGAGTGTATTTGCAAGTTTAGTTCTGTCTTGGTTATCAGGGAAAGCAAGAGCCAAAGAAATGCACCGAAATTTTTATTTTAAAACAGTCTGTATTATCCATTTCTGAATAACTTACTCCTTATATCAGTAAAGTAATTTTACTAAAATACTTTAGTTTCTATTCTCTCTCCTCCTTACTCTCCATAATACTCCTAATAACCATCACTTATTGAGTGCTTACTACATACCCATTCCTGTTCTAAGTGTTTTTTTTCCCACAACAACCCTACAGCAACCTTATGATAAGGATAGCATTATTCCCTTTTGACAGATAAGGAAACTGAGGTTTAAATTAATTCACTTGCCTGAAGTCATAGGCATCCTGACCCCAAGGGTCCCAGCTCATCACCTGTCACCATGATGACATTGCTCATGGTCAAAATAAAAATGGTGAACATTCAGGTAGCACCTACATATGTGCTAGGCTCTAAGTTAAGCATTCTTATGCATTGTCACAATTAATACAGTAATCAGATAAGATTAATATCATTATTATAACCATTTTACAGGCTAGGAGCTTGAGCCTCAGAAAAAATACGTAACTCTCACAAGTGCAGTTAGTAAATGCAAGAGTGAGATTTCCCCATCCTGAGTCTCTTTCCAAAGGAGGTCATTTTACTCCACCAATACTATGAAACCACTCTGAGCCAATGCCATAGAGACCTCATTAGCTTTAAAATTATATTATTTATCAAAAAAAATTGACATCAGATTAGCTTACTAGATCCCTTAGAAAGCTGCTTACTTTCAGGGTAAACAAAATTGAGCTCAGCCTGCCCTTCCAGCCCTATAGCCCACTTGATAGTCAATAAAGGGTGTCATTTATTATTTACATGTTTATAAAGCATAGGCCTTCACTGTGAAATGCAAAACGAAAATTCAAACATATTTATACAGTATATACTGTGAAGACACAACTATGAATTGCTTATTTAAAAGTCAGCATCAACTCACTAATTATGATTTATTTTAGCTATGTTCAAGAAAATATCTGGCATCCCATCTTTTAGAATACCTTTTTCGTGTGCTTGACTAGAGAGACTGATTTGCCATTGTATATTCGTATGGCTATGGGGGCGGGGAGGAAGAAAAGAGAGAGAATATGAATTTTAAAAATTTTAAGAGAGCCCAGCTTTATTCCCTGATGTTTTTGTTCCTGATATTTCTGTTTTAAAAGGTATAAATTTTATAGACTGCAAAACTATGGTCCATTTTTAATATATATCAATGTCATTTTCTCAGTAAATTTCACTCATAGGCTTTATTCAGTAACCTGTCATAATAGGATCGACCTTTGGGGGGATACTACATTCTTAGCATTTTATTTTTTGGAACAATAAATCTAAAATTCCTGCAGTGTTTCTTTTAAGTAGTCAGCCAGTATGTCTTCTAGGCATAGGAAAGAGACTCATGGTTTTTCTTCGGAGACAAAAGCTGACAATTGATTGCTAAAAGAAGGACCCAGGAGTTACATTTGTCCCAACTTTGCATTTGAGAAATGGATTGGTTGTCATGCAGTTTCAAAAGGAAGCAGAGGGGAAATAAATAGAGGAAGATATCTTGGAAACCCCCACTCCAGTGCTCTTGAAGACTCGCCTGGCGTTCCTGGGAACAGCAGGAGTATAGCTGCCCTGTCCATTGCTCTGCTTGAAGTGATGATTTCACTTACCACCTGGTAATGCAAAGAGAGCAGCCTGTGGACGACAAGGCCTCCTGGAGAATCACTTTGGTTTAACTATTTTAGCAACTCTCATCTTTGGAGTCTCTTTAAATTACAGAATAGCACCATCCCAGTTTGTCAGGCTCTGCTTTGTAGCAGGAGCTGCAGGAAAATTATAACTTCAGATTCTTCCATGTAGCCAGCTAATGTGGTGAGTGCAGAATCTGCCAGAACTGGGGCTGGCAGCTAAATGCAGTAGCTCTTGTGCCCCTTCCTTCTCTGAATTTAGGGTTCTGCATTTGGAGACCCCATTATGTGAGATGTGAACCCCAGCCATGTATGAAAGTGGACTTGAGCTACAAAGAAAACGGTCCATTTTCAACTAATAGCAACAACAGTACTTAACGTTTTATAACACTTTACAAAATAATTTTGCATGCAGTACCGTATTTGATCTTTGCAAACATCTGTGCAGTAAGAGTCATTATCCCCAGCTGATAAATGATGGCACTCATTATTTGATCATTACAACACTGTGAACATCACAATTGCCCTGAAGCGAGTTTTATTATCCCAGATGATATGGGGATAGCACTGATGTTTAGAAGAGATGCCAGAACTGCCCCAGTTCATCAACTAGAAGGTGATGGAGCCAGAGTGCTCTTGACACTTGACACTTCACTTTAGTCACGAACTAGTTCCTCTTCTATTGTCCATGTCAGCATAGGGCATGGAGCAAATTCCCAAATGACACCAATAATCTAAGAGGGATGTAAGCAATATCATGAGAAATAATATGAATAGCGTGCTCTTATCCTATCTGGAATGTTAAGTAGAGGAAGGAGTTGGTTTGGGTCACTTGTAAAAATTGACAAAAATATATGGATGGGTCTCCTTTGACTGCCCCTTTCTTTCCCTAACCCCAAACCATCAACCCACTCACAAAATCCATTTTTGAAGGAAAGAAAAGCTTAAAATGGGCTAGGAATTTAAACCCAGTGATACAAAGGCAACCCATAGCAAGCACATCATTCCTTGTAGGTAGAGAGAAATGAATGGCAGCCGAGGAGCTCGATACTGCCCCAGAGGCTATTGCCTTTGTCAGGGCAGCAGGCACAACCTAGGACTGCAGTCCTTTCCTTCCCTTTTAAAATAAATGCCATGAAGGAAATGCCACTTCTGACATTTTCATAATGCTTCCTACTTTGGGGAAAAGAAACAAGCCAAGAAAGCCCAGCCGCGGTAACAGCCAGCAGAAATGCTTAGCATGTCAAAGTACAACATCAATAGCTCTCGCTCCCAGGGGAGGCAGCCAGCATTCTGTGAGAAATGTGAGGAAAGGAGTGGATTGAAGGGTGTTGGAGCTGACAGACACAGCAAAGGCACTTAGCTCTGATGCAGATGGTTCTATCTCATGGCATGCCACGCCCCAGTTTTCTGTTTAGCAGCTTGGGTAAAATTTGAAACGCCTTGCTGAAAACCCCAAACTTTCTTGCAACCTTTTCTCACTCTAGGATATAGTCTTCTCTAAAGACAAGGATTTATCCTGAAGCACATTTCTTAATAATAGCTTTATTGAAATATAAGTCACATATCTTACTATTCACCTATTTAAAAGATACAATTCAGTGGTTTTTAGTATATTCTCAGAGTTCTGCCACCACTATCACAGTCAATTTTAGAACATTTTCATCACCGCAAGAAGAAATCCCATATGCATTAGCAGTCTCTTCCCTAAGAAGAGACTGCAGCCACCCAGCCCTAGGCAGCCACTACTCTGCTTTCTGTCTCTATAATTTGCCTGTTCTAGACATTTCATATAAGTAATCATACAATACGTCACCTTTTGCGTCTGGCATCGTTTACTTAGTGTGCACGTAAAAACTCATTTCATCTGATGACATCACTCTGAATGGGAGAAGTTGCAGAGTCTAGACCATCCGCATGTGGTCAGCCGTAGGTCACTTATTACTTGAGCCCGAGTGTGGGGCGTACATGTGTGTAAAAGGCTCCAGGTCCATCCAAATGGTTTTTCCAAATTAGACGCTCTCTGAAAAGGGAGGACGCAAGGCATTGCTTACTATCTTTTGGGACAATTGAAATCCTTAGTTTATCTACTTTCCAGACGTAACCACTGTGATGTAAAAACATCACCAGAGTTCCTACCTCTTTGTCTGAGAAGGAAATGACTCTGCAAGAGTGGAAGCTCTGCTGCCTGGCATGCTAAAGGCGTTTTCTCACCTGTACTATTAAGGCTGACTACAAAGACCAGCATTTCCTGAGGAGAAAACAACTTGCAGTACACTATATAATCCAGAAAAGAACACCGGGGTAAAGGACAAAGTACAATGTCTCCCACCTTTCAACGTAGGTTACTAATTAGATCTGAAATGTAGTTTTGACTGTGTCTTCCTCACAATTCTCTCTATTCTTTATTTAATGCATTATTTTAAATATCAGGCTATAAATTCTGGCTCTCTGTATTAAAATCTGCATTCTGGTTGCATCTTAAAATCACCTTAAAAACTTTTTAAAAATCTATTCATGCCCACAACAGTTTGACTTCACTGGTCTGGAGGGAGGTCCAGGCATTACTAGTTTTAAAGCCCCACAGGTGATTTCAATGTGCTGATGGTTTGGAAACACAAGCCCAACTATTACCAACCCCTTAATTTGTTATCCAACTTTAAAAGAGCCCGTTGTCCCCTCTAGATCCGTGCTTCTTGAACTTTTCCATGCATCTCAGTCATCAGATGATCTGGAATAAATGTAGATGCTGACTTGGTGCCTCTGGGGTGGAGCCTGGGATTCTGCATTTCTAACAAGCCTCCAGGTGAGGCTGATGCTGCTGGCCTCAGAGTGGAGGAGCCCCTACCATTCCTGGCGCTTTCATTCATCCCAATAGGACCGTCATCTCCTCAAGGATTTAACTTTTTAATACAGTCCTCGCCGAATATAATATGTGCTGCATTCCATTTTATAATAGAATAGAAATTCCATCACTGCTGTCATAGGCAGCCTTTGTTAAACGTAAAGATTAACCTCTATATTAATTTAAAATAATGATCCAGATCCTTTAAAGGGGCCATAAAAATACTGCACAGCTGAATGAACAAGACACCCTGTGGTTGGCTGCAGGTCATATATTGGAAGGGATTGGTCTTTGGGGCCAGTCACACACAGCTGCAAACTCAGCTCAGCCTTGACTTATTTCATGACCTTTGAAAGTTACTTAAACTTCTTTCAGAGTCATTGTTTCCTTTGAACACTAAGGCAAGAGGTACTTTTAGGAATGTTATGAAGATTGGTGAGTTAAGAAATGCAAAATGCCCATCATGCCATTGACCTCTGTAGATATGCTTAAAGAGAGGGTAAATCTTGAGGAAAAAAAACCATTGCACAATCTAAATATGTGATGTCCTCACTAAAACCTTTTGCATGAGGAATTAGAAAAAAAAAAATGAGTCTCTTCTCTCTAATCCTACAACTCCTTTTTTCTCATCTCCTCCCAACATCAAGGACAGCCTTAGGGAAAAGAAAAAGCAGGACAAATTGAGGCTTAAATTGAAAAAGAGGCTGTGATATTCCTTTGGTAAGAGTCTAAAATGTATTTTGAAGAGCTTTTGTTGAACTCCCACTACTATAGCGACCTCTTTCTTTCCTTTCTCACTGTCTGCCTGTGTCACCCCCAGGGATAAAGACTCCTTGTTAGTCTGTTTGATGGTATTCAGCACCTTTGAGACCCATCAGATAAGAGAAACTGAGAAGTGAAGCATGGATGTTGGTTCCATGTCATCACTGAATGGTACTGCAAAAATTAAAAAGCTGTGTCCTATATTTTTCCACTGAATAAATTGATTCTCTTCACTCAATGCCCTTCTTCTAGAAATGGAATCAAAATGTACTTCCATAAAAATGTGGCCGTATTGAGAAATAGTCTAGGGTTGTCATTTGTATATGCTTTGCTGGATTCCAGAAAACAGACTTTATAGTACATTATTCAAATTTACAAAGATGTAAAAAATCAGGTGAGAAGTTCTCTGTACCTTCTTCATAATTATTATGATAATTAAATATTACATTATACCAGTTTTTCTATAGGTTCCTTATCACAGTGCAATAATAATGCCAAGAGTTGTATTTGGATGAATGGCTGTCTACCCAACTCTTCTCTTTTTGTTTTTGTCAACCTTCCGATTTAAAGAAATTACAACAGATACCTGATTGCTTCCAGTTGATAAACAGAGCCAAAGAAGGGCAAGAGGAATCTGTGGTCTTGGGGATTGGGTGGGGGTAGGGCTCCTTGTGGCAGTGCAGAGGCCCTGCGGTCATGGGTTTAGCGTGGTGATGGGGAGATCGGCGTAGGCTGGAGAACCCTTTAGGGTCTCTTGAGTCAATTTGATTCGTGCTGCAGAACTGTGAGGAGCACATTAGAATTAATGCTGATTATAGAGCTTGTACAATGGGCGTCTTCACCAAACCAGCCCCTTCCCATGAAACATTCCCTGTGATAGAAGTGGAGATAGCCTCGTGTGCATTAGGGCCTCAAAAGTGAACAGAACACGTCCTGTGGGTGTGTTCCTTTAAAAATTACCTTGGTCCCTTTCATCTTTGCTGCCTTGCCAGGGAAAAAAAAATATTCCTGTTATGAAGCCAAAGGGGAAGATTGCTGAGCCCTTCTGATGTTTGCCTCTCTTGATTTAGAGGCCTAATTCATAAGGACTGACTTCATCCCCACTTTACATCGACTGAAATGTCCTTTAATCATCTTATTTCCTATTTATAGCCTTACTATGCAGGAGGAGCAAAATCAATAAATGATTTAATGGCTCCACCTGTCAGGGCCACTATTGATTCTATTACTAATGATTTTGAAATGATATGCCATTATGCAAATTCCATCTATTTTAGTTGTCTTTGCCAGGCACCTTCAGAGGTCTTTACCTATGATTTCCAGAATCTCAGTTAGCAAATATTGAAATATTATTTTCTAAGGATTATGATCCTAGTGAATATTGATACTCTGATGATTAAAAAGTGGTAAATTCTTACTTTATTATACAATCAAATTGTGTGGCCCATATAAGGATATTTCTCACACTCATCAGCTACTTAATTAAGTATAGAAAATAAGGCTATTACAGCAATAGAGATTAAACTGTACCATATTCATCAAGGATAAGAAACACTATGTTTTTTTTATTGTGTCTATTTATTTGTGAATAAGTTGTCATGTTGCCTTTTGGGTGTGAAACTGATAGCCTTTCCTTAATAAACACTCACCCCAGTAGCAAGACTACTTCAACCATCCCACTGTGCCTTCTGTATTTCTGTAATCCAATAAAATATGAGGTGAGATGGCAAACTGGTTTGGAGTAGAAAATAGAGAAAAATAAGTAACATGTTTTTGAGTAATGCAAGCGAGTGCATTGTAATATGACTCTCTTGCAGCTGAGGCTGAGAGGGGTCCAGTTTCATGTGCCCTACCAAGAACTACCTTGATAACGAATGTTAGGTCATCAAGTTCAGAGAACAGTAGCTTGGCCCTTTAAATGTCCATCAGCACTTTCAAAGATGCATAACTATAATTTAAGTTTACAAGGTATGAGAAGAAAAATCATACGTAAAATGCTTACGTTCTGATAACAGATAGGATAGACATTTGATTTTTTGGTGGGGTAAATTTGATCTCCTTTATAACATTAAATTCAGTTTTAAAATAGAAAGTGCATGTATCATCATGCCTTATGTTCTCTTACGCTTTTCCTAATATTTCACATGTTTTTGGATAGTAAGAAATGATCTCACATCCTGATTTTTTCAGAGCAGGCCGATTTTTTTATTCAGGGTAAATAGGTGAGCTCCACAAAAATAGTTCTAGAAGTTAGGTAGGGAATATTCCTTGTACACATGTAGTTAGACTCTGTCCCATTTTTGGTAGTTCTATAAATATCCATCTACACTTTAAAAATGACTGATACTTTAGTCATTGGTAGCTGCTCATCTAGCCTTGGTATTTCAGTCTTTGAGGACAGAACCGAGATAGAAAAGGCATTTACATGAACAGTAGTAAGAATTGAGATGTGGGCATCATGCAAAGATGGTCTTTAGCTGAGGAGAAGAGGGTAGGTGATGGGCCCCGCAGGACCAGGCCAATCTTTTGAGCTCACTTCCACAATGCTAAGCCCAGAGAGCAGGACCAAAGCATTTAGCCTAAAGGGCTGGGAAATTCAGAGAATTAAAAGCAACTTCTAGGAGTGGGTGTAACTCAGTAGTTGAGTGCCTGATTCCCATGTATGAGGTCCTAGGTTCGGTCCCCAGTACATCCTGAAAAAAAAAAAAACAACAAAAAAAAACGGCAACTTCTACCCATTACCCCCTTATCAATGGAAAAAAAACTGATGCTCTTTGATATGCATAGGTCTAAATGAAACTCGATGGATTTGATCAATAAAATATATATTTAAATTAACTTTCTTCTAGAGAATCTGAAAGTATAGAAGCTCCCACTAAAGCTATAAAATGGCATGCCATTAAAACTTTTGGGAGAGCGAATGTAGCTCAAGTGGTTGAGTGCCAGTTTCCCATGTACGAGGTCCCAGATTCAATCCTGGTACCTCCTAAAAACAAAACAAACAAACCAACTCTCATTGGGGAGCAGTTATAGTTCAGTGGTTGAACACCTGCTTCCCATGTACAAGTTCATTGGTTCAATCCCCAGTACCTCAAAAAAAACAAAAAACAAAAAACAAAAACCCACAACTTTTTGTCTACACAAGCTAATTGTTCCAAAAACTTTAGTCAGAAATGTCACTGGCCAATATTACTGAAAGAAAATATATTTTCAAGGACAAATATATATTTAGGGGATTCTGAGTAAATTGTAATACATGAGGTGTTTAAGCCATTACTAATTAGAAGGTAACATTAGATTTATTTTCAGAGTCATCAAGAAAGCTTACAGGGAGTTGAGATTTGCATAATATTTGCATTTGTCCTACCTACCTGTCAGTCTCTCAGAGCCATAGGACAGGAAGTACTAAAGGTTGGATTTTGGAAAGAATTCTTGTCGAACTGTTCATTGGTGGAGTTTGGAAATATTATAAATGGCATATTTAGTCAAACTTGAAAGTAAACTTTGGAAGGGATGAAAGTAACTACATCATGACTTCCCCAATTCCCCCTCCCACACGAACAACTTCCACTTGTGATCTAGGTAGAAAATCTTACTAAGCTGAATGAGAGCTTGATTCTAGAGCTTGGGTGGTGTAAGATAAAAGACGTTATATTTTCTTTTCTGATGCTTTTATGCATTTTTCCTTTTAACTATTATAATAAAATTTTGTGTTAAAAATATTTTGTTTGAAAATATAGTAAAGCACAAAGAAGGAAATTAAAAAATGACCCATAAGCCTATGGCTCAGCAATAACTTATGTTAATATGTTGATATTATTTATTGATTTGTTCTGAAGGAGTGAATTCAGGGCACAGCTCAGACAATCCTCCAATTAGGGCATTTGCAAAATGAATACAGTTTTCTTTCCTTCTTATTGTGATCCCTGTTTTTCTGCTTTTATCCTCCCGTGATGATGACAAACCCATCAGGACTAAATGCTGTATTTTGCCTAAAATACCTCCGTGTCCCTGCGCAGGAGAGCTATGCTTTGGGTAGACTTTTCCTATGCTTTCAGACCCTTTCTTGAAGAACAGACTCACAATGCAGAAGTTTCTCAGTTGCCCTTTGTCTGGAAGTGCAGCTCGTTAACCTTGGTTTCCTCTTCTCTATGTTTCTTCTCTTCTCTTTCCTCTTCCCCTTGTTCGTCAATCTCTGTTCTTCTCTGTTTCAGCAAAACAATATCAGTCAAGGTAATTGATGATGAGGAGTATGAGAAAAACAAGACCTTCTTCCTTGAGATTGGAGAGCCCCGCCTGGTGGAGATGAGTGAGAAGAAAGGTGGGGGAGCTGCTCCAGGGCTGAGCCCATCAGCTTCTGCTGGCCCGTGCCACCCCTGGATGCCTTCACTCTTCGGAACATGCGTTACTACGCACACATCCCTCCACCTATGTAACAGGGCATAGACCGCACCCTGGGCCACCGCGGGCCCGACCTGTTGCTTCCTCAGCCAGTTTGGGCCGCTCGGCACATGGCGGGTCTGAGATACTAATTCTCAGTGCACTCTGGCCTCCCTTTTTGGGAAAGTTGGTGCAGATGCCATGCAATTGCAGAATGAAGCCAACTTTCTGATTTCCTTTCCTAATTTGGGGTACCTCCTAACTGCTAATCAATGCAGGACAAAGTAGGAAAAGTGATGACTTAGCAAAGAAAACCTCATGGGAGCCAACTGAGAGTACTCAAGATGCCCTTTTACATACTCGGAACGGTCCATGTGCTGCCAGTTCTCCCTCCATAACCTCACAGTAATGTACAGCCTGGTGAACACCTAGAGCATGAGCGTGTGACTCCAACCGTTTGTTTTGCCTTTGTCTTGTGTTCCCACAGGAAGATCATTACCATTAGAATATTTGACCGTGAGGAATATGAGAAAGAGTGCAGTTTCTCCCTTGTGCTTGAGGAACCAAAATGGATAAGAAGAGGAATGAAAGGTGTGAGAGTATACAAAGACATACCAGCGAGAAATTGTACTCTTCTCTCTCCGTGTCTCCCTACTCTCACACTTAACTCTCTCCTCTTCCTCAGCTTCCAAGTACTATACTCCATTTCCTTCTCCCTCCCCTAACTCACAAGTGAACCAAACAATGCCCATTTCCTCCAGGAAGTACAAACTAACCTTGATCACAGCCAGATTTAATAAATGCTAAAAGGGATTTCTGTAATTCACAAGTGATGCTTTAAAAGAATGGCTTATGCATTTAGTTTTTTACTACTAAAATTTGGGTCCAACTACCAAATCTTCCCTAAAATGCCTGTGATTAATACCTGTTAGGAATAGTAGATGAGTCTCATGACAATTAATAGAAAATGTCAGAAGAATTCAATAAGTAGGCCTTTTTAGGGAAGCCAGATTTTTTAAAAATGTAATAAAAACAATAATCCATAATGAGCAGTATCAATATTCTTCTGTCTATTTTGGCATAATATTTTTCTTATCATCAAATATGACATTGAAAAGGTACCGTATATATGAATCCATAGTCATACCAGCTTTCTAATGGGAAGGATACAGTCCTTCACTAAGAATTTAACCTTTGCTTAAGGCCCTGTACAGCCTGAACTCTGAACTCATTTGGCCATGTGATCCTTATACAGTTGATAAATGTCTAACATGCAGACTAAAAAGAAAAAAGCAACATTCTTATAACTA
Organism: Tolypeutes matacus; assembly: GCA_026826555.1. Classification (NCBI taxonomy): domain Eukaryota; kingdom Metazoa; phylum Chordata; class Mammalia; order Cingulata; family Chlamyphoridae; genus Tolypeutes; species Tolypeutes matacus. Next base: position 47,440,813 of record JAKSZT010054030.1, read on the forward strand.
GATTGTGTTGATTCATATTTATATTTTTAGAAAATATTTGAAAAAAAAAATCCAGCTTTCTTCCTACCTCTAATTCCATACTGATTTTATGTGGCTCATGTTTGATAAGACAGGACAGGACTTTTATATCAGCTTTGCATGGCATCCTATGGTAATCTTCTAATAGTGGCCATTTTAATAGGAATCTTGTCCACTTAATTATACATGTGTGTAAAATGAGCACTCCAAATATTAATAGCAGTGTCAGAGATGGCTTGATAGATCACTTGGCAAGAAGTTTATAATTTTACTTTTACACAAAGGAAGAAATCAAATATACAGAACTAATTCAGAGTAGAACCAGCATTTGGGAAAATACAACTAATACCATATTTATGAGAACTCACTGGCTTTACAGTCCATTAGAAAAAATGTGTTTGTCACCAATTTCATCATGTTCCAAGTGGTGGCAGGAGCCACTGGAGTGGCAGGGAAAAGAGACTGCAGGCCTATTCAGTGGAGCCCCTTTAATATGTTCTATAGGTAGTAGATGGAAATGCCTCATTAACATACAGGAAAGGGTACTTACTTCTAACTGTATTCCTCAAAGAACTGTCTCTTACCTAAAGGAAGAGTGTCTGGGATACAGCTCTTTCAATTGTTGTTTTAGTAAAATAAGCTGTCATTTAAAAGCAAATTAAAATTCCTAGATAGCACTGTCCAGTTTTCCTACCCACCAAGTGGATTCTTGTCAGTATAAATAAAATTCCTGCCTTGTCTTAGTAAGTGGCACTGACGTTAAAGGGAGAATTGGGCCTGTAAATGTAAACGCTATATTCCCATCTACAGACTGAAAGTAATTTATTTGATACATTTCTCCAGATAGCATTCACCAAAATAAAATGCTGCAATCCAGTCAGGGTTTAAAGCACATAACCTGAAAGGCAAACTGTGCATTTTTCACAACCTCCCACCCCCATCCTCACTGCCCTGTCAGTTTCCATGACCCTAATATAATGTGCCAACGTCACAGACAAGGGCACACAATTAGCACTAATTCATGGGACTCTCAAGCTTTTAGGGTTTAAAAAGCATAAGCATTTCTTAGTGGCCAAAAGATCATGAAAACAGAACCTTCAGAGAGAGTAAGAGTTTTGCCTTGAGCCAGAGTCCCCTTCCAGGCAAAGTAGCCAAAATGGGCTTTTCTAGGATATATCTGTTCTTGCTGAATGAAAAGTATGATCTGAAATCCTGGCTGATTTCAGACCTCTGTAGGTTGGAGTGACCAACTCCCAGGCAATATTTCATGAGGAAGACTCACTCCAATAAAGTCTAGGACTGACTTCATAAAATGTTTCTACTATATGTAAACGAAACATAGTAGAAATCTCTTATTCAATGTAAAGAAAGACAAAGTGTATTATAGCTTTAAATTTTTTTACATACATGTGTGTATGTATATATATACTTGAAGGAACAGTCAGTTGAGACTGTCTATTTGGAAAGATTCCCAGTGCCCTATTGCCACATTTCCTTGGGAGACACCACTCTTTAGCAGTGGCTTCCTCCCACTCTAATCAGATCTGCCTGGATTTCTTTCTGCTGATATTCCTCTTACTTTCATTATTCATCTGGTCTCTTATTCTGTGTTTGTTTTTGTCTGTTTCTTTCACAGCCCTGTTATTGAATGAGCTTGGTAAGCATTTCATTTCTTGCATTTCTTTTCCATTTTTCTAGATTATTTTCCAGTTCTGTCAAGCGATATAGTATCTTTCTGACTTTTATCTCTGTTGATTTGCTAGCAGGATTGTTGTTTAGGGCCATTGGCCTAAATTTTGTAAAGGTCAGGTAATTCATGTAACATATAAATATCAGTGATTTCTTAGGTGCGCACAGAAATTAAGTTTGTTCACTAAATCCCACAATCTTAAAATATGGCTAGTGTTTAAGCCATGAACAGATATGTTCACATTTTTCTTAATTGTAAATGTAACTTGGCAAGTTTCATACTTTGGGTGGGTGGTCAGGCAGTCTGAGGTCACTGGTATTTGTTATTTAGGGTGTATATTAAATAAATTGTAATGTTTATTTTTGTTTTCTTTTTTAGGTGGCTTCACAATAACAGGTATGAACTTTTAAAGTCTAACGCCATCAAAATTTACTTTTCACTGTCTGTTTTTACCATTTGCTATTATTAGATTTTTTAAAATGTCATTTTTATTTGTTTTTAATGAAGGAAAATACCTGTATGGTAAGATAATTTTTTAAAAATATGTTAATTTTCCCCTGAATTCCCTCAAAAATCAAACCCAAACCACATCTTACATAACATGTATTAACATTTAGCTGTGGCACATGGTGTGCTCTTGCTGATTTTACAACAGTTAACATTTTACACATTAACATGTTTGTATTGTGTTTATGTGTAAGCAAATCTGTGTGGAGAAATTGTAATTGTTCACATTTTGACATGGGTCAGTTTACAAATGTTCACATAGCACTGGGGATGTGTGGCTTGTCCTGCTCGATTTTCCTGTGAGTCCCAGAATAAATTAGACACATGTGCTGGCCTCAGAGAAACGAGGAGTTGACACCCAAGACTTCCATAGCCCAAGCTCAGGATCCTGTTAAGAATGGATAATGCCGTGTTGAGAGAGGACTGAGCGTTCCATTCCCCTCACCTCAACACACCCATTTGAGCCCCACTTTGGGGACTTAGGTTTTAGCATTAAGAACGTGGTACCGAGCAGGAGTCCTCCCACTTAAGGTACATTATTACAACGTGCTTTGTAAAAATTCAAAATGCCAGTCCAAAAGTTTAAAACCCTTCAATTCAGAATGGTGTCTGGTCTGTATTGATTGCATTATTTAGCACAACTCTGAAGTGATCTTGCGCACAGAAGGAAGACAGTTCCCTATTTAGAAAGGGAGATAAATATCAAAGATAGCTCTGATTTTTCTGCAGTGGCAGGTTGAAGATGTTACTAATCGCCATTCTATATGGCATTTCCCAATATATTGTGCAGATATCAACAATCCTTTTTTTTTTTTTCTTTAAACCAGAGAGCTGAATAAAAGTATGTAGAAAAGAAATAATTCCAAAATTTTTAGTTCTGAAAAAGCCACGATTTAAATTGGGATTAACTTAAACCACGATTATAGATTCACAATCAATCAGTTTCCACACAATTTTGTTCAGTGAGGAATTTTCTGAACATGGGCAATTTCACATGACTGCTGTTCTCCACTGCTTCTTTCCAGACACAGTTATTTAATAACAAAATGATTCATAGACTCTTAGAGACATAAAAATCAAAAAGGATAAAAATGCTAAGCAGGACAATTCCACATATAGGAGTTCTTAAATCTGACTCAGTTGAAGTTCTCCCAGTTCACCTCCCCAGTTCTGCATGACTGAGGATGAGATTTTTTAATCCAAGTACAAGAATTTACATTTTTAAAAAATATTTACCTTCTCTTTCCTCATCCTGTCATTTTAACCAATCGAAACCACCCGATAAAATAATTATCCTTGCTAGATTTGAGGAAGTCAGAAATTTCACAAGCCAGTCTTCATGACTTGACTGAAGTCATTGATTAAAAACAAAAAACAAAAAAACATCAGCCATTGTAGAAATAGCATAGCGTCTAGCAGCACCTTCAGGCCTGTTGGCAGCCTGATAATGAGACTTTAGCTGTAGTCTCTGACAACAGAATGCCTGGTTAAAATGTATTGATGTGTTTGGATGGCTTCCTATTTTCTTTATCATTGACTATGTCAGGGTTTTGTTTTTAGGGCCTTCCATCCATCTTATATGAGACACCTTCCCTTTTAGTATTTCAGATAATAGAATCCTAGTTTTCTTTTCTCAGAAAATCTTCATATCTAAGTTCTGGGATATCTGTCCAGTCATGTCCAACATTTCCTGCCTTGGCCACATCTTGCCTCCAAGATGACAGAATTGCTTCCTCCAAAGGTTTCTATCATTTCATGTAGGTCACTAAGTTCTTCCTTTTGGGTGAAATTTTAATATGAAATAGTAGTTTTTTTTCTATTGTTACCACTTCTCAAGGCTTGAAATCGATGTGATTAGAATGACAGAATGTTCCAGAACATTCCTCCTTTCCTAGGTACTGTCTCACTTTATATAACCCTTATCCTGAACCAGGCCATAATGCCTGGGAACCACTATCTAAGGTGTCCCAGGGAAAAAGTTCTAAACCTTAGGTCTACAAGGTGGAAAGCAGTTTTAAGCCCTAAAGAGCTTTTCTATGAAGTCAGTTTGAGGCTTTGAAGTCTAGGCTTTGAGGAGCAGTAGAGGAGAATTAATCTAGTCCTGGAACTTTGCCTGCAGCTTTTATATGAACTTGTGCAGCTGAGTGTGAAAATTTAAATTTGCAGCAGGATATATGGAAATTGAAAAAGTCATTTTGTCCACAGCTCAGTACCAGTATTTCAGAGATCTCATTAGTGGTGGACATGAGGCTGGTGGCGCTTTTGGAATTTGCACGTCTTTACCTGTTGTTCCTAGACCTTGCCTCATTGAAAGGCCCTTGTTTGGAACTATGATCTCATCCCCCTTGACCTTCCAGTCACATGACTTGAGAACACCCTATGCAGTATAGCTCATTAGAGTTTGCAAAGCATTTCTTAGTCATTATTTCATTGAATCTCCCAAATAACCTTATGGAGTACAATTTTATTGTTCTCACTGACAGAGGAGGAAATGAAGGTTCAAAGAAAGTAATCAGTCTACCCAGGGCTCAGAGCCAGGCTTTTGACCTTTTTTAAGTGACAGCTGTTCTAACTCCGGCACAGTCCTTTCTTTTTCCCCAAGCCCCCACCCCCATTTCTACCTATATTTTGAAATTATACATTAAACCTCTTTTTATTCCAGAGCCCAACTATGCCTGATAAATGCCATCAGTATGAATTCCAGTCAAACGGAAAATGAAAAATATCCCAAAAAGGAGAAACTAGGATGCATAAATATGGATATTTTTTATAAAATGAATTATTTTGGCTCAATTTAGACAGGAGAGAGGCATGCTTGGTCCCCAAAACTCCTAAAACATACACTGTAGAGTTCTTTAATTATTGAAAATCATATAAGTCAACATACTTCTTCAATATAACACGAGTCATATTTTGCTGAAGATGTAATCAACTAAAGAAATCACATGGCTTTTTTATTAATACTTTTTTATAGTTAAAAAAAATACTTTAGATTACATAAATGTTACATAAAAAATATAGGGGATTCCCCTATGCCCCACTCCCTCCCCATTCCACACTTTCCCACATTAACGACATCCTTCATTAGTGTGGTACCTTTGTTACAATTGATAAACACATATTGAAGCACTGCCACTAAGCGTGGATTATAGTTTACATTATAGTTTACACTCTGTCCTGCACAATTTTGTAAGTTATGACAAAATATATAATGACCTGTATCCATCATTGCAACATCATTCAGGACAATTCCAATGTCCCGAAAATTTCCCCATATTACACCTGTTTTTCCTCTCCCTCCCCTCAGTACTCTGGTGGAGCACATGGCTTTTTAAGGAAGCCACACTATAAAAATTCTGTCAGTTGAAGGTGCATCCCCCACTCCAGCACACAGGTTAGAGGAACGAAGCCCTTTGAGCCCAGCCTCATTTTACAGTTGGGCAAACTGAGTCACAGAAAAGAGAAGCATCTGGCTCAAGTTTTAGGCAGCAGAAAAGGCACTGAGCCCCAGGTCTTGTGCTTCCACGTCAGTTCTGGAGGGGTAGCTCTGGGTAGAAGCAAATAGCTGGTGGAACTGGTAGTCAGTTGAAGCAGGACTTCAGTAAAAACCCCAGGCCTATTTATTCCAGACAGTTGCCAGGACAATGACTTATTCCTGCAAAGCCTGCAAGTGTGTACAACATTCTCTCATTCAGACAGCCCAGGAAATAAATGTAATAGGCATGTTCCCAGATGTTGTCACTTGACCCTCAGACATCTGACTGTGATGTAGACAGAGCAGGTACAATATCCCCATTTTATATGTGGGAAACTGGAATAGTGGTTCTGCCTGTTGGCACGGACAGGTTTCAAGAGCAAGTCTCTCATCACACTGAGTGCTCCCTGTTGCCCCATGGTGCTTCTGGAAGCACTGACTTGAAGGACCTAGATACTCCATTTCAGCCACCCACAGGAGTCTGGCTACACCCCCTGCCATGGGCAGTGACTTCTACCCTCTGCTCACTCCTTAATGAACGTAAGAGTGACCTACAACCACTCAAACCCCAAACTAACATTGCTTGTGCTGTGTGCATCTGGTTGTGATGTTTAGCTTACTAATTCCACAAAGCTCTGATGGCAAACCAGTGCAATGCATTCTGCTGATTTTCTTCCTATCCTTTCGCTAGGCCAACCTGTCTTCAGGAAAGTTCATGCTAGAGAACATCCGATTCCCTCTACTGTAATCAACATTTCAGGTACTCATTTCATCATGGAGCTCAAAAACCATAGTTTCATTAACTTAAAGCTAACCACCGTGCAAAAGTCGGCAGTATATTCAAGAACATCAGCAATAGATCTGTAGGTAAAATTCTCTGTAGTGAGATAAGCCATGTTGCTATGTTGTTTTTCAATTGGAAGTGCCCCTCTCAGCCCTTCACCTGCTCCTGACAGTGATGCTGCTGCAAAATGCAGCCTGAGCCAGAAAGCATTAGAAGCAGTTTTTCATAACTCTCCTTTCCCCAGTTCCCAGGTAGCTAGGAGCTTTTATTATTTGCCATTGTTTACAAAATCAATTACTTAGGAGCAGAGGGGAGATCCCAACGGGTGAATTTTTATCACATGATTGTTAATATCCTGTCTATATTGATTTTAACAGTGGCTGTTAATTATGCAGTTGGTCTAAATGCAATTCATTAAGACTGTGCTATTAAATAATAGATCTTGACCTCAATAAAATATGATGAGTTTAAAAAGTACTTGTGTATATACACACATATACAGAGAGAGAGGGAGAGAGAATTAATTTTTTTCTATCTGAGATATCTAAAAACCACAGCACGTTTTCACTCTCTATAAGTAAGGAAATGAAACTGACCTTCACCATAGTAAAATGGACTGCTTTTGATCCAGTGCTCAAAGTGAAAAGGAAACAAACAATAGCAGCTCAGAAAAATTAAGCTATTAAACCATTTCCCAATTCAGGAAAAAGTATCTAAAGAGATGGCACTCAAAAAAAAATAGAACTCATCTCTCCTCTTTAACAGTGTCAAAAGTTCATTTAAAAATGCAAATTTATTGATATCGTTGTAGAGCAATAATAGTTAGAATTTATCCAGCTTCCTTCTCTAAGTTACATATATGTTTATATGTAACTTCAATTTTCATGACACTTAAGTGAAAATAGTCCTGACTCTCCCATGACACTGTGCTTTTGTACTTTGACTTCTCCCTCCCTGGAATGCTACTCCTTACCCAACCACTTCCTAGCCATCCTTATCACCACCTTAACCTGCAAGCTTCTATTCATGCTTCAAGACCAAGTTCAAATAGCCCCTCTTTCCTGAAGCCTTCTCTGGCTCCCGTGGGTAAAGTAAGTTGCTCCCCACTCCCTATTCCTCAGCCCTTACCAGGCTATACTAGAAATTATCCATGCACATGCCTTTCTTCCCACATGAATTTCTGGATGATAGTGGGGGCTACAGACAGGCTGACACAATGTGGAAATGCAATGATATATGTTCAATGAGTAAGTGATTTTTTTTGTATGCGTAGAGCAAATAAGAGACTTTTCTAACGGTGAGTTGGAGAATAAAACAACAAATATTTATGGAGCACCTACTACATACCATATATTTTGATAGGCCCCAGGGATGCGAAGACAGATCAAAGAGCAGTGAGACATATTGTCCTTTCCCAAGCAATTTTACAAGCTGGATATTTGTATGTAAAGGTAATTTAAAATAGAAAAAACAAAAAAACAGTATATGAGAACTGTCCATGTTCAATACACACAATGAATATTAAAGAATTAATTTAAGGTCAGAGTAGTTGTTCCTAAATAGTTTAATCCTGGGACATTTCATGCAAGAAGAGACTATACAGCTGGAGCTTAGAGAGATAAGTAGGCTCTAACTAGATGGCAGCAGGGAAGCTTTTCCAGGTAGACAAACAATGGGATAAAAGTATGGCATTCAGAAACCCAAGACAGGTTTGGAACAAGAATGTAGCAAGTGCTGGGAGCAAGGTGCTTTGCTTTTCTCTAGGTTGTAAGAAATCTATTAAAACAGTATTTCCTAAATTTTGGTCATTCTCCTAGCTCCTTTACAATTTTTGCCTTGGCTGCATGCCACCCAGACTGTTATTTACTTAATGTAATTATTTGAAATTGCCTCATATTTTTATGGCACTAAATTTATTTTTAAAAGAAAATGTTGAATCACTAACACAAATGGAAAACTAGTATCATTTTGCACAAATAGAAAGTAAGATAAAAAATTTTACAATGGGAAAAAATGTTATTAAGTCTAACTAGGTACTGCCAAATACTCTATGACTGAGACCTATTTTCTCTTTCTTAAAATGATGGGAACCCAAATGTTGGAAACTAGTTACAGACACAGCACAAAACTAAGCATCTTTTCTTGATCAAAAAGACTGAAGAATAATGAAAAGGAAATAACCTTTCACCCATTGTGTGATTGGATTTCATTTACTACCATCTCCAGTTTATACCATGTGCCGAATCACTTCATTTTGTAAATGCTGCATTAAACAATGCCACCACATCACCCTTCTTTTGTAATTTCTCTATTTTTTTCTGCCTAAATTATCTTGAGTCCCGTTAAAAGCACTTTGTCATTTATAAATGAACTACAGAAAGGAGGGCCATAATAAATATCATTCTCCAATGGCCCTGTAATTCACATAAAAATCCAGGCTGTGCTATTTCTCCTGGGGAAATAATTCTTACTGGACCTGAGTCTCCAAGATGTCCATGTTCGACCCAGGTTTTGAACAAAGACTCTGATATAACCTGCTTCTCTGAAAACTACCACTACCACTGTCCTGGATTCAAGGACCAGAAAACAGTGGAAATCAAAATGATTGATTTGAGATCTGGGTAAATTGGACTTCACATATCTCATCCCAACCCTATGACTACACACATATAATTTCATGAGGACGGTCTTTGAGACCCCGGTCTGAATCCTTTGCCTTCCCTTGGGTCATAATTTCCCAAGCCTACTATAAAATATTTTATCACTTTTACTGTTAAAATTACTCTCCTTGCACCTCTCCTTTGCCGCTGCTAACATTTGGCAGCTTCTGGCCAGCCCCAAATTACTTTTTAGTCTTCCTCTAATTTCTTTAGGTCCTGTAATCCCTGGGGATAAGGAAGCAGATTTAAAATTATCCTTTTAGGAAGATACTATTGAATACATTCTAAAGAATGAATTGACATGCTACATTCTGCTTTTGCCTGCCAGTTAGTTTTGACACTTGATATATGAAACGCTGGCAGTGCCTCTAAGCCCATCTGCTCCCTGCCGTGGTGGTGAACAGCTAGGCTAGGAGCCATTCTCTGCCACAACAAAGGGAACCTTCACAGCTGGGTCCCTCCACAGAGGAGAAGCGAAGCAGTGGGTCTTTGGAGGAGATGGGAGGTGTGGACTTTCGCAGAAGCTGATGACAAAATACTAAAGGAGAAGTCCCTCCCTTTCTGGTGTCTCTTCCGTCAACAGATTCCATTTGCAGGCAGTTTTCAGGGAAGTCCTAAAAGTGAAGGCATCAGGGCTGAGGGCTTCCTGTATCACAGATGATACCTCCCTGGAGAAGGTGTTTAGCTTGGCTCTGAGAGGAAGTGACCTGTCTTGCTCCAGCATCCTGGGCCTGAAGGCGAAGGGGCTTGAGTGATTACAGGACCTTCACACAGGCCTGGCCTTTCTTTTCAGAGTGGAATTTGTCCTAGCGACCTTCATGCAGAGAGGAGCCAACTGTGAGCTTCCCCTCATTAGTGGACTCCCAGGTCCATTAACATTTCCCCAGCACCCACTCACCTCTCCTGGAGTGTACACTGCATGGTGGTTCTGGAAATAATCACGCTCACATGGTGAGTGAGTATTAACTCCCCAGAGGCCTCACCCTCGCCCTCCTGTTTACTTTCAGATTAACATTGTCAAGGTCTTCCTAACACATCTCAGCCTTGCAACAGAAAGAGGAAGCACTGGAGCCTACGCATTTTACCAAAACGTGGAATGGAAATTTTGTAACAGGGATTCTTGGCGAGGCTAAGATCAAAATTTCTCTTTCACCCCCTCTTCGAGCCCAAGCATCTTCTAGAATGTGGCTCCTCTAGAAAGTGGACAGGAGCCAGCTGGGACCCCTTCCTCCCTCAGAGCACTCTTAATTGTGTTTGCCTTTAGTCATGTCACAGGGAACGCCTGGGTGATCCCTCAACACAGACAGTGTGCAGGCAGTCTTTCTCGGTGCCCCTCAGAAGCTGCTTTTCCTGAACTGCACTTTGGCCTGAGTTATCAGCTTATATTGTGGAGCCCTTGATCACCTAGTGCCACAGTAAATGCGCTGCCAGATATGCCAAGCTCCTGCCCAATTCTCCCCTCCGACCTTATGATCTCACCCAAGGGATTTTTAGCAGGTCCTTAGGGCTTCATTCCTTCTTGCTTTTGTTGAAGCAGGATCCAGGGATTCCCAAATAAAACTGAGCACATTGCTCACTTTCTTGCCCTCTCCTTTCACAGAGGAATGTGATGACAAGCAGCCGCTGACCAGCAAAGAGGAAGAAGAGAGGCGCATTGCAGAAATGGGGCGCCCCATTCTGGGAGAACACACTAAGCTGGAAGTGATCATTGAAGAATCCTATGAGTTCAAGGTATGCTCACCAACACTGCCCACGGGCAGGCCAGGCCCCCCTGGGGACCAGCGCTGTTCATAGTGTTGGCCTCTGCTCTAAGAACCATCTGGAAAGAGAGTCCGGTGTAGTTTCAGGAGCTGGCTCACGAAATGAGAGCAGAAATAGAATTAAGGAGTTAGTAGGGAAGCAAGGGGACCTATAAACCAAACAGCTTCAGAACAAGGGCCTGCAGGTAGCATCCATCACTGCACAAGGTCATAGATGTCCCCAAAGGGAGGGCTTCGTCTAAGGGGATAGCACAGAAGCAGCAAAGGTTAGATTGTATATATGGTAACAGAATTAAAAAATTGTAAAAATCTATGGAACTACACTACACAAACAATGAACCCTAAGTTAAACCATGCACTAGTACAATTAACTAATAGTACAATTATAAAAATGTGCTATCATCAAGTGTAAGAAATGTTCCAGACCAATGGCAGGTGTTAATAATAGGGTGGTATATAGGAATCCTATATTTTATGCATGATGGTTCTGTAAATCCACAGCTTCTCTAATAAAGAAAAAAAGGGGGAAAATTAGATTATGAGTTCTCCAGATGATGAAAGGCATCATGTTCCAGAAGTGGAACATGTGAGCATTTGGATGAGCTTAAGACTTTGAGGTGAAATTTGCTGCCCATCTTTTACACCCTCCATCCCACCCACCTTGTGTTCCATCTCACCCCCACAGTCCTAAGATCTGAGAAGCCCCTGAGTGGAGTTCCACGGTGGGGTCTGAGATAACAGCCCCTCTCCTGCTTTCCAGAATTACAAACCCAAAGCACTGTAGTATTTTCACCACCTATTTTTCAAAAACCGACTCTGCTTATGCTAGAAAAACCAAAGTGAGGATTCTAAAAGGGAGAAACCAGGTCACCAACTAAGAAACCTCAGTCTTTTATCTATATTTTTCATAGGAGTGGCCTCTTTTCCTTTAGCTGAGCCCATTAATTATTTTTTTAATTTAGTTCACAAATTGAGGTGCCTGATAGGAGACAGGTGGAAAGAAAATGTCTTTATAATTCAGGTGGAAAAGATAAAAAACGCAGTTGGACGTTCCCCTTCAGGCCCCTGAGAATATGTCTGTTCCTTTCCTTTAAGCCCCTGGAAAGAGAGAGCAGGGTAAACACTGGGAGCTGTGCTTTCTAGGCAGGCCCCGACCACCAGAGCCCGGGCATTATTTGATCTGAGACCTGGCTCGCTGCACACACGACTGGCACCCACCCACGTTCTCTTTAATATCCCAGAGGTACAGAAATCTCAGCCTGGCCATTTCTGCAGACCTGTCTGTCGAGCTGCTGGTCATGTGGGTGTGACCTCAGTCGTCCACATTCATCCTCCTTTCACCTGGAATCAGAGGGCCTGCCACCATGCGCCGCAGCAGAGGTTGCTGGCATTTCCAGAGTGAACGGGAACCCCAGCCCCCAGGCTCTCGTGGGGAATTGTGTGTTCTCTCCCCTCGTGGGCTCCCCCCAGGCTTCCGTCTATGCACCCATGACAAGGAAGAACATGCTTGGTAACTTCTTTCTAGGAGCCTTGGGCTGGGTAGAGCAGAGCACAATCTCCCAGGCAGCAAAGCCTCCTTGGGTGCAAGAATCTAAAAGGCTCCCTTAGTCTCTTTGCATAAGTTAAATTCTGGAGGCATTTATACTCCTCAGATACCTTTCATAGACCATTTCCTCGTGTCTCCTCAAAGTTCATCAATATATGACAGTTAGCACCTAAAGGACACCTTGAGGGCATGTTTCTGAAGTGCCCTCAAGTATCAATTTTGACATGGTTGTTTTAAGAAATTGGGAAGCGGCTGTGGCTGAATTGGTTGGGCTCCCATTTACCATATGGGAGGCCCTGGGTTCAATTCCTGGGGCTTCCTGGTGAAAGCAAGCCGGCCCGCACGGTGCAGTGAGCGAGCTGGTACAACAAGATGACACAACAAAGGGAGACAAGCAAACACAGAAAAATACACAGCAAATGGACACAATGAGCACAAGCAGCAAGGGGGGGATAAATAAATAAATAAATAAATCTTAAAAAAAAAAAAAAAAAAGAAAGAAAAGAAATAGCATTTTCTAGAGCATCACTATTTTAGAAAGCTTGCTTACAGCTCCTAGAATCGTTTTAGAGATCCGAATCTGGGTGCACCTCACAGTGTTCCACTGAGTTCTTGTCTGCTACATTGGGAATAAGGGTCTGGCTTTGCCAATGCATTGCTGAGGGTGAGGTTCGAACAATCACTTCTAAGTCCAGTGCAGTGAAGGACTGCACTTAGGCATTAGGATTTAGGATACTTCCAGGTAATTATAGATGGCGAAGTCAAAGTGCAGGTATCTGAACTTCACATCCTCCCATAAATTGAGGGCATGCATACACAAATTAAGTCCTAGGAAGAGCCCTGGATAGACCGTAGTCCCCCAGGGATATGACCTAAATTTTAAAATCTATATATATATATATATATACATAAAATTATTTATGTACATATATTAATTTTAAATTTTATCTTAAAACTCTGTTCTTTAGCAGCCATTTCTGGGAGATAGTCTATTAGGGCAGTTGATCTGTTCAACTGTTTATCTCCCAGGTGATAAAATTCTCTGCCTTGACTTTAACATAAAGAGTTCTTGAGAAGATGTGACTGAGTAAAGAGAGAATAGACAAATGCTTGTCATTTGCCCCAAGTTATGGTGGCCAAGATCTGTGACTGGTGTAGCACTAGAATTATAGACGCAAAGCTGGAAGCTAAAGGGTCACCATCCTAAGGACGTATAATTTAGCAAAGAAAGATTTTGGAAGGACAGAGCAGGCCGGTTGGAGTTGAGTCCTTTCACGTTTATCTTCTTACTGTGTCGTCAGTTCAAATGGCTTCCCTTAAACTAACATATTGGACATCCTGACTTTAGCTTTGGCCTTTCACACATGCTGCCAGATCACATTTTCCTTGCCTCCTGGTTAGCTGATTATGTGCTCTCTCTCAAACCCGAGTCAATTCAAGAATACTGCATTATACATATACCAATTTTGACCTAAGGTAAATAATACGTCTTTTCTGCCTCTTTGCAATTAGTGGGAATTCGAGGATGCTCTGACAGTAAGTGTGGATGTTTGGTAGACTAGTCCACGTGGTAGTGCCTCTGGGAGGAGCAGCCCTGATGTCCTGGAAGCCACCCTTCTCCCTATAGTTGCTCTGGTCTGTGGTAGTGCTTCGGGTGCATCTGCTTACGTAGCTTTCTTGTGAACGCTTAGCTGCTCCTATTGTCACATTACTGACACTTAGAAACCTGCAGAGTATTAATAGTGCAAAGCCAAGTGCTTTAAAAGCTCTAAAAAAAAGTAAGGAGCATGCAGAGTGGTGGAAGTAAATGGGGAAATTCAGGGCAAGATAAATGGCCACATGCCCCAGCCCATAAGTATTGACATTTTCTTGTCTTGTCTTTTCTTGTTTGTTACAGAAGTAGGATGAGAGTGGAATTCTCTAACAGCCATGAGCTGAAAACTCCATTTACTGATGGTCATGCAGCGACCTTGAGGCTCTGCTCTCTTGCTGTGTTTGATCGATAAACAAAAGTGCAATAATAACAGTTTGGGGTTTCATAATCTGCCTGCCACTCCCGGTTATTCTCAGATACGCAGTGCCGAGCAGGGCGGCTATTAATCCAGTTGTAGACAGCACACGATAGAGGAGCAAGTCCATAAAGCATTCAAGGGAAACAGATGGGCTTTTGCAACATCCGCTCTTCTAAGCACTGGGGCTCTTCTTCATTGGTCATTAAACAGCAGCGGAGGCTTGGATTTGGTACTAAGAAGTTTCCATTTCAGACTGTTTCCAACTAAAGACTGGGCTTGTTTGCATAATCATAACAGTATTTGAAGTCAATACTGTTGTTCTGAGCCTAACATCTGCTACACTATATATAACTCTGGGGTTTCAAAATCAACAAGGTTTTAGATTTCCCGAGGCCTTAACAAACCCAGCAGTTATTACCTTATTCTTTTCAACCTTTCTAGAGTACTGTGGACAAACTAATTAAGAAGACCAACCTAGCGCTTGTGGTTGGGACTAACAGCTGGAGAGAGCAGTTCATTGAAGCTATCACTGTCAGCGCTGGTGAGTGCCTTTCTCTGCATGTTATAAATTAAAATGGCCTATTATGAGCCTAGTTTTAGTACAGTGACCATTTGGCCTGTGGCAAATCACCAGAGGACTTCCCGGAGTAAAATTACAAGAGAAATAGAGGTATTTGTTACATATATGCGCTGTTTGGAGATGAACTTAATCTAGGTGAAGCAAATGTCTTCGGACACAACATTCTTCTCCATCTATATTATCCTTCTTTCTGGCAAGATACATTTAAAACCTCTTGTGTCTCTAATTCACTGATGGCCAATCACAAGACTTTTTCTGGAAAATTCCCTGAAAGCTGCACAGGGTGCTCAACTGAAGGTCAGAAAGGAAGCCGCAAAATTATGGGTGGAAAAGAATGACATTTAGATACTTTACCATTACCATCTGCATCATTTTACACTCTCTTCAACAACATTTAACAAATAAGTGTTTGCACTGGCTCTGGAAATGGAAATAGAATCACATTCTGTTTATTCCTGTACGAGGAAAGTGCAGAGTTTTATTTAGGAAAATCCTACAAAATGAAGTGCTTTTCAAACTCACCAAGTCAGAGACCTGATGGAATTAAACACAAAAACAAGTGTCCCCTTCCTGCATTGTCAACCTTTATCCACTCTCTGTGATTATATAAAGATAGAGAAAAATCCCTCTCCAAGATTCACAAAGGCAGCAGTATCGTGGGATTTTTTCCCACCTCTTCTGCTCAATCTACACAGGTTCTTTCTTTTTAAAGATCCCCATTGGCCCATCTTCTGCTGTTGCAGCTAATGAACAAAGCTAGAGATTTCTAAATAGTGATTCCCAAACCGTAAAATATAGAAACAGCATCACTAGCGGTTGGGTCTTGACTTCTAATGCAACCCCCTCTTTCCAATCTGCCACAGGATAATTTGTCAGCTTTCCCAAGTGCTGTGGGCACAGAGGGTGGTAAAAAAAAAATTGCATCTGTTTATTATTAGTGGTGTTTATAACCATGCTCTGGGTTCTTGCATAATTGAGTATACAATGGAAATTTATGAACATTAATGGTGTGTAATTGCTTAGGAGAGTGGGCTTGGAATTTACACTTAAGCTCTAATGGGGGAGAGAGAAACTCTCATTATGGCTTTTGTTTCTCTATAAATCTAAGATTAGCACCTGAGGCATGAGCTATACTCCTTCTTCACAGACAGAAAAACAAAAAGGACCAAAAGGACCAAGATGCCTTGAATAAGAAACTGCTGATGAGGCCAAGAACAGAAAACATTAAAAAGGCACTAAATCATTTTATGGGCTTTGACATATCAGAATTAAAACAGTAAAGGCAACAAAAGCCTTAGTGAACCCTTCCTAATATTTCCAGGTGTCCTTTGGCTGCACACGCATGAGTGTCCATGAAGCTGCCGTGTGCTAGTCACCATTCATTCATTTTTCTATATGTCAGTCATTGTTCTTGGTACTAGGGACACAGCAGTGAAAAAAAGGGACACATACTCCTGCCTGAGTGTACTTATCTTCTAATGGAGGAGAAAGCAAGTGAGAAAAATAGCGTGTATGCGTGATGGTAAGCCTTACCATGGAGAACAGTAACGCTGTGAGAGAGACAGGAAGTGTGTGTAGAGGCTACAGTCTTAGGGTCACCAAGATGACTCCATCAATAGACACTTTAATGCTGAATTTGCTTTTCTAGAAATGGAATGGTTTCTGTCGGTCCATTCACACATTTTTGTAACCCTCAGGGAACATGGCAAACATTTGTGTCTACTGTATGGCAGTGGAAAAGGATAGCTTTGAGCATTTAGTCAAATTATGCCACTAGCAACGTCAAAGTCGTGTAGTTAATCCTGGTCAAAACAGGTATACAGAGAAACAACTAAAGATGGTAATATTTATTTACTTCAAAGGGAGTAGATTTTGGTTTGCAAACCTTTCATGAATATTGCATTGAATTAAATCCTCTCAAAACCCAAAGAGATAGGTATTGTGACTGTCCTCACCTTAAAAAGGAAGAAATTGAGACTCAGCAAGGCTATGTGGCTTTGGAACCCTGACCTACTGAATACTAACTAGTCCAATGTGTGGTCTAATGCCCCTAAGAAAGAGAAATTTCAAAGTGAGGAGAACTGCTCCCCTCCTCTGGGTCACTGAGTGACACTGGCCCTGTCACCTCTCCTCATGCTATAGTTTTTTCATTCTCATGATGGGACAGGTCATGCCCAAATCCTTTGAACTATTCACGAATGAGACACAAAACCTCTCATGCATTTTACATACAATGTATTTCTTTTGTTTCTAAATGACTGGGAGTTAAGACACATTGCTTAGAAATTTGTAAGCGCTGGGTAAACTGGCCTTATTTACCATTTTGAGATGTAAAATATCAGAAAGGTAAACACAGATTTTATAGGCACCAAATTTCACAAAGGGCTGTTAGGAAGCTCAGTATTTGTCATTATGATTAAATTTAAGTTTCTAATGTATGTTAATTCTCCCAGGTTGTTAAATGGACAATAAAATTTGGAAAGCAGCATATATTGAAAGCAGAATTTATTGGATTTGCAGATTTCATGGCTAAATGGTTGACTTTGAGGAAGATTTGCCTTATTAAAAATATTAAATTGCTTTTAAAGGGCTGTACTGAGGGGTTTTCCCTGTGCAATCTGCACTGGAGCTCAACATGTGAAGGTTGATTTTCTTTAATTTTTGTTGTCTCTTTCTTACAGCTTAGTTCATAGTCTCTTAGAGAGGATGCCATTTAATTCCCGAAAGAACAAAGGAAAGTGTTTGTTTTCCTCAGTGCAGCCATAGGCTTCACTACCTAGTAATTTGTGACATTCTTTCAAGAAAGTCAACACATTGTCCTTTCTTTCACCTGATCACTTTTTAATTATCCACCATTTAAGATTTTTCTGAGATCCCTCTACTTGTGACATAGACACTGTATATTGACAGAGGCTCTATTAGCATCCTCATAATGAAGGAACACAAGAAAGGGGGGGGGCAGAATCCTTAGTTTGGGTTCTATTTCTTACCATGACAAAGTATGTAAGCTTCAATGAATTTTAGTTTCATCATCAGTAAAGTGAGAGAGTTGGACTAGGCAAACGCTAAGATACCATCCAAGTTTGACCTTTGGGAGCTCTGTTGATGGCCGTCATAGTCCCATGGCCCAAATGGCAGCATTGTGATTAAGGGCCCCTCTGATCTCAGCAATGGAAGAGCATACCCCCCCCCAGTCACCTGACCTGCCCAAGTGAAATAATCCGTGTACAGTGATAGCATACAGTCCACATCTACTCACCTAGAATGCAAGGGAGGAGATGACAGTCTTCAAAATTTATCCTCTAAAGAAGACTGAGATAATGAATCGAAAGTGCCTAATTTTCTTCCTCTTCTGTAATTGGAGCTCAGAAATGCCTATGGAATCCTCCACAGAAAAGGGCAGACATTCCACTCAGAGGCCAGGCTGGCCGTGCACTGGCTACACTTGACAGTAAATTACCATCAGACACCCGACTTCAACCAAACAAAAAGGCGGGAGGGTATGGTCAGCAGTATGGAGGCCAGTTCAGTTTGGGGGATGCTTCTGTCATCAGTCCTTCATCCATGCATGTTATGTGAATTAATAAGTGCTCTCAATTAAATTGAATTATTTAGATGCAAATCTGTCAACTCAGTGCCCCTGGCAGCAATTGATTTGAAAATACTGTCTTCCCAAGGACTGATCTACTCGAAAAAGGTCTTAATAATAAATAATAAAATTGGTGCCTCACATTAGTTCCAAGGGATTGCCTTGCAATCTGGTCTAAGCAGGAATCTTCCCAAGCATCTTCTTTGTGATCAGACATTATTACTGTGGGGACATGTTCATCGCTTAACGTGTTAACTCTGAATCATTTGAAAGCCACATTTAAGCAATTTAAGGGAAAAAACCTGTTAGGTCATGTTTGACATAGCCTAAGTGTGACTGGAAGATACCCAAAAACAAAACAAACAAAAAAGGAGGCCAGGGTAATAGGGATTGGGCTTTCTCATTTTGCTTTATTTCTTGTGAGGCTAGAAAAATATTTTTTTCTAAAATCATATCTGACTAAATATTTTTTTCTAAAATCATAAGCTGACTGTGGCTCATGAAAAAAGATGCTGGTTTCATGAAAAAAGTAAACTTACTCAGGTCTGGCTTCCTTTAAGTCAGACAAAAACCTATGTGTGAAATTGTGGTCCACATTTTCTTAAACAATGTTTTGATCCCTCAGAGCCATACTCTGAGGTAAATAATCTTTGTCCTGTGTTTACAACTGAGGGTCCTGGAGGCCCAGAGTAGTCACACAACTTGCTCAGGGTCACACAACTAGCAAGTGGCCAGCTGGAATATGAAACCTTGTCTTGGTGAGCCCAAAGCCAGTAAGCTTTCTTCAACCCTGGGTGTCCCTCCTACAACTTAATTTAGGTCTCAAGTGACCAGATCTAAGATAAGATAATGCAGGACAAAAGGGATGAATCTGATGAGTACTTATTCTCATTTACACATGATGAAGTTAAGGGTTTGGAAATGAATGTGCAAGCCTTGGACAGAGGTACAGAAGAATCAGAAAGAATAGAACCAATCGTGCAAAGTGGACAGGAGCAGTCATTGAATTTCCTAGAAAGCCCAGGTTTAATCCTATCATAAGGAACTCAGTGTGACCTTGGAATTGTATTTACATCTGCTGTAAAAAATTGCCAAGTCTGAAACAAATAAAACAGAATCAACACTCAGTCTTTTTTCCGAGTTCTTGGACCTTCCCTGTGATAGGAGGTTTTTCTTGCTTAGAATCATTGGGATACTTGAACTAATAGGAATAAAGGTTGACTAGCAATCATTTTAAACTAACAAGAGACAGGAATACCTTGGCTACCATCCAACTTGGCTTCCCTCCTTTTTTCAATAAATGGCTAAAATATTCACATTCATTGTGACAGAGGGTACCTATAACATGGACAGCATTCCTAAAATCCCGAATTCAGAAGGGCTTCCAACTGGTTGTGTGGCTCTAGAGAAGTCTTCTTCCCTCACCTGTGAAATGAGGGGATTGGACTCAATGTTCTTTATGAGTTGTCTTTGAACTCTTCATTTGCAGCAATAGAATATCAGCTTGCTGTCTATGGTACTGCTATTTGAAATTTAGGGCTCTGATTTTAATCAAGATGGAATATCTGCCTTAGAGTACATGCTAGTTAAATTGGGTAATTACAGCAACTTGGCCAAAGCTCATGTAAGACATCTGATGCCTAAAACACACTGTCTTATAAACATGTTAGCTCAGTGGCTGCTCTTCCTTGTTCTGAATTAGATATCAGAAAGTAATCTTTAAATTCTTATCAGAGTCCTTTC
Source organism: Tolypeutes matacus (assembly GCA_026826555.1). Classification (NCBI taxonomy): domain Eukaryota; kingdom Metazoa; phylum Chordata; class Mammalia; order Cingulata; family Chlamyphoridae; genus Tolypeutes; species Tolypeutes matacus. The sequence goes on from JAKSZT010054030.1 coordinate 47,461,177, forward strand.
AAAACTGCCCTCACTGGATTATAATTTGGTTATCATTTTAACTTTTACCTTTAAAGTACAACATTTGAAAAGTATGGTTTTATCTTTTGTAAAATCTTAACAGTTGTTATCCATGTTGTCATTCACTACACTTTAAAGAACACATGACAAATTCTTACTTTAGTGTAGTTTAAAGAAAAGAGATTTCTTGACCCAGAAAATTCATTTTTATCATCTCTGCAATTAGAAAATCATGATATAATCCAATATTTTCTTATTTGCTTTGGCTGTCAGAAACCTTAGTCAGTTCTTTGACCAAAATTCACTCAACTCAAATGTCTGAAAGCATCCTTTCTGTTTTCTTTGGACATTTTTTTGTTCAATTTTATTTTAAGTATCTTATGTTCTATTAATAGGTACAGATCTCCTCAAGTCCTCTTAGAAATAGGAAGAATCTAAAATAAAATCTTTTTTAAAAAAACAACAGCAAATCTTTCTTGTTCACCATTGCTTCACCAGCACCTAGGACAGTACCTGTCAATGATAAATATTTGTTGACAGATGAAGTAATGTGTGAATCAGTGTTTTCTAATTCATATGTAACTGGACTAAAAGCCTTTTTTACTCTGCATACTGCCATTCCTGATCTAGAAAATCTATATAAAGACACATATACACACATGCCATTTTTGAGACAAATGTAATCCATATATACATGACATGCAGGCACACATATGCATGTATTTGCATGCATAAAATATTTATTTATACATGTGAAAACTGCATCTACAAATCCATATTAATATGGCATTCTCCATCAATTTTCTTAGTGGAATTTTATTGTTATTTAGCTGATAATTATGATCCTAACTGAAAAATAGGAAGAGCAAAGGACATGAGAAAGAGAACGTGAGCAAGTTTCAGAAAGAAAAAATTCTATGGGAGATATTTTGGGGCCATACTGGTCAGTAGGCAAAGCAAATCTAGGATGTCTATCAACTTAGAAATGGCAGTGGTAGCACCATAAAATGTTGAATCAGGTAACTTGAACTCCCAGTCTCATAAGAAAACAGGCCAGGTACACAGGGGTGGGAGCACAAGAGGATGGGGCGGGGCGGGGGGGGGGAAGCAATTATTTTCTGGCCCCTGGATATGCCTTAGATGATATTTCTGAAAAGAATACGGGCTTGTTGGGCTGTTATTCTCTTAAATTGCTTATTACAAACTCTTAAGGCGAACCCTGTATTGAAGGCTCCAGAATGATTCAGCGCTCTTATTTGTAAGCCTGAAGTCACATCTTTAATGCGGCTTTTGTCTGGAGAGGCAGCAGCTCAGCTCTGCTAACAATGCACCATTGCTGGATCCAGTAGCTCTTTTTTTGGCGTCAGCTGCTGCCATGTGAATACAGTTTTAGTTGTTGCTTACAAATCAATGCACCAGGGCACGGGGGGCTTTTCTATGCCCAGGCAGGGGTCTTTGTACACTCTTTTCAGTAGGGAAGCATTTCAGCATCATCCAAAGAGGTGGAAGGAGGAGAAAACATAGCCACCCCATACATACCGCAGGCACCCCATAGGCAGAGAGGAGCCTCATCAAAGTGTCTTGGAGAAGTAGTTCTTGCTGTTCACGGTCTGCTCTCCTGATAAGGCCTTGTCATTCTGACTCCTGCAATCTCAAGCCACTTGCCTGAACCAATAGGCTTTTATATACACACACACATGCACACACTCACACTCCCTGTGCATCTCCCCGGCCTTGCACTTACCTGGGCATGTCTGGCTAGATGTTGTATTTTGTGTCCTGTTAGAGCCTCTTAGATAAGAATCCTGGCACAGAGATGGAAAGAAACTTACCCATCATCTATTCCAACTGCCCTTCTCTTTTATAAATAAGAAACTGAGACCAGAGAGGAAAACAGTCCCCTCCAAAGTCACACGGGGCCTTTTTGAGAATCTAAGGCTCTTGCCCTGCTATCTGCTACACCATTCAGCATTTTTCTTTCAGATTGGGCATTTGTAGAACCTCAGCACTGAGACATTCCATGGCTGCCCCCTGAAGTTACCTAATGACCTCTCAGCTGGTTGAGGATGTGGTCCCTCAGGAGTAGGAAAGCAAAGACTGAAACTTTCCTGGGCCCACCTGGTAGCAGCACTGAGTGAGTGAATGACCTCCCCATTGGTGAATAGTTGTTTCATGTTCACCCAAGCCTCACGACATGCCGTACACTAGGTATTAATAGACCCATTTGTGAGATGGATTCACCTGGCCCATGGGTTCTGACTCCAAGGCCAGTCCTCTTCCCATCATCACACACTTCTGCCTCCCAGAGTTCAGGTCTGCAAGCCATAGGCCTCTTTCTGTTCTTTGCACTGTGCTCCTGCTGCCCAACCTGAGCACGTGCTGTTTCCTCAGCACTGAAGGCTTTTCCTCCTCGCTGGCTGTTCCTCATTATTAAGGTCACCTCCTCAGAGGGGTTTCCCAACCACCCAATCACTCTTATATAACCAGACTTCCTTGTCTTACCATCCCATGTTACTTCATTTGTTTACCTGATTACTCTGTCTCCTCTTGCCAGAATGGAAGTTCCCAAGATCAGGGATCTTATATGCCTTTATTTCTAATGCCTAGAACTGTGTCTGATGCACAAGATGCTAATATTTACTGAAAAAATGAATGGCGCTAATAGTCATTCCCCCAACCCCTCCATTCTCTTTGAATGTTCACTAGAGAAATTGGTCAGGTGTGGAGTTCAGCTTAGGCTGTGGTGCAGAAGTGTAACCTGAAATACTCTCAGATTTTAGACCTATAACCTTAATTGCATTGGCACCACACCTTAACCACATCAGGTAGACAGGCCACAGACTCACTCACTGATAGTGGGAGAGAGAGAGAGATTTTTAAGATGGTGTGTATTGAAGAAAAACTTCACAACAACTTGATGCAGGGATATTTTTTATGAGAAATTAAAATGCCATCGACAGATGAACAAGATTGTCAACACCTAAGTTAGCCAGTCTATCCTCTAAAGAGTATTTGTGAGTAATGAGGACAAGGACGTGCCCCATCTCAATTCCACCAAGTTAACCCTCCCATTTAAAGCTGAGTTTACTATAGATAAACATTTCATTTCTCTTACAAATATCATTTACCTTCCCAACAGCACCAAAGGGAAAGTGAGTTATGGCCATCCCTGTTTTCCAGGAGGAGAAGCTGAGACTCATGAAGAATCTGTGAGATGCCCAAGAATTAGAAGGCACTAAGTAGCAGGATCTCATTGAAAATCACAAGAGAAGGAAATGGGCAGGCAGCTGAGTGCCCTGAGTAATTGCAGTCACTTTGTATTATGCAAACTGAGGCCAAGATTAGAATCTTAGATCCTCAACTTGCATCACCACTGCCTTGCCAGCAAATCAACTCACAAACCCCATGATCAGAAGCAAGTTCCTTCAGGTGATCCTGAGATCAGGAGAGCATCCACAGGGGAGAGGGTCATCATTGCTGAAAAGATAGAGTCCTTTCTATTTGCTACCTGGAGACATGAAGGTTTGCCACCAAAATGAGGAGAATCCCACTGCCCAACAGAGCTTATATAAACCACTAGTAGAGGGTTGGCCCAGAGATGAAGGGGTTGGAAAATCAGACTCTTTCAGAGAGAATTACGGAAATGGTTCTGGCCCTTCATTCCCTGAAAGAGCAATCCGGTATTTTACATATTGTATCGTATACAAAGGGTTGTCTGAAAGAGGGTAGTTAGTTTCTAAATACACTTTTTATAAAACAACACCAACTGAGTTTAGATCTTATCAGAATGGATTTTTGCTGGGCAAACCACAGATATTTTTCTCTGTGGATACAGTGGGTCAAATAATTGTAGTGAGGCGATAGAGTTTCAGATTTCAAAGGTAAGTTACTTAAACTCTCTGAGCCTCAGTTTCTTCATCTTGAAAATGGGGAAAATTTAGCACCTACTTTGCCAGGTTGCTGGGAAGATGAAGACGTAAGTGAGATGTATATATTTCCCCACACTTATAAAGTCAGCACTCAGTAAGTGAACCTGAATTCAGAGCTTCATCACAGCCCCAGCTTAAGGGAATGTGGAGAAGTCTTTTTGCTCCTCTGCGTGTGGAACAGTTTTTGGTACATACCCACCCCTTATATAAATTTCAACATTTTCCTAGGACCTAACCCTGGGAACTTTTGTTGAAAATTACAGAATTATTGCTGCTCAAACAGTTCCTCCAAGGCTCAGCTTCCCACACTGCAGGAGGCTAATTTAGACACAGCTGCTATTTACAAAGTGTTTTCAGAGCCCTCAGGCCTGCTGTGCCCATGCGCTACCCACTGTAACTAAACCATCTAAATAGCAGGAGGCATCTACACTTGCCTGAGTATCAGTCCTACTTGTTGACGGTTTACTTCAGAGGTGCTCAAGTCTGCAGGGAATACGCTTCTCTGTTGCATGAACCTAGAATTCTGTTAATCCCACAATTAATTAAGGACAACAACACACTCTGTGCTTCAAGATTCTTCACTGAACCTGTCGTTATTTTGAAAGTATGAGGCGTGGGGCAAAAATGCACATGACTAATTTGTCAACCTTAGATCATTTGGGATCATTCAGTTCACCTAGAGGAATTCTATAAAAATTGAGAGAAGCTAAGCAGAAAATTTTCAGCTTAAAGCAAATTAATTTTGCTAATAATCATCCTTCTGTGGAGCTAGAACTCCTCAGTGGATCTGTTTTTCATTTTGACAAGAGGTACATTTGCAGATAAATGTTTCTGTAACAGACATTCCTTGTGCTGCATTAGCCATCCTAACAAGGTCCACAGTGGCCAAAGCTGGTAAGCATTCTGGTCCTTGAGGAAAATTTCACCCAGGGCTTCATTTGTTCCAGCCAGGATTGAGAGTTATTCACAGAGTGACTTGCCTTCTGGAGTCCCTTCCCATAGTGCCCTCAGCAAGGGCTGACACCAGCAGTGGTCCTGGTGGGAAGGATGGCTCACAGCAGTCTCTGGCTTGGAAATCGGGGGTAGGGATGATTAGCAGATGCTCCCTCCATCCAAGAACAGGCCGGGGGCCAGGACACAGAGCCACAGAAATCTTGAGCTCCAGTTTCATGTGCAGTGGTCTTGATAACCAACACATTCGTCCAGCGAAGTAGAATGAAATCTGGAGGCCAGGACGGGAGATTTTTCAGTAATAGGGGCACTGGGAGTTAACTGTATTATAACTGCATATGTGGGTGCCTAGGCACAACAGACTGTAAATTGTGCCTTGCAATCTGTTGTAATTCTGATCCCCACCAGCTGGCAAAGAAGGACCTCTGAGCAGAACTCCAGGCTTTCGCTCATACCTTTGTCCACGTAGGGCTATCACAGTAAGACAAGAGACCGAAGGCAGAGCTCTCACCTTCCCCCAGGACAAGGGAGCTTTTTGCACAGTCCAAATAGTCTTTCTAAGAAGACATCAAGAAGGAAAGTTCTTAGAAAGAGCTGGCATGATGTCAAGATACAGGTTTGTTTGTTTTTTTAATGACAAAGTTTAACATTGATTGGAAAAAAGGTAGTGAGTAGTCACTTCTTTTAAAGAGTCTAATAAGGATAAATGGAAGATTTTACATTTGTGTCCCAAAAAACTCAATTATTCCAGACTGGGAAATGGAAAACATGACCTAGAAATGGCACTAATGTTATTGTTGTTGATTTATAGTTGGAAGCTCAATGTGTGATGTGACTACCAAAATCCCAAGGTGTACAATTAAGAAGTGAAGTGTCTCGAATGAGAGAGGTGAAAGACTTTCCCCACCACAGGCAAGTTAAGTGCCACTCAGAGTTGCGCTCAACTCCAGGCACCATACTTTAAGAAGGATTTGACTAACTACAGGGAAGCAAAACCAGCGTGAGAAGGGGCTTGAAGCCAGGACTGAGGGTGATATGAGAGTAGACAGCTTCACATGTCACAAGGAATGTCATGTGGCACAGGGTTGGACTTATTCCATATGTCCTAAGGGATGGAATCTGGACAAATGAGTGAAACCTAAAAGCCAGAGCCTCTTAAAGCTGCATTGTGAGATCATGAGCTCCCTAAGCAAACTCTTAGGCATAGCACAGGTGACCATGTGGCAGAGGTTTTAAAGAAATTCATGTTAACCGGGGGTTTGAACTTAGCAACCTCTGGAACTCTCCCAGTGCTTTAAGTTCAGATATTTTCTAATGCCCAGATGTTTCAGTTGATAGAAGCAAGTGCCTGTCTTTTCCTTTGTGTTTTCACAATTCACAGATTGAGAAATTTTAGTGGATTATGTTTTTTTAATAAATTTTCATATATTTAATCAACAAAAGAAGTTAAAAGGCCAAGAAAAATGCCATACAAATTATAATTTACTAAACACTTCTATATATTTATTTCATTAGAGTATTAGAATCAACATATAAAATATACATGGTAAATATTTTCCCCATTACTTTAATGAGGAAACCAAGGTTATACAGTAGTGGAGTTAGAAATTGAATACTGGTCTTCTGACCCCTTTTCTTCTGCCCCCTAGATTGTTACTCTTTCGTAATACTAAATCAAAAACACCTAGACTCTAGTTCCACTTACTAGTTGTGTGATCTTGAACAGGTTAGTTACTCTCTCTGATCTTGGATTCTTCATTTATGATGCACGGAATCTAACCTTTATCTTGCCTTTTTTTTTTTTTAACAAATCAATTTTATTGATACATATTAATAAAGCACAAATCTATCCAAAGTGTACAATCAGTGGCACCTAGTATAATCACACAGCTGTGCATTCATCATTCAGTCATTATTAGAGCACTTTCATTATTCCAATAATAATAATAATAAACAAAAAACAAACAAAAAATCTCATCACCTCTCAATATCTGTTTCCCCTACTGTACATAGCTGCTATTCTGTTTCTGTCTCTCTAGTTTCTTTGTATTTATATTTTGTAAAAACTGTTTTATATATGTAATATTACTCATATTTGTATTTCACATGAGGTTTCACTATGATGTACAGTCCCATGTTACATTTTTTAGCTTTCCTTCTAGTAATATACATGTCCATAGACTTTCCCTTTCAACTGTTGTCATACCCATATAATAGCTCTGCTAGTTACATCACTATGATGTGCTTTCACAATTTCTATTCATTTCCAAAGATTTACAAACAATCTTTTTACCAATTCTGCACAAATTAACCCTCAGCTTTCCATTCTCTACCTTCATTCTATTTTCTGGTGACCTATATTCTAATTATTAGCTCCATGAGTAAACATAATATATTTAGTTCATAATAGCACAGTCATACAGTATTTGTCCTTTTGTGTCTGAATTGGTTCGCTCAACATAATGTCCTCCAAGTTCGTCCATGTTGTCATGTGCTTCACAACTTCATTTCTTCTTATAGCTGCATAATATTCCATCAAGTGTATACACCACAATTTGTTTATCCATTCATCAGTTGATGGACACCTGGGTTGTGTCCATCTTTGGGCAATGGTAAATAATGCTGCTATAAACATTGGTGTGCAAATGTCTGTTTATGTCACTGCTCTCAGTTCTTCTGGGTATATATGTAGTAGTGGTATTGCCGGGTCACATGGCAAGTCTACGTTCAATTTCCTTAGAACTGCAAAACATTCCTCCACAGTGGCTGTACCATTCTACATTCTCACCAAATAGTGAGTAAGCATTCTTATCTCTCCACATCCTCTCCAACACTTGTAGTTTTCCTACTTTTTAATAGTGGCCATTCTAATATGTATGAAATGATATCTCTTTGTCATTTTTGAGTTGCATTTCCCTAATCGCTAGTGATGTTGAACATTTTTTTCATGTGTTTTTTTCACCATTTATATTTCTTCTTTGGACAAATGTCTATACAAGGCTTTTCTATGTTTTAATCGGGCAGTTTGTCTTTTTATTGTTGAGTTGTATTGTCTCTTTATATATCATGGGTATGAAACCCTTATTGGATATATGATTTCCAAATATTTTCTCCCATTGAGTCAACTGCCTTTTCATCCTTTTGACAAAGTTCTTTGAGGTGCAAAAGTATTTAATTTTGAGGAGGTTCTATTTATCTATTTTTCTTTTGTTGCTCGTGCTTTGGGTGTAAGGCTGCCTACTACAAGATCTTGAAGATGTTTTCCTACGTTTTCTTCTAGGAATTTTATGATTGTTGCTTTTATATTTTCATCTTTGATTCATTTTGAATTAATTTTTGTACAAAGTGTGAAATAGCGATCCTCTTTTTTTGTTTTGGATATGGTATCCAGTTCTCCCAGCATCATTTATTGAATCGACTGTTCTGGCCCAGGTGGGAAGGCTTGACAGCCTTGTCAAAAATCATTTGACTGTAGATATGAAGGTCTATTTCTGAGTTCTCATTTCGGTTCCATTGGTCAGTGTGTCTGTCCTTCTGCCAGTACCATGCTGTTTTACCACTGTAGCTAAGTAATATGCTTTTATGTCGGGAAGTGAGAGTCCTCCAACTTCATTAATTTTTAAGACATTTTTGGTTATTCGGGCCCCTTACCCTTCCAAATAAATTTAATAATTGGCTTTTCCATTTCTGCAAAAAAGGCTGTTGGGATTTTTATTGGGTTGCCTTGAATCTGTAAATCATTTTGGGTAGAATTGATATTTTAATGATATTTAGTCTTCCAGTCCATGAACGCAAAATATCCTTCCATTTATTTATGTCTTCTTCGGTTTCTTTTAGCAGTATTTTGTCCTTAGTTAAGTTGATTCTTAAATATTTGATTCCTTTAGTCACTATTGTAAATGGATTTTTTTCCTCCTAAGATTGCTCATTAATAGTGTATAGAAATGCTATTGACTTTTGTGTATTAGTCTTGTATCTCGCCACTTTGCTGAGCTCATCTATTAGTTCTAGTAACTTTGTTGTGAATTCTTGAGGATTTGCTAGATGTTGGATCACATCATCAGCAAATAGTGAAAGTTTTACTTCGTCCTTTTCTATTTGTGTGCTTTTTATTTCTTTACCAAGCCTAATTGCTCTAGCTAGAACTTCTATCACAATACTGAATAACAGTGGTGGCATTGGGCATCCTTGTTTTGTTCCTCATCTCAGCAGGAAAGCTTTCAGTCTTTCACCATTGAATACAATGCTAGCTGTAGGTTTTTCATATATTCACTTTACCATACTGAGAAAGCTTCCTTCTATTCCTATCTTTTGGATGGCTTTTTATCAAGAAAGGATGCTATATTTTGTCAAACACCTTTTCTGCATCAATCAAGAGGATCATGTGATTTTTCTTTTTCAACTTATTAATGTGGCTTATTATACTAGTTGATTTTCTTGTGTTGAACCACCCTTGCATACCTGGGATAAAGCCCACTTGATCATGGTGTATAATTATTTTAATGTGCTTTTGGATTCAGTTTGCAAGTATTTTATTGAGGATTTTTGCATCTATCTTTTTTAGATGTATTGGTCTGTTATTTTCTGTTTTCTTGGTATCATTATCTGGTTTTTGTATTAGGATGATGTTGGCTTCATAGAAAGAGTTTGGTAGCATTCTTTCCAGTTCAATTTTTTGGAAGTGCTTGAGCAAGATTGGTTGGGTCATCTTTGAATGATTGGTAAAATTCACCTGTGAAATGATATGGTCCTGGGCTTTTCCTTTTTGAGAAGTTTTTGATGACTGTTTCAATCTCTACTTGTGATTGGTTTGTTGAGGTCTTCTAGTTCTTCTAGGATCTGTGTAGGTTGTCCGTGCATTTCTAGGAATTTGTCTATTTATCTACATTGTCTAGTTTTTTGGCGTAGAGTTGTTCATAGTATCAATTTATGATCTCTTTTATTCTGCTGGGTCAGTGGTAATGCATCTCCTCTCATTTCTGATTTTATTTATATGCATCTTCTCTGTTTTTCTTTGTCAGTCTAGCTAAGGGTTTGTATCTTGGGGCACCCAGGTTATTTGCATAAATATTTATTATAATTATTTTCCTTGGTGAATTGCCCCTTTTATTAATATATAATGACCTTCTTTATCCCTAATAACAATGTTGCATTTAAAATCTATTTTGTCTAATATTAGTATCACTATTCCAGCTCTTTTTTGGTTACTGTTTGCATGGAATATCTTTTCCCAACCTTTCACTTTCTACCTGGTTGTATCTTTACATCTGAGGTGGATCTCTTGTAGACAGCATTTAGATGGCTCATATTTTTTTATCCATTCTATCAGTCTATGTCCTTTGATTGGGGAGTTCAAGCCATTAACATTCAGAGTTATTACTGTAAAGGCATTACTTACTTTGTCCATTTTATCCTTTGGCTTTCCATTGTCATATCTTACTATTGTCTATCTTTTTATCTTATAATTTACCCTTCCTAATAATCTTCATTTCTACACTCATCTCCAAGTCTCTCACCCTTGTTTTTTCCCTTTCATGCTGCAGCATTTCCTTTAGTATCTCTTGTAGTTCTGGTCTTTTGGTAACATACTCTCTCAGTTTTTGTCTGTCTGTGAAGACTTTGAACTCACCCTCATGTTTGAAGGACAGTTTTGCCAGACACAAAATTCTTGGCTGGCAGTTTTTCTCATTCATTACCTTAAATACGTCATACCCCTTTCTTCTCTTCTCCATGGTTTCTGATGAGAGATCGGCACTTAATCTTATTGAGGTCCCCTTATATGTGATGCTTTGCTTTTCTCTTGATGCTTTCAGAATCCTCTCTTTATCTCTGATATTTGTCATTCTGAATAGTAGGTGTCTAAGAGTAGGTCTATTCAAATTTATTCTGTTTGGGGCACGTTGTCTTTCTTGGATATTGATAATTATGTCCTTCATGAGGGTTGGGAAGTTTTCGGTCATTATTTCCTCAAATATTCTTTCTGCACCTTTTCCATTCTCTTCTCCTTCTAGGATACTGATAACGTGTAATTTTGTGTGCTTAGCATTGTTATTCAATTCCCTGAGACCCTATTCCCTTTTTTTCCATTCTTTTCTCTTTCTGTTCTCCTGTCTTTTCTAGTTCAGATGTTCTGTCCTCAAAATCACTAATTCTGTCTTCAAGCAATTCAAATCTGCTGTTATGTGCCGCTAACATATTTTTTAATCTCATCCATCATGTCTTTCATTCCCATAAGCTCTATTTCTTTTCTTTGCAGACTTCCAGATAGTTCTTTATGCTCACCCAGTGTCTTCTTAATATCCTTTATCTCTTTAGTCATATTTCCCTTCAATTCTTTGAATTGATTTAGGAGACTTGTGTGATTATCATTGATTAATTACCTCAAATCCTTTATCTCATCAGGTTGTTTCTTTGGCTGGGCCATCTCTTCCTGTTTCCTAGTATGGCTTGTAATTTTTTGCTGAGGTCTAGGCATCTGAATATGTTGGTGAATTTACTCTGAATGTCAATTTCTCTTGTCTGGTGTTTTTTGTTTTTTGTTTTTTCACAGCTCTTCTTTGACTTTTGGTTCACCTAATTCTGAGTCTTTAAAATTGTCCAGCTTAAGTTATCAAAATTGGGCCAGTGACTCACTAATAGGGTACAGATTTTCTCCCAGGAGTTGGGGCTAAAGAGACCTAAAAGTAGTTTTTCTCCTTGCAGTTTCCTTGCTAGCCACCAGATGGTGCTTATCGGAAAACGTTTCCACAGAGTTTTTTCTTTCAACCTCCACTTTCCTGTGTTTCTGGTCTAGCCAGAGCCCAGATTCAAAGCAGGCTCTGCTGGCCGAATTCACCGAAAAGAAACCACTCTCCACCCTCGAATACACCCTCCCTCTTCCCTTGTAACAGCTGATAGGGAGGAAGACATCTATTCCCTGCTCAGTCAGCTGCACTGAGCCAAGGGTTTTGTCTAGGATTAATGTCTTATTTGTTGTTTTGGGTTCTTCCTCAGAGAAAGGAAGACCCCCAAAGCAGGTCTTTCAGTCAGCTTTTGATCCTTTCTTCACTGTTTTTGTGAGAGAGTTGAGCACTGCCTGCCTACTCTGACTCCATCTTCCTGGAACTCCAGATTACGTTTTGAGATTCCTCTTGATAAGGAAATATCTTGCAATATACTTGGGAGAAAAATTGCTGACATCATCTGCTTTGCATTAGGGAATTTTTGAGTACTTCCCAAAGATTAGGTTGTGGGGAAATATTTAAAACACCACTGCAAAATCCAGAACAAGTGGTAAGTTCTTATTTGGGAATGAATCTTTGGTTTACTGAATTTAGTGGCCCATAGAAACCATTAAGTATAGGAAAAGATAGATGTTTGCTTCCTCACTAGAAATAAGATAGAAGCAAAGAAAAGGGGTAAAGAAGAGAAAAAAAGTACTTGGATCGCCACGTGAACAAGACAGTAAATGCCACTGGGTTTAGCCCAAGCCCATATGTGTTACTCACATGCATGCACACCCATACACACTCATATACACAGATACAAGAAAATAAGAGGACAAAAACCCACCAATTAAATCACATGACTCAGTTTTCCCCTTAAAATAGAAGGGGGTAAATTAGCAGCTTACTAACGTTTCTTTTACCTTACACATTTTATGATTCTATCAGAACCTTTGAAATCAAAGGAAAGTGGAAATATATAACAGGAAAGTAGAGTTTGATTTAAAATTGCTGTATATCAGATTGCCAAAACTCAAATCAACCATGCTTGAAAAGAAAAGAAAAAAGCAAAAGAAAATTTCAGAAAGAAATTGTGCCCAAAACAATGAATGTAGAATATAGAAAACCACTGTAGTGCATACAAATCATAGTTAGTGATTTGTAGATGACTTGGGGCTGCTGAATAACATTTGCTGGGCCTCGGAAGATCATATGATGCAGTCTGGTTAGCCATATATATCCATTCTCTCATACTCCTGGAAAGCCTTCGGATAATCCTCATTATTCCCATATTTGGAGGATACGCTTTTTTTTTTTTTTTTTTTCAGTAGGAAGTACTGGGGATTGAACCTGGGACCTTGAATATGCAAAGCAAGTTCTCAACCACTGACCTACACCCACTCCCCATGGAGGATACTCTTGCAAAAATAAAAAGGTGTGATTCCAAATATATGAATGCCTGGAATGAATTGGAAGACAGTCATTTCCTCAGATTAACGAATACCAGAAACTTCCTCCAAAAAGCTTTACATTACAGGCTTGCAGTGATTTAGGCCAGTTTCTCAAAATCTAGAGTGAAGAATGAGGCACAAACTGGAACATTTGGTTCAGAACAGAATGGTGACCTTTAGCAACTAGAAATGGAAATAAGAACTTTTCACAACCCAAGTTTTTGGGGGGGATTCCAAGAGAATCCCAAAAGTTCATAACCATGTGTCCTCCCTTTACCTCATTGTCCTATTTCTTTTGTTTAGTTGGTCCCATGGGCTTAAGAAAGCATATGACCAACTCTGACAAAAAAAAAGTGTCCTCATATTTAGAAAATAAATTAGAATACCAATATTACTGATGTTGCATCAGTATTTTCAATTCCTAATATATAATACATATTCATGTAATTATAATATATAATATTATGTTTATAAAGCACTAGACCGTGGAAGGATTCTCAGATTCAAACTTTAAATCAATACTTGCTAGAATCTAAACTCCTCAACTTACTTCAACAAGGCAGCATATGTAGTAAAATGCTCCCTAAGCTGGTAGATCAAATCCCAACTCAGGTAGTTAACAACTTTGTGATTATTCTAGAAAGGCACTTAAATTCTCTGAACTTCGGATTCTTCTTATATACAGTGGTACTAATAATACTTGCTTCAGGGTTGTTATAAGGATGAAATAAGATCAGGAATGTGAACAAATGTAGCTCCCAGGGCCTGTCATATAGTAGAATCCCATCATGTTTCCTCCCTCTTTCCTTTCTTCCTTTTCTTTTCTTAAAATTGAGCTCAGGGAAACTGTAATAATAATGACTCATTCAAACAGGATATTGATTCATGAAATCAGGATATTCAGGTTGCAATGATTTGCTGCCTCCCTTTTCACAAGTAACAATGATGGAATATGACACTTCCTTCTGTAAAGGGGTTTACGGTGTGACAAAGGACTCCAGCACATTTTCTTCCAGTCCTCACAACAGCCTTATGATGTGGGAGTTAGGAACTCATTTGACAGGTGAGGGACTGAGGCTCAGGAAAGCTAAGTGTTCTGGCTCAAAATAAGATATCAGAGCTAGAAACTAAAGTCTTCTGACCCAATTATGCACTACAGCCCAGCAGCCTCTCTTTCTGGGTCTCAAAGATCTCCCTGAGGCCAAGCCCTTAGAACCTAGGGTGAGAGGTGAACAAACACCTGACTTCCTTAGAAGACATGTTATCTGAGGGTGCCAAGCCCAGGCATTGCCTTTCATGTTCAATTGTGCTGATGATGCACTTGTTATCATGGAGAAGAAGCCTGGTGCAGCTACTGTTTTATCAATAGTTGAAGTGATGCCCCTCTCTAGTATCTGTGGTTTTAATGATTTGGCTATTTTTGTACTTTTATTTAGGAAGCCCAGCATCTATCAAGGAAGGCATTTAACAGGGCATGGGAGAGAGTAAATGAATACAGTTTGTCATCTTTCCATTAGTGGAATCCATAAAATTGAAAGGAAGAATTCTGAGATAAAAGGAATTTGCTTGGGGTCCTATTAAATGTAAACCCACCAACATGTGTATTTCTTTACTTATGCCAGAAAAGGTCTCAAAAGAACTAGGCAGCCCCCAGTAACCCTGGTGAGCATGCAGAACTGGCAGATACTGTCATCTTTGCCTTCATATCAAAGTTGCTCTTAGCTTTTTTTTTTTTAATGTTCCACTGCCTTTCCCAAGGAATTGATTTTTAAGTATAGTTCAGATGGTGATGGATGAACATAATATTTCTTTGTCCTTCCCCAAGACAGGGTAATTGTGCCTCATGCATGGCAGTTTGTGATCATTTTTAATATTTAAATGGCATCTGAGTTGGAGATGAAAATTTATAAAGAGCAGCGAGATCTCAGGGAAAGGGATATGAAGCCACTTCTACTTTCAAATGCCATAAAGCAGATGGCCCCATTCCAGACCTAAGCATTCAGAGCCGTTCGATTTCTTCTCATGAAGGAAGCCCACAAAAGGACATCAATCCTCTCTCTCTTTCTCTCTCTCTCTCTCTCTCTCTCTCACACACACACACATGCATACACACACCATGAAGTTAATTCTAGAAGGCAGGATTAAATTTTGTTTCTAAAAGTGTAGACTCTAACCTCAGGACCCAGCATGTTGCTAAGCAATAAATACTGATGGGAAAACACAGTACCAATCCTAAGTGCAGGAAAATCCTGCTAACTACCATGATCATCATTACCTTGAATTAGCCTCAAACACTTTGCAGAGATGATATAATTATTCCCTTGTACATCCCTCATGGGAAAGGTATTCTGGTTTCCATCTTTAAGATAAATCTAATATCTACTCTCAATTTATAAGTGTCATTTCTTCTGAGAAGCATCATTATTTTTTTTTCTTGTTCATCTTCACATTTTGAGACTTAGACACCTGAAGTAAAATTTTTTTTAGTGATTCAGAGGCAGAATAGCCTGCATTGCTACAAATGATTGATTAAAATTCAGTGGTTTCCAGACTCTTTTAATCATGTGCACTGTGAAATTATAAAATGTCCAGAGACACAAAATAAATATGACTAGAAAGTCTAGTGTTTTTTTCTGAACCCCAGTGGATCCTCTGAGCTTTCCTGTGGTACATGCTCCCCTGCCCCTTTGGTGTAGGGATTGGGAGAGGGGAGGAGGAGAGGAGAGGGGAGGGGGAGGGGGGAGGGGAGAGGAGGAGGAGAAAGAATTAGCATAGTTCCCTTCTTCCTTCTTCTTTCTCCTTCTCTCAAATCAGCCCTACTAACATTTGCAGCTCTGGCATTGAGTTCTACCAGGAGCCAAAGTATAAAGTAAAAGAGTAGTGGGAAGAAAAGTGAAAGAAAAGGCAAAAATGGTTAAAATAAAAAAATTAAAAAAAAAACAGAAAGAAGTAGCAGCACTGCGTGACTGTTCCTGCATATAACTGGTGTGGTATAGAAGGCTTCGAAATGGGTTGCTTCTGTTAAAAAGCATATTCTGCTTTCAGGCAAGGGTGATGTGTTAGGAGTATTTGTAAAAAGTAGGAAGCAGTCAACAGTACTTTTTCAATCTGGTGGGTCACACACTTTTCAATCAACTGACCTGACTGCTAGTCTCTAAATGTGGTTCAACTCAAGTGATGGGGTCTTCCACCCAACAGTTTCTGCTCTCTCCACAGACGCCCGGTTTATTTCCATAATAATTCTGACCATGTGTTCCTTGAAGAGTGGGCTATTGCCTCTTCTCTCTCCCCTGTAAAATGGCAGGTGACAAATCCAGACATCCCTCTTTTCATATTTCATGAGAGGCACTTTTCCCTCAAAGCTCCTCTGCTTTAAGGTGGTTTTTCCAATCATGATCTGTACCAGATGGGCTCGCCATGGAGTGTCTCACAAAGAGCACGTGAATTTGCTCCAGCCTGGCAATCTCAATTAACATAGTCAGCTAGAATATTTGCCAGCCCCAACTGCTTCCAGCTGCATTAGTGGGATAAAATAAGGTAGATCCCTGTGTCAAGGTTCAAGGAAATGAACAAAGTCTTCAGGGAGAAGTTTTCTTTCCAAAAGGGCCACAAAACTCACAAATGTATATTTGCCACCACTTCAAGAAAAGTTGGCATATAATATCACAGTTTTAAAACATGTGAGTGGGGATTATTATCACATTATAAATGGCATCTCCATTTTAGAATACTATTATTGACTTCCTAATTCTTTTAAATAGTAAGCATTCTTTGTGCATCGTTAGTATGACTTCATTGACAAAATTGTGATCTATTTATATATATAATGTAATTATGTAGTTATATAAAGTCAGTGGAAATTCTTGCATGCATTTGTTCACTTAACAAGCACTTACTCAGTTTATTATACATGCTGGAGTTGGTACCAAATGTTAGAGATACAAAAATAAACAAGTTCTTGCCCTTGAAGAGCTCACAGTCAGCTAGAGAAGAAAGTGAGCAGGTACAATCTGACAGCAGTGGTTGTCAAACCATGGTGTGGGCCCCGAATCACCTGGAGGTCTTATTCAAACACAGGTTGCTGGACCTCAGCCCCCACCTCTGAATTTCTGATTCAGATGGGCCAAGGTTTTGCATTTCTAAGTCCCTGGGTGATGCTGCTGCTGCTGAAAGCCACTGATCTAGAAGCTAGCAGGGGCTGAGAAGAAGCAGGGGGTCAGAGAGGACCTCACAGAGGAAGTGAGCTTTAAAGGATGAGTGAGTAAGGATAAGGACAGAGCGATGGGACATGCCAAGCATATTTGGTTTTAAACAGCAAAGATAGGAGAACGTGCATCTAGTTTGGGGGAAAACAAAAGCAAATAATTCTGTTTGGCTGGAACAAGGTTTGAGTTTGAAGTAGTTGCAGGAGATGAAGCTGGAGAAATATACAGGGCCCAGAGCTGTGATGAAGGGCCTTGTTTCAACACCATCCTGTAGGTGATGATATAACCATGAATCCCCCAGAGCTGGACCTTAGGCTGGAAGGAAAACCCTGAGTAAAGAAACTGTCGGCAGTAAACTTTCTCCAAAAGAGGCTGCTTTCTGGGTCTAGTGCAGAACTTTCCACCCTTTTCTCTGAAGTGTCAAGTCTCATTGGAGGTGATGTGAGAGTAGAAAGGGTGTGATGTTGTATTTAACCAGAATAGGGTGAGTGTTCACGCCATTGAGCCACGAGCCACCGAGGGGGCATGGTGGTACCTTGAAAACTAACTGGCTAATTGTGATTACTCTCTTGGAAAACCCCAAGCTTTACCCACTTCTGAGGACCCCTTTGTCACTCAGATTGGAGGGATCTCAGCCCGAGGAAGGAGGGATTGAGAGAGAGGAGCACCCCAAAAGCATGAGGTGTGTTGCAATGTGCTTCGTTCCTTTCTCCCCAGGGGAAGATGACGACGACGACGAGTGTGGGGAGGAGAAGCTGCCCTCCTGTTTCGATTACGTGATGCACTTTCTGACTGTGTTCTGGAAGGTCCTCTTTGCCTTCGTCCCCCCGACAGAATACTGGAATGGCTGGGCATGTTTCATTGTGTCCATCCTCATGATTGGCTTACTGACAGCCTTCATCGGAGACCTGGCTTCCCACTTCGGTTGCACCATTGGCCTGAAAGATTCCGTGACTGCAGTGGTGTTCGTTGCTCTTGGAACTTCAGTACCAGGTAGAGAATTCCTTCATATGTAATTCCCCCAGATGCTCATTTGCCACTTGACCCTTTCTGTGCTACCATTTCAATGCCCTGATAGCAGGCGGGGCCTATGAAGAACAAAGGCCCAGAGATGTAAATAATGTCCCTGCCGGAACATCACCATGGTGCTTCTCAAGGTTAGAAAGCTGGTCCACATCGTCAATCTTGGAGGGACTCCATGGCCCACATGGAGAGAGCAGATTGGTTTAATGAATAGACTGATTGATCAGCTTCTCATTACAAGTAGCACTTTCAAAAGAGAATTTCAAAAGTCACAAAATCATCTTCAAGAACATATTTAGTGAAGTTTGATGATTTCCATGAAACTGTACTCATTGGGTAACTGAGATAACATACTGGAGACTAGCTAGGGTATTTTCTTGACCCAAACATTAATGAGAGTTTATAGAAAGAAGTGGGGGCTAACCAGAACAAGAAAAAAGTAATCGTGGCAAAAATGAGAAGGCCGAGTGCACATTGCGTGGATGTCCCTTTATGCATTCCTTATGTGTTCTACTACGGTAGTAGTTAATTTACCTCTCTGAGCCCCAGCCTAAATCTGGGCACTTCATCCCTGAGTGGCCTGGATGAAGAGTTTATCTGGTCAGTCATGACACTTGGTGTATCCAACTCTCTGAGCACTAGGGGAACCTGATTAAAAGGCCAGGCATGGTTTTGGTGTATAATTGAATTAACGGGGATCAGGGGATTCAGAGAGTAATCTTATTCCCAGCTTAATGAGCAGGGCTATTCAAAGCCTTCCTATTGACTCTCAATCGCCAGCTTTGTTCCAGCAATTCCATATTTGGTCTTTATTTTCATTTTTTTCCAAAAATTACCAGAAACTTACCAAGCAGGAGGAAAAACTTCATGTATTCAAATCATAATTTGTTTTGTTTCAAATATATATTTACAACTTAAGGAACTGGCCATCATGGTAGTTTATTGCTTCTCTCTGAGGTTTGCATGGGAATTTATGTTTTGGGGTCCACTTTCCCTAAGGCCTAAGTCACTGCCAGGTGGTGACAAGTTAGCACATATTGTTGACCATGGGTTTAACCCTGAGGAGAGTATGTGCAAGTTATGATAATAAAGGCAAAATTCCCTCTCCCATGCAGCTATCCAAGCCAGCCTACCTTCCTGGAAAGTCAGCAGTTCATCCTACCAAATGCAAATCTTGTTTTAAAAGGATAAAGCATGCTTTTCTACATCAAATTTTTGTTTCTGAAAAACGTTTTTTTATTCCCCAACTCCTCATTTCTAATACCCCAAAACTGGCTCATTTTTCTATATGCCAATATTCCAAAATGACTACACTTACCTCTTGTATTAATAAATTCTTTGAAAAGTGTGCCAACCATATGATTAGAATTTATATTTTTTTAAAACTTGAATTGTGGATTCCAGTAAACCTTAGTGTTTAGAGGAGTCACTTGTTCTGCCACAGTTCAAAACCCAGGTACAGACATCAAAAGGTAAGAAAATATGTTTGGGGAGAATGCAACAGAATCATTAGTTGTCAAAATAGTTTCCCTACACTGCCATAAATTCTCCCCATTGTGAGACAGAGTTCTTTGCTCTGTTATTGGGAGAATTCCTGTAATTTGCTTCAGTATTAATTGGACCACATGCTCCCCAACAATATAATCACAGGTAATTTCAGACAATCATATCTATATAAACAGTCACCCCTTCCAGAAAAGAGCTGTGCAACTTGAACAAGATGCTGAATGAACTTAATATTTCTGACTTTATTCTTCAACCCTGTTGATTCAGAGAGCAGTTTCATTACATTCCCTGACTCCTTAAAAAAAAAAAAAAAAATGTTATTTTTCCCAGACTACAAAGCCCAGTTGCTCCAGGCAAAGAGGAATAGACAAACCTTGTTCTCCTCACTCACCTTCTTCAGTAATCAGCATTGGTCTTGGGGCCCAGCACTATCTCAGTGCTGATTTCTTGGCACTTTTCTTGAAGGAGAGGGACCCCAGGCTCCTCTCCAATATTGCTGCCTCTTTCTACGTGGTATTCTTAGATTCTGATGACCAGAGAAACATCAAAAACTTTCCCTGCCAAGTCCTCCGTCCTTAAGGCACGGTTATATTTGTACGTATCTCATGAAAAATCATTTGTACCCTATTATTCAAAAACTATGGGAAAGAAAGTTTATAACTTTCCAGGTGAGTCAGGACTTCTTCCTCATACCAACCAGTATCAAATGTTCATTTAATCTATCACTGCTCTCCTCCCATATGTGCCTCCAAGAGCCAAAAGACCCATTCCTTTTATGCTGAATCCCCTTTCTCCAGAGCTGTCTTTCAGGAGGAGACAGGCTCCCCATTCAGTCTCTTCTCATCTCTAAATTTTGAAGTGAGCTGGAGCTTGGCCTCCAGCCCTCTTCACCTTTCAGTCCACACACAATCCCTGGGTTATTCCTTCTGTCCCCATGGCTTAAATGCCATCCATATGCCTATGATTACCAAGTATATATCTCCAACCCCAACATCGCCCCTGAGCTTCAGGTTCATAAGCCAACTGCCTACTTCATATCACTACCAAATACCTGATTTGCAGCTCAAAATTACCACTTCCAAACCAGAACTGTTGGTTTCTACTGCCCCACCCTTTTATCCTTCAACTGAACCTATTCTTTCCAGATCTTTCCTTCCTAAGTAAACAGTATCACAACCCACCCAGTTATCCATAATCACTGTTTCCCTCATCTTCACAGTCAATCCATTTACAAGTCCCACAGACCTTTCCTCTAAAGTAGAGATCATTTTTAGATACAAATGAGACCCCAATACTCAACTGCTTACAATCTTCGAAAGCCTTCCTATTTCACTTAGGAAAAACTCTACAGTCATCACTCTGGCTGACCAAGACCTATATGATTTGGCTCCTGCTTATCTTTCCATTCTGTTCTATTCCTTGCCCACTGTTCTTCAGCTGCCCTGGCCTGTTTTTCTATCCTCCACACCAAGTTCATTCTTTTGTCAGAGTTTGTGCTAGCTGTCTAAAATTCTCTTCCCCTCCATTTTCACAAGACTCAATCTTTCTTTTCAATTATGTCTCATCTTAAATGTCACCTCTTCAAAGAGGGCTTTCCTAACCACCCAATGTGAAACGGTCAACCAGTTCTTCCTTTATTATGTCACCCTATTCTCTGTGGAATATTTATTACTTTCTGGAATTTAGAGCTCATTTATTTTTTAATGTGGTCATTGTCTAACTCTCCCCCCTGAAATGTAAGCTTCATCGGAGCAGAAACCTTGCTTCTTATACACCTGGCTCCTAGAATGGTGCCTAGCTAACACATAAGTAATGCAATTGTGTGTGTGTGTGTGTGTGTGTGTGTGTTGTGTATATAAATGAATGTACAAAGCAGTGATTTACACCTTGGTGTGAGCTGGTTCAATCAGACTACTTTCTCCCTAACACCTTCGAGATGCAGCTAAGAATTAAAGTTATGGTTGAAGGATATGACTGATAGGTATTTGTATAGTATGGCTTATTTGGGGAGAATAGGGCATGTCTGAGTGGGTTATTGTATGAAAAGGGGGCAAAA
This sequence comes from Tolypeutes matacus, assembly GCA_026826555.1. NCBI lineage: Eukaryota > Metazoa > Chordata > Mammalia > Cingulata > Chlamyphoridae > Tolypeutes > Tolypeutes matacus. Next base: position 47,483,002 of record JAKSZT010054030.1, read on the forward strand.
AGTAAGCTTACGGGCACTGTGGCTCTGAGAACAGAGATATTTTTCCTCTTTCATGGTTTTGGCTATGGTAGGAATGGTGACTGGCAACAAGATATGATTTTGTGTATCATTGTACATTCTTTCATCTTACAGTTATTTACTTGGATAAAACATGGGGATATTGGGCCTTTACTTTCCAGCTTATACACTAGATTCCAAGAATGAGTATTCCCATGATCTCTTGCTTATACTAGATGTAAAGAAAAGTAAGCATTTTTTTCTAATTACATAGAAAGCTTTTAGATGTTAATGAGTTGGTAATAGTTTTGGTTCCTTAAATCTTGCTTTGGTCTTTCTCCCTATATTTTTGGTTTTGTGCCTGATATGTGCCCATTGGCCCCTCTGTCTTCCCTTTACCAACAGTTCACTCCTGGAACCAGAACAATTTAAAAATTTAGTACCCTAGTTGTTCCCTAGCCCCTGAAATTGTCAGATTTTCTGTTCCTTCCGGTGTTTTGAATAACCTTTTATCTGTTGAATTCTTTCAAGTAAGAATTATTTCCCTCTAGAGATTTTATGGCATGAAAGGAACGGTATTAGATAAGTTTAGGAGCTGTTTTCATTTTGTGTGTAGAACCTTTTATAAAAAATAAAAACTTGTTTCAGAGAAAATATATTTAGTTTTTAAGATACATGACTTCCAGACTTCAAAATACTATAGGAAGAGTTTGATATAAAACTGGTTATTCTGGTTATACACTGGGTTATAGTGTCAAGAGCTCTGGAACTGAATTCAAGAACTCAGACATCTAACCATGCCTCTGTATGTGGCTTGAACAGATCTCTTGACTCTTTGAGCCTCAGTTTCCTCACATGTGAAAAAAAGATGTCATAATAACAGTTCAGACAGAGTTGATGAGAGAATTAAGTAATATCATGGATCACCAAGCACTTTGTCAACTGCAAATCGGTATAAAATGCAGGAAATAATTATCACTATTTACACTGAGCACAACTCTCAAAAAAGCCAAAAGGAATAGAAGCCATCAGAAAATGAGAGCAGATAGGAAAAATATTATAACCGAGAAGGAAACTTTTGAAATTTACCACGAAAGCTCTACTAGTTGCTAGAGAACTGCATGTACATTATGTATTATCTTATTTAGGTTTCATCACTAACTGACATGAAGTCCTTTCGCCTCCTCCCAACCTTTACTTTTTTTTTTTTTTTTTTGTCTCTTAGAACCTTTTCCTCAAAATGAGATTTTTCTATCTTTTTGCAATTTGGTAGAAAACATTATATTATTTGTTTTAGTAACAACAACAACAAAAAAAAACTATTGGCTAATGATGGTTTACATTTATCTGTTCTTAATTTACTGGCTTCTAATACTAATATATTCTCTAGTAAATTTAAATAACAAGTACTTTAATTTACTGTGTCCTGTTGGATCACTTCTCAGTGGATCCTAAAGTAACTCATCCAGTTCTACAAGTAGTAACTGCAATCTCAAGGGGCACCATAATCTGAATGACACTACTGGAAATATATGGACACATATCCATGAGTGTGTACAGTGGCTGACACTGTGTAAAGGCCACTGTATATTGTGTAGGAGAATGAGCACCTGTAGTCTCATGCTACATGAGGAAACTGAGGCTAAGAGAAGAAAATCATTTGCCCATATTTAGTCCAAATTTACCTACCTAGTAAATTCTGGAATCCATATTAAATTCACTCTTCTAGTCTGGTACTCAACCACTCTATCATGTTGCCTCTCAGTTTTATTTTTAAAGTAAACATTGCATACACTTCCAAATGTCTTACAATTTTTTAGAAAGTACTCATTTCTCCTTTTGCCCCAGTTTTGGTGTTTTCCACTTTTAAAGCACACAGCAGTGGAATTCTAGTCAAGTTCCTTGCGGTTACACACTATTATTATTCCTTTTGGCATCAAAAATACCTAGTATAGTCCCTGCTTCAAAAAATTTCTGAAATGAATAAAGACTCAACTCTAACATTTCCTACCTGTAGAAATTAAAACACTAAGACTTCTGGAAATTCTTTCAAAAGTGTTTAGCCCTGACCTAGTTGAAGAAAACTAGAGTGCCTAGGTAATGCTCCTCAGCACAGCCGTGTGCCGCTAATGGAACTGAACACAAAAGGAGTTTGGGCTACTCTGGGGCTAGACGAGGCTGCGTGGGGTACATGTCTGCCCAGGCGCTGGGGTCAGTGCGGCTAGGAAGGCCATACTGGGGAGCACTCTTCTGGCATGCACATTCTGCAGAGGTGTGCTGGCAGCACTGGAAATCCAGTTCCAGGCCTCTAGGTCTCTGAGCAGAGGTAGGAGGCTAGAGGTGGCTTACCGGAGGTTGCAATTCAAGGCCTCCATGATCAGCACGCTCGGCCCACCCCTTACCTAACTGCAGAGACCCGGTCAGAAGGGAACACAGCAGTATCGCACCCCTGACAAGCACAGTTCTCAGGAAATTTTGCCAGTTCCCACAGTGTTCTGAGCTACCTTTAAGAACAGCAGGGACTCAAGATTAATGCAATTATTTGCTCTCATCCCATCCCAATTCACATGGATTTAGTGTCTTCGGTGCTAGCACACAGATAGTTCACAGTCTAAATCTAGAAAATATTACCCAAAAACTCCATTTAGTGCAGTGTGAATGAGCGTGCTCCAGGATGATATAAATGAGAATGAGCTTAGAGGCAGGTAGACCAGGGCTCAAATCCACGTCCTCTTCTGCCTGCTTACTAGATGTGCATCACCCCCAGAGGCAAATGGTTTAACTCCTCTTAAGCCTTAATTTCTTCCTCGGAATCATGGGAACATAAAAATCTACCTCACAGAGTTGTAAGGAGGATTAAATGAGACTGCATTTATAAAATACCCAGCTCAGATATTTTATAAATGTACCTAGCATCTGGTAGACTCTCAAAAAATATTAGATCTCTTTTCTCTTCTACCTCAATGTAGTAAAAAATGGTTTTAGGCCTCATGGGGTATTTAGCTCAGCAATATTGCAACAACTGAAAAATAGAAATCCCAGTAAATGCTTGGCATTGTCTCCATTATTATCCTACATTAAGAGTGCTGCTGAGGTGGACATCCACAGTTGTATTCCTGTTTCCAGCAATTCCCCTGCCGCTTCTCTATGTGCTTCCTCCTCTGAATGGCATTTCAAGTCAGATAGCTTCAGTGTTCAAGAGGAGGTGTCATTGCTACAATGTGTGGATACATTTCATTGGATGGTTAAAATTTCATAGCATCTTAAAGGGAAATGAGAACAGAATTTACTTTACCCTGAGCCAAGATTTCCCAATGACTATAGTTCCAGTTCCCCCAAGAGGATCCTAGAGAACAGATAACTTTTGTTTTCAGGTACTCTAGTAAGCAGTCAGTTTCTTTACCACCACAAAAGGTCAGATCTCCTGAGAACAACCCTCAGGCCTGTAGTGAGGCCAAGAGGCAAGGCCACTGAAGGGACAGTGCCAGAGGAACAGCCCTGGGCAGCACCGGTCAGGCAGATGGGTTTCACGGGACCTCATCATCCCCTCGTGCCAGCAAGGAGCTGCCTGGAAGTAAAATGCTCCGTACTTTCTAGCATTTTTTTCTCATCAATAGGTGACTTCATTAGACTCGAAGGAAGCCCACAAAAGCAAATATTTACAAGAACAGAGTGAAACAAAGGAAGACTAGTCACCAAATTTCACAAGATTTGCTCCATAAATGGCACTAAAACTGCCTGTCATCCTACACTAAAAACCCTCGAGAGTAAGCTGTGTGCAGTGGGCCCAAAGCATTTGTATGACGCTGGGACAGAGCCACTTAGAAACAATGTTGTATCCTTTAACAATGTTCTTTCACTCAAAAGAAGAGTTCATATTCAATACTTCAAAGTCTTGCTGTTGGCAGTTACAATCCCTGAATTATTTTCCTCAAAGCCTCTTGGGGCAGCATCGCATGGGCACCTGGCATTGAGTACAAGGCTGGAGAGGGGCCAGGATGTAACGATGATGTCACCTGCCACAAGGTGGTCCAGGGAGCAGGAGCCCTATCATGCGTCATGCCCGGTCTGAAGAATCGCAGAGTCTTTGGATTAATGTGTAACCCCACACCAGCCAACTCTACACTCAGTCCCATAGAACTCCAGAAGGGGAGCTAAAAATATTCCATCTTCTTCTCTTGGGCCTTCTTAGATACTCTAGGCCAGCCAAAACGAGGACACTCGCAGAAGCTCCTTGCGGCACAGGTGTGCGCATATCTGCTTGTTCTGTGTTGGGTAGAAGGAGGTGTATGAATGTGTGATATGCAAGAAATTTCCTTTCCTCAGTCTCAAGGTGTATTCCAAAGGGAATGAGCATCAAGTATAGGGACAGCATTGGACCATTTTGCTCCATGGACTTAACAAGTGTGTGGGTCTCTAAGGAAGCACTTGTGAGTAATGTTGAGGCGGAGGACTTCCATTTCTCTCTTTCCACATTTGAAGATAAGGTAATGCACTGCCCCAAAATGTCAAGTACACAAATGACTTTTTTTTCTTTTAAATGCAGTCCTCAGCCTGCATTTTTTAAAAAAAACTTTTCAAGTAGTACAATTCATAACATAAAATTCACCCATTTTAAGTATTGATTTTTTTTGTAAATTTACTGAGATGTGCAGCCATCCCCCTAAACCATTCTTAGAATATTTTCATCACCCCAATAAAAGCCCTCACAACTATCTCCAGATAACCCCCATTTCCACCTGCAGTCCCAGGCAATCACTAATGTAATTTCTGCCTCTATAGATTAGCCTTTCCAGGAAATTTCACCAGAACCACTTTTAATATTAAAATGTCATGTCTTCTCCATATGATAGTAATTATACTTACTTTCATAATACATAATGTCAAAATGTACCATGGATTCTGTACAATTTTTAAATAATTTTATTTTGTGCATTAAAAAATCCTCTAGGGACCTTAGTAAACTACACATACTTATATGAGCTATTTCTGGTCTTCAGTGACCAGTGCATATATGGATTTGTGCACCTTTTTGAACAATCCCACTACCCTCCCAGAACAGCATCCTTAGCTCATATATTAGAAATTACTGGGGGGAAATGGCACTTAAAATAACACTATAAATCTTGGGGACACACCCCATGTTTAATGATATATAAATGCTAAATGTCCTTGGTCAGTTCAGTCAGTTGAATATAACACAGTGCTAAGGAGGCAGCTCTTGCAAGTTCAGCTCCTTAGTCTTACTCTCATCCAGGGCCCCACGGAGTTGCCCTGTGCTGCTGCTCGTTGGCCCCTGGATTAACACAAACCTAACGCAGTGATCTTGAAGAGAATACAGAGACCAGAAGCCATGGGCATGAGCTCCCTGCACAAAGAATGGGACATTACTACTAAATTCAAAAGAAGAAGAGATGGGTTATGAGAAAGCACAGCTCAATTGTCGTGTCACAGGCACTACGTGAACGACAAGATGACTTTAAGGCCCAATTGCTGTTTTTGGAATAGAAGACAAATAAAATGCTAACCCAGCTTAAAAGGCAAATCTTGCACGTGGCAATAAGAGAATGTTAATAGTTTGGGATAGTGAATATTCTGGGCCCAAAATCCCAGCACTTCACGTTTCTGCCCAGGGCTAGCTGGGGTACCTCACATCCCACCTTTTCCTAGGAATGAAGAGGAAGGTACATATTACTTGTTTATTCTCTGCTTTCTTCCAGAAAAGTATTTAAAGCTGTAAAATGCCTTCCATTCTTCAGCCACCTTTTCTGGCAAATGATCCAAAAATGTTGAATCTTTGGATGACCATATTTGAGAATCCTTGTTCAGCTCCTCACATATAAACCCTGTATTTTGTGCACAGCGAGAAAATAGCTTATTTTAGTCCTATTATTTACAATCAGGAAATTATGTATTTCTCTTCTGTTTCCCTCTCTGGAGCCCAGAGGGCTTTTTAGCATGGCCCTCCATAAATTGCCAACTATTATTAGGTTATCACTGTAGAAAATCGTGGTTGAGAAAACAAGCAAGATGTTCTGTGATTCCAAACTAAAATGAGCCCCACCAGCGTCTGCCAATGAGCCCGGCAGAGAACTAATTATACCTTTTCCTTCCTGAGTTCCAGGAGAAAAACAACAAATACCCACAAATGTGCAAAATGAGCGTGAAAATGTCCTTTTCTGAAGGAGTCTATGTATGGTGATGCTTCAGCTGCCTGCAATGTAGCACCCCAGAACCCATAAACCAGCCCAGTGTCAGACTAAGGGACTGCATCTCAGGTGCCCTCCAGAGGCCTCAGCACTCAGCATAAGGCTGCGCTGCAAGAAGCTGCCTGCCCCTTCACCTGCACCTCCAGAGTTTTACATCTAGGGAGAAGAGAGGCAAATCACAGAAGAACCTCCCGTCAATGATTTCTGATATGTCAAATATTCGCATCCTGAGAGTGAGGATTAAGCCCTATCTCCTACAGCTTCTATACTTGAGCCCAGTCTACAGTGGAATATTAAGGCCAAAGTAATATGCAGAATAAAAAACAGTTATGACAGTGGATACCAAAAGCTAACCGGAAAGCCCAAGCTGAGTCTCTAAGGCAACGCAGCATTCTTGATCACCAAATGTTCAGCAGTCTTCCCTCTATACTATTTGTTATGGTGTTAAAAAAGCAATTAATATCATTTTTAATTAAAAACAAAGAATAAGTATGATATATTGGGCAAGGGCGCAGGCTGCAGAGCCATTCTGTCTTCATTTTCATTCATCCATTCCTTCTCTAAGTATTCAGTGAGTACCAGGCATTCTTCTAAATGGTGCAGATAGAGGAATAAACAAGATTGATGGTCTGTCTGTCCTATGGAGTTTACACTAGTAATGGAGGAGATGAGTACTTAAAAGCATGATAAAATCTCAAATAGTGATGAGGATGAACGCTGTTGTGATCAAAATAAAACAGGCTCAGTTGTGGGAACATAGATTCGACTGTATAGGTATGTTTTGGCGGGGAGAAGGGATTTAAATAGGGTGGTTTGACTCCTTGCACTACTAACCTGCTTGCTCAAACCTCTGTTCCTCTACCTGCAGTCTTACCCAAGCAAGTCCAGCCTTAGAAAGTATGCTAAAGCATTACTTTTTCTGGGCCTCCCACTTCAAACAGCACCTTCAACAATGAGTGATTCACGCCAAGGCATTACAGATTAATAATGGTGTCACGAGGGCAGAGCATTCACAGTTAGCACAAAGACTGTTTTAATAGTAACTGCATTTGCAGAGCTTCACTGTTAAAACAGTACATTCCTATCATTTCTCCCTGATGCCCACAGAGGTCCTGGGAGTAACACATCACGCATGGTAACACATCACCATGTGCGTGTGTTCTTAGCAGGTCCAGAGCACTAGGTAAAATCTGGCAAGAACAGGATTTGATGAAGGAGCCTGGAAATGAGCCCCTAGCATGGTGCCAGATATCAAAAGACTTTTGATTACTTATGGTACACCTGACCCCCAGGAAGCTTCAGTTTCCTACCTGGAAAAATGGGATTGAGGGTAGCAGTTCCCACTTGCCCCCAACCTCAGAATTGTTGGGACAGGCAAACAGTACAACATCTATGAAAGTGCTCTGATAATTAAAATTATAAGATGCTGTAAAACAAGAGATATTTGTTAACAGGCATTTATTAAGCATCTACTGTAGGCCCAGAGCGGTGCTCAATACCTGGGATAGAAACCTGAAAAAAATGTGACATTAGAACACAGCCTCACTGTGTATTCTTAGCAGCTCGGCTAGAGCTCTGAGCCTCATTTTCTGGTGTTTGTATTATAAATTATACATCGAGTAAGAACCCAAGTACAAATGATGAAAGACTCGGATATTACATCCGCCTCCCAGACATCTCAAGGGTGTGCATATCTTAAGAAGCTTGCAAAAAGTACTTGTCAGGTTAAGTGTATATGCAAAGCAATTTTGTGTATTGAAGTCAATTAAATATAGTATTAGTAAATAAAATATAACATAGCTGTAAAACAAAATACAGAATTAAGAGAGCAGATTGTGGCCTCACTCTATAGCCCTTCATTGCTTGATAGGAGTGGTTGGAATGACACTAAGACATTCACGCTTGGTCCTGGGCAAACTTTTAAATCAGGGCAACGTGACTTTGTAGGATTTTTATTTACTTCAGTGCCTGCCCTGGCCCAGGACTCCAGGCCAGCGCTTGATGGCCAGGACATTGGCCCTTCATCTCTCCTACTCCTCCTCTTCGCTCTCCAGAGCCTCTGGAACACACCTACTTTGTATGGTGCCCCAAGGCTTGCCTTCTACCTAAGGAACTATCTAGCAGAGCCAGGAATTCAGACATGCCCAGGAGGATTAGAAAAGGCTGAAATTCAACTCTCCCTGCATTCCCAGACAAATCCTCTTATTTAGATGAATCTATTTTTTAATGTGTGTTTATTACCTTTTTAATTACACAAGTAATAAATAACACATTTTTAAAATGAAATAGGATATAATAAGCAAACAGTGAAGCAGAAATCACACAACCCCACCACCCTTTCGCATTCTTGTATCTATCTTTCAAATTTTAAAATCCTGAGACATTAAAATAAATTGCCTATCAAGGCCTATTGAATTGTACAGCACAAAGTGTAAACCATATTGTAAACTATAGACTTTGGTTAGTAGCAATGCCCAATTATCGGTTCATCAATTGTAACAAATACGCTTACACTAATCTAAGATGTCAATGATAGGGGTAGCTATGTGTGTGGGTGCAGGGGAGAGGGGGTTATATGGGAATTCCCTATATTCTCTGTGTAATTTTTCTGAAATCTAAAACTTCTCTAAAAATAAAGTTAAAAAAAATAAATTACATAAAAATGTGCATACAAATATGTCATGTATTTACCCACACTATGCATGAACTCATACTCATACTAGGCATAAGTACATAACCTGCTTGCTCACAAACATTTTGTTTTGTTAATTAGTATGTCTTTACAGCCTCATTTTAACAGCTGCATAATGTTATGTTGGATGAAGTTATCGTTTATTTTATCAAAAGTGATGGACAATTCGATTGTTACTAATTTTTCTGTAACAAAAACTCTAAAGTGGGACTTGAGAAGCAGAGAGAAGAAGAGCATTTGAGAAGGTTCAAATATGAGATGGATCGTCCATAAATAGAACAAAGCACAGAAAAAAAGAAGCAGGCTATATCAGAAGAAAGAGGGGGGTTATTGGGAAGGGAGGCAAAGTGAATTGGAGGACATTGGTTTGTGCAGGGGCAGGCCTGGATATTATTGAGGCAAAAAGTGAATTTCAATTACATCTACACAATAACAGGCTAGCCAGCTTGGAAAACAACAGTTCAGCTATTTATATTAGCCCTGAATCCACCCTTCCCTTTTTCCTTTTTAAAATCAGCAAAATGTTGCTTGACTAAATCTTACCTACTATTTTGTCCTCACAGACCTACTATTATTAATGTTTATTATAAAAGTAACAGAGTCACGGATCAAACTAGAAAATACCGCAAACCTGATGTTATTTCAAAAGCAGGTTCATTCAAAACCATTTTATGTCCTATAAAGACAGTATAAGTGTAATACCAGCAGAAGCTAAGGACTTAGTCAATGATCTATCTCTATTTTTGTTCCAAAAGAATGAGGGATTTTTCCCTGAAAACACCCTGGCACAGCTGAGCCTTTCTTAATCTATGTCTAAACCATGCCCATATAATACTAAAGGAGACAGGCTGATGTTTCTATTCAGGACAATTTTATTCATTTTCACTAGAGTGAACAGCTGGTTAAACATTGTGCATGTAGAGTCAGAGGTAAGCATGATGAAGCTTCTTGAAATTTTCTTTGAAGCCTTTGTCTACTTTCAAATTTAGTATGTGTCAGTTTTCTAGTTCTTGTCAACAGCCTATGGACTTGTAGGTAAGGAAATGATCTTTAGTGAGGGTCACAGCTCTTTAGTTCCAGGCCAGGCTTCACTCTTACTGGCTCTATGACTTTGGGCAAGTTGCTTATACTCTGAGCTTCTGCTTTCTCCTATATAAAACAGGGATAATAATAGTATCTACCTCATAGAGCTGTTTTATGGATTGAATGAGAATCCATATATAGTGCGTAGCCTCAATAAGTGTTAACTATTGTCTTCATCACCACCATCCTATCAGGACATCAAGGACAGAGCCACATTCTGCCATCTAGCTGAAGGAACCATAACAAAAGATTTCAATACCATCAACATATCCTCTGATATCACCAGAACAAAGAATTCTGAATAATAATAGGTAGCATTTCTTGAGCCCCTGCTAATTTCCAGGGACCATGCAAAGCCATTTTGTACTATTTCGTTTAGTCATCCTAAGAGCCGTATAAAATTTATTTTCCCTGTTTTATGGATGAGGTATCAGAGGCTCAGAGAGGTTAATTCTCACAAGGTCACAAGGTCACACAGCCAGTGCATGGAAATAGACCAGACCCGGGTCTCACACCAAAGCTGAGTTTTTTGTTTGTTTGTCTTTACTGCTGTTACTGGATATATTCTGCAGGCTGCAGGTATTAGGAGAAGTATTCTTCAGGAACAACAGTCCTTCCCACAGAGGAGCACTGACTCTGGTGACCACGTTACCCACTCACATTGACCTCAGCTTACTATCACCAGGACAAGCAGGACTGTTAATGAAGATAAACCAACTGGATACTGACAGATACCCTACATCACCCAGCACCTGTTCATCAGGTCTGACCCAACCAGAAGACTCTTCTCAAGTCATTTGGTGAACCTTGTACCCCTTACTTGATTAGGCACACATTGGAGCTTCCATCACTACAGTTTGCATAAACCATTTTATTTTTGGAAGAAAAGAAGCAGGATTCCCAAAGTGAAGATACAAGACCCTGCCTGAGCTTGCATAACCTGACCCACCCCAGAATCATGTTAATCCTGGGTCTCAAGAGACAACTAAGAACAAAAAATTCCTTCTTTGTTCCACACTCAGCTGATTTGTTTTGTTTGTTTGTTTGTTTTGCAGGCAAGGTGAGGGGAGCAAGTAACCAGGGGATTGAATAGAATAATTCCCACCTCAGAAAAATCATCACAGTTCTTTGAAAGGGTCAAAATATTCTTATTGACATTAGTCAGGAATTAGGCCTGGCAATTTTAGCAAATTTTAGCAAACGTTGTGAAATTAGGGGTTTAGGCAAGGAAGGGGAAGCGGTGGATCCTCACTTGGGTGTGTGTGAACGGCCAGTGCACCAAAAGATAATCCTGTCCTGGGTGTTTTAGGAGTGGGTGTCCTCCGTTTCATTGATAAAATGGACCAAATTCCAAGTGGAAAAGCAGATCAAATAGCACTGTTGGTTTGTGCTGATTCTCTTCCCTACCATATGTTCTTTGGAAAGTAAACCACTATTATTTTTCTCTTTTAGTTAGTATTAGGCTCTTTCTTTGAACTTAAAGTATACATGGACTTCAGATACATAATGGGAAAAGCAAGCCCCAGGAGTACCCCTGCAAAGTACAAACACTCAAGTTAACATGTTGAAATGAAAAACATCAATTTGTTATTTGATAACAAAACGGTTGCTTTGTGTTGATCCTCCTGTCAGAGCCACGTACACTATTCAGCTGATTCAAGCATTACAGAAACTAAAGCTCTGAGTGGTAATTAGTGGCTCTCAATCCAGTTGGGGGAGCTTTAAAAAATAGAGATGCTCAGACCACATTCCAGACCAATGAAGCAGAAACTTTGTGGGGCTGGGAAGTTGGCCTTCTTTAAGTCTTCAAGTTTTTAAGAGTTGCCCTGCTGATTCTGACTGCAGCTGGGGACAAAATGACCATCACTAGGTCTCCTTGAGCTCTTTTCTCACCTTCATTTTCTTCTCTTCCTAAAATAGAACATGTCACTGTCTCTGTTTCTTTTCCACTCTCTTCAGGGACAATGTTTATGGGCTGAGGTTTTATTTCGTTTGAATGTTTTTCCCTTTTTCAGTTTGTATGCCTTCTCTCCTAACTGGTCACCAGTCATTCAAACATCAGTAATTTTCTGATCTCTTAAACTTTAGTTGGAAGTCAAATAAGGGTTCTTTGCAGGTGAACCAGAGAAATGATTGTGTCTATATGAGTGAAGGAGTGTGGCTTTCATATTTACCAGGGTAAATCAATATCCCTTCTAAGACAGAACCTTGTTTAAGGCCTTTGGTGACACCAGAAGAATTATCACTTATATAAGCGGTATTTCTGTTTGAATTTCAAAAAAGCAGGACAGAAGGGAAGAAAGAATATAGAGAAAGGAATATGTGCATTGTTTAAACAAAGATTCCTGCCCAGAGCCACTGCTAAGACTTGAACCAGAAGGTCTTAGGCCTTAGGTTCTGTAAAAACTCAAAATAAGTTGGAATCTCTTTGAGTTTTAAGAATAATTTTATCCTCTATCCCTTTTTTAAGTGCATAGGATTGTAAAATTAATGCCTTAAAGACTTATAACCCTCCAAAGTTTAGAAGCATTAACATAAGTCAAAATTTCCTGCCACTTATGGATTCTCCTGAGATCTGGCTCTGTTGATTTATAAGAATAGCTCATAGTATTGAGCATTCATAAAGTGCCATCCCCTATTCCAAGGGCTATTCATGTTAACTCATTTCCTTCAAAACCCAGTGAAGTTGGCAGGCTTCTCACCTGGTGAGTGAAGGAACCAGGATTCAACTAATTTAGGTAGATTCTTCCCTCCCACCCCCACCCCTCCGCTTTTGAGTATAGCCTTGCTGGGCCAGGGGTTGTGTAACTTGGTAGTGGGAGGACATTCTACTTAAGCAGCCTGAGCTCCTCCACCAAGTCTACCCAAGTTGTTCTCTAAGCAAAGTGGCCATTTTATATCTGAGGGCATCAGTGTCTCTAAGAGAAACCAGCTGCTCCTTACTGATCCCCAGTGAGCTACTACCCCAAAACCCAAATCATCTGTATTAGTCAGAGTTCTCTCGGGAAACAGAATCAACAGGAGATATCTGTCAATAATATGAGATTTTATAAGAGTCTCTCATGCGACCGTGGGGATGCACAAGTCCAGGTTCTGCAGACAGGCTGCAAACCAGGGGCTCCAATGAAAGTCCCATGAAATGTCCTTGATGAGTTTCTGGGAGAAGTTGGTTGTCCAAAGACAAGCTGGGAAATTCTCTCTGAATGTTGAAATCACTTCCCCTTTTAAAGCATTCAACTTATTGGATAAAAGCGTCACCCATTGCTGATGCAATCTCCCTGATTGATGCAGATGTAATCAGCCATCCATGCAATAAACTCACTGGTGATCGAAGTCCATAAATGCTCTTGTGTTACAATTAGCCCAGTGCTTGCTGGACCAAACACCTGGACACAATTACCTGGCCGAGTTGACACATTAGCCTGACCATCACACCATCTATTCATCCCAATAGGGTCCCCCCAAACTGGGCATTTTGTAGTCCCATTTCCATGCCTTAGAGCTGCATTTCTAAACCTTGGTGTAAATAAAAATGACTTATGGCACTTGTTAAAATGCAGATTCCTGTGCCCCTTCTACAGAAAGCCTGATTATTTGGATGTAGGTTGGAGTCCCATATCTTGATTTTTTTAATAAAAAAACTCTAGATGTTTCTGTGCCAATGGTGTGCAAATCTTTTTGGTATTAGACCCAGCCTTTGAAACATAGTCCTCTCTGCCATTATTTATACCATGGCTTCACTCATGTAGAGGCGTGGCTGATCAAAGTGATTTGGAGTAAATAATTTTGTCAACATTTCTTATCCATTTTAAAAATGTAAATGACTCTGGGCTGTGTGATTTGATTTCATAAATATTAACACACTTTGATCAGTGGCAATATCCTCAAGTCTTAAGATCTTTCTTCTTAGCATCTTTGAATATTTAAGTCATTTATTCTTTAAAGTGGAAGATATTTATTACCATTAGTCAATTCTAATGAAGAAGTGTAGTTATGTTCCTGCAAACAGAAACTAACCCCCAAGTCATATGGGTGAATTTGAGTTTTTGTAATATATTCTGTGCACCACCACAATGGTAAAGCTAAAGCAAGTATTAAAGATATTCTAGTCTAAAACCTTAATTTTAGATGAGGAAACTGGAGCCCCAAAAAGTGAAGTGACTTGCCCAAGAACAAACAGTTAGAAGAGCCAGATTGTCTCCTCGATAAGGCTTCTCTCACTGCTACACCATGAAGCTCTGCACAGCTAGCTTGTCTCTTTTATTGTCAGTAATTCACAGGTGCTGGGGAAGGCACCCACCCCCTTCATCACAAGTACCTACTCCAGGTAAAGTCACTCTTGGTCTCAGTTCCTGGGCACAAATCTCTTGAAAATCAAACATCTGGCCCCCAAAGCTTGCTAAGAATCAAGAATAAGATAAATCATCTATTGTGAAACCCTTGCTTTTGTAATGCATAAACCCTATATCTGACCTACAGAACTGTTAAGAACTGCCCTTTTTACAGATAGATGTTTAAGGCTTAGTCTATAAGTAAATACAAGATTTGGGCAATTCAGGCAAAAACTAACTTCTGGAGGAAAAGAAAGAGGGTTGGCCAATTTTGCGTATTGCCCCGATGATTTGGCCAAGGTTATCAACAGTGAACTTGAGGCAGATCTGCATAGAACAGTTATGTCCTGACTCTGTGATGCATGGTCTGATTGGAGCCACATTGCCTCCCAAAAAAATCTTCCCTATTTTCGATTTACAGTCTCCAGGTACCAAGGAGACAGAACCAAAAGTCAAAGACTATATGACTAATCTAAAAGTTATTGGCATTCAAGATTCTATTAGAAACGTGGCCTGCAATGTGTGAGCAGGAAAACATATGTGTTAGAGTCAGTGTGTCTTAATTTGTGCCAATCACATTAGAAATCTGATTCCTTTATGTTTGTTTTCAATGGGCCAAGCCCGGAATATGATTATAAATAACCCCTATGGGACCAAGGCAGTAGGTATTTCTTGGATTTTACTTTGGAAAATGGTTTTTGAATGGCATTTGCCTTGTTCAACAACAGGCGGGTTTTAGGCTTAGTGTTCCAGGGTCATGCTTGTCCGTGCCCAACATATGGTTTGTGACGTGTTGCTCTGTGCACCAAGCAGCAAAGCAGTCAGAGAAGAGCCCTTGGGGAGAATCCATCACACTTTATTTGGCAAACAGAGATGTCTCTGTTGGAACTATGGTTAATGACTTGGGTTTGCATATATTTCTACATCTTTTTTTAATGTGGCTTTTGAATTGAAAATATTACAAAAGGCCTGATGCCTACAGGTTAATAAAGACTACCAGACTCAAAGAGACCCAAAGTATGTTTTATTTATATGCCTACTAATTTTTAGGGAATTCAGAGAGAGGCATTTGGAAATGGGAATCTGTTATTACAAGCAAGAATTCCCATGCAGTATTCACATTAAACAACTATGGAAAAATGACTTGAGGTAGCAGAAATCACTGCAGGTTCAGGTGTGCTCTGCATTCAGGGCACAGGGACTGGTTTGGGTATTCAGAGTCCCTCGACCCAGGAATCTTTGCGTTTCGACCTCCCTCCCTTCTGGTTGGCAAAGTGGCAGAGGAAGGTCTCCGAAGGTTTCTGAGTGGAGAAGGGGCACCTAGGCTGTCCAGGGTGCCACGCCCCAGGCCACCTGCACAGCAACACAGGAGTGAGCCTCCTTCCCCAGGACTGCCCCACCTAGCATGGCCATCTGTTCCCCACCAGCCAGTGCCAGCAGCTACCTCAGCTCAAACTACCTCTCAGGTGTTCCTTGGTGGCAGCTGGTCTGTAAGCTGCTTTCTCTTTACTTGTGCCTTTATTTTCCTTGCTCATGGGCCTGTCCTTGTAAAAGAAAAGCAAAATGACTTCATTTTTTTTGAGGCTGCTGCTGCAGCAACTTCTAATAACTCTCAATAATGAAGTACAAGAGACCGTGGAGATTGGTCCTGCTTTGCTTTGCCTCCCCAGCCTCTGCGATTGGGCTATAAAGTGTGATTATGGATCCTTCACCACAGAGGATTAACAAATGCCGGTGACTTCTTCAGTCTTTCTTTTCTCCCACTGACACAGGAAGGAGGGTCTGGTGAGAACCTGTTTCAGAGTCTCTGAGGGAAAGGAACAGGGTACCTTGAAATGGGCTAAGAGGGAAAGAAAGCTCCTTCACCTTCTTGGGAGGACAATGTGGTATGGACAGAGCATGGACTCTGAAATCAAACAGACTTGGTTTAAGAATCCTTGTTCTTCTGTCCTGGAAAGACTTGATATGACAACATCACTGTCCCCCAAATTGTAAAATGGGAATTGAATGAGAATATGTAGGTACCCTGTGTAGCATAGTGCCTGGCCAGAGGAAACAGTGTTTGCCTTAGTTTCTCTAATTATAGAGTAGTAACTAAAACTTGCCTTCCATCACAGACAGAGGTCAGAAGCAATGAGATGGACCCTCAAGGGTGACCAGCTTCCTCTCAGGAAGAATATGATGCTGTAGATGCAGTAGCCTCTGAGCCGCCTAAATGACCTTTATACCCATTTTAAAGCACAAGAATCTACAGGCTGATAGGGACTCACATGCTTTATGTATTGTGCCCCTTGGTGATTACAGAGGAAGGATGGCAGCAGCAAAAGGAAGAAACTAGTCCAGCTACCATGCATACAACCTACACATATGCTCAGAGTATGCCAGGGACCTCGGAAGGACCAGAGAGGATGGCCCAATTTGTAGTAATAAAACAGCTGCCATACCTAACTTTGCATATGTGAGTTCAATTTGACAAGTATTAACATGTACTATAAACCTACTGTGCAAAATATGTTGCAAAGGTAGATGAAAAGTCTTTGACATCGGTAAGTCCTTTTTGCTCAATATCACGTGGTCAAGAAATTGAGTATCTTGTAAATTCTGTTTATGGGCTTAGTAGGGAGCTATTTCAGATCCCACCACAATTTTTAACTGATCAAGCCTACTCTACTTACATTCCAAAACAATAAAAAGAGCTACTCTCGCTTTGTACCAAGAAGCATGTAAGCATTTTGCTTACAATATTTCAACTAACAACAGCCCTCCAGAGTGGGTTTCATAATTCCCCTTTCACAGATTAGGAAATCAAGGCTCAGAGAAGTTAAGTAATTGGCCCAGGGTCACGCAGTCAGTGGCAAAGGCAAGATTGGAAACTCCATGGTCAAAGCATGGTCTGAACTCCTGTGCTGAATTCATCACAAATCATGTCATTCTTATCCTACTGCTGTAATGGACCATGACTTTCCTATATTCAGAAAAAGATCTATTCGGGATTATTGATGCACAGAGAGCTTTGAGGCTGGCCGTTGGTTCCCATGGCACAGTGAAAGGCAAAAATCAAAATGAACAAGCATTGGCCTTGAGTGTAGAAGGCCTAGTTCAAGTCCTAACATGACTGCTTCTTAGTTGTACAATCCTGCACCCATGGCTTATCTTCTCTAAGCCTGGTTTCCTCCCCTATAAAGTTTCCTGACCTCATAGAGTTATTGTCAAAATCAAAAGTAGTAATTAGGTGGCTCTGCTTTCCTATTCTTAAAGCTTTTGGCAAATGTCAGCTGCTATTATAGTTCGATTATTTTCAGTCCCGCTGTTGACTTGTTCTTCAGTCTTTGTAAATATCTCCTGACACCTTAATGTTCTCATCTCTAAACTAGAGCTGATGAAACGGCATCTTTTGGTACTACCCTGCAGCAGCCATTTTCAACCTGTAATGCCTAAGAATCTTTGGGGCTATTGTTAAAACAGATTCCTAGGCCTTAGTTGTCGATTCAGCATGGCTGGATGGAGCCTTGTAATATTCCCTCTTAAGGAGGACCCCATGAGATGCTGATGTTTATGGCCTATGATCACTCTTTGTAAAATGCTGCCCTGCAAGTCCCATTATAAAGAACTATAGAATCTGCAGGTAAAGAACTTGACCAAGATCACCCAGTCAGTCAGTATCACAGCTAGCACCCAGCCCTAGACTCTTGATTTCTAGATCCTACTCTTTGGACCACACGACTCCTCCTCAAAGGAACAGTGAAGCCCACTCCCGGTCACTGGGTTTACATTGGCGTTTAATTGTAGAGTACACAGCTAAAGCTTCCAGCACTCTGCAGACATCGCTGAACAGTTAACTGAGTGTCATTGCCTTTTTCTTTTTTCTTTGCAGACACATTTGCAAGCAAAGTGGCAGCCACCCAGGACCAGTATGCAGATGCATCCATAGGTAACGTCACTGGCAGCAATGCCGTGAATGTCTTCCTGGGAATTGGCGTGGCCTGGTCCATCGCTGCCATCTACCATGCAGCCAACGGGGAACAGTTCAAAGTGTCCCCTGGCACGCTAGCTTTCTCTGTCACTCTCTTCACCATTTTTGCTTTCATCAACGTGGGGGTCCTGCTGTATCGGCGGAGGCCAGAAATCGGAGGTGAGCTGGGTGGGCCCCGGACTGCCAAGCTCCTCACATCCTCCCTCTTTGTGCTTCTGTGGCTCTTGTACATTTTCTTCTCCTCCTTGGAGGCCTACTGCCACATAAAAGGCTTCTAAAGGAACAATCAGATATAGTAAATATATATATATATATATATATATATACATATATATATACATAAAGATTTATGTATAATGAACAGAGGAAACTGACATTTGTCATGTTCACTTACCTGCTGATGGAATCCAGCTTTCAAGAGCGTACTCTGTACTAGGGCCGACATGAGAAACCATCACCTCCCATTCCCAGGGACATCATCATGTTGAACAAAGCACGGAGGCAGGACCATCCATCTTTGCAACTCGGCCTAGAAGGGTTGTACAATCTCCAGGTTGATAAAGCATTAAGGCTTTGATTTGTTTTCTTGTTTATGCTTTTGTTTTTGGTGGGACTGGGGAGGTGGTCGATGCTTGACTTTACTTTTGTGTTCTTTTTTTTTTCCTCCCTTTGGGAGGGTCAGGGGTTTTTGCTTCTCTTCGTGAAAGGTGATGACTGAGCCAAATGCAAAGGGAATTTTGGTAACATGTTAAATCATTAAGATTCCCCTCCCCTCCCCCCAACTTTTAAAAAATTATTTTTGATTAAGAAAGGATCTGGGCATGGAAGAAGAAAGAAGCATATGTTCACTATTTTACTGAATTTCTTTGCTTATCTCCAGAATTTGAGTAGAAGTGAATCTGCCTCCAAGAAGAAGCTCAAATAGAGCCAGGAAAAGTGATGGTTCTAGATATAATCTGATATTTAAAGATACGATGGCTGGCACTCTTGTTCAACAAGTACAGGGATAATGTGCCTAGATTCCCAGGAACATGCAAAATCCTTTATTTCTTATCTTTTTAGCTCTGGACTATGATTAGTAAGGCCCTTACTCTGGCGTTCCAGCCCAGCTACCCCTTCTCAGTCCCCAGTCCCAAACCTCTTCATCCTACCTCCCACATCTCATGCAAACGGGAAAAATAACCCTATTCAAGGAGCACGTCATCCTTTTCCATCTGCATCAGTACGTGTCCCATGTTGCTGTTGCCTAGGACTGTCCGTCGGTTTTATTTTCAAAAGCATCCATGGCCTGCACAATCCTGTTCTAGTCATAACTGAACATTTGCGTCTTCTTCTTCATGTGCCTGTTTGGGAATGTTGTTGTGAAACTTGTTAAACAGTGCATGGATGAAAAACAAAGTGTATTTGTATATAGTAGAGTATAGCATATTCCATTGTCCAATTCACCAACATTGATCGGTCATTGAAGGCATGAGTGAGTTGTCCTTTCACCTGAGTTGGTACTTTTGTGTTGTTACTTAGTTTGATTATTACTAGGGATAAAAGGAGAAAATAGCTTATCTGTTCATGGATCTGCACATTCATTTCTAAGAAGCAATAATTGTCATATGGAAAGTTAAAGTTATTGAGACATTCAGCAGGCAAACTACAAAGTATATGGAAAATTAGCCATGTGGAACACATAAGAGGCCTCTAAGGATCATCAGTTAATTCAGGAAGGCCAAGGAGGAAGGCACTGTAGAGAAGTGGGTGAGTTAGACAGATGTGCCTGGGCTTTGAGAGCCTCCATTTCTACAACAGCCCTTTCCCCAAAGTATTTATTTCACATCTGCTCTGTCTGGCACAGATGTTAGAGTGTGCTGGTTTGTTCTTTTTTTTTTTTTTTTAATGTAAAAGGCTATTTTCAGCCCTATTTCTTTTACCATGCAGACCCCTCTAATTGTATCTACAGTTTGTGAGTAGGAAAGAAGTCAGGTGATCAATGGGCCTTCTAAAGTGTGTCACCCCTACATATGACTGAAGAGCAAGCAATTAAATGAGAAGATCTGTGCCTCCCAGGAGGATTGCCCCAGGAGATTTTTAACCCCTTAAAGAATGGCTCTTTCTATTTCAAATTACCAAAGAACATGAAATAACCCAAGATTCTTTCCAAAGTAATGAATCCACTAATGAGGAAAAATAGAATGACCTTGCCCACCTCTCAGTGACATCACTGCTTATGGAGACTCCCAGGCCAGATACTTCCCTGTACTGATACAAAGATATTTAAGAAATAAAAGCTGTTGAAACTTAGTAATCATGATCATTTATCATTAAATAAATATTTGGTGATTGAATGAATAATTAAATGCTGGTTACTCACACAACAGGCCAGGTTCTGTGCTACCTCTTGGAGACTAAACCACAAGCAAGTCAGCCCAGATCCCTGCCCTTAAGCGGTTAGAGTTAATGTGGCTGCTAATTCCATGAGTAAATCCTAACCCAGTCATATGGAGACAGTTTTGTCTTGTGAGAAAAAAACACAATTATGAAACTCTCTAGCATACACACAGTGATTGTACAAATACAATTGTCCCTGGATCTCAAATCCTGGGATTTTCTTTAACCAGGAGGCAATAAATGTAGCCTCGGAAGAGCACCCTATTTATCCTTGGCCACTCCTGCAGATCTGAACAGCTCCCATTTTAAACCAAGAAAAGGGCAGCCATGTTGGTGATTGAGATCAGTGGGAAGGCCCAGTTAATCCCAGTTTTTAATCTTCCTTGGGAAAGTACTTTCTATGCCCCACTCCTTTGTGATTGCTCCTTTCTACCAGAGACTCAAGCCTGACTGAACATGGCCCAACACAGGTGGCCTTGATCCTTTGGGGGCACCTTCTAACCCATGCTTTATTTATTATTTATTTGTTTGAGATCTACCAAATGGAAAGCTAGGCTAGCAACACCAAGTACATGTGGTTAAGGGATGTGAGTTGTTTAAATATTAGAAGGATTTTGCACCCATTTTTTATTCATATTTGGAATGACAATAATCCCATAGCAAATTTTCACTGAGGACTTTTAAGAAATTCTTGCCAACAGTCAATTTCAATTTCAAAATTTTTTAGTTTGTTTGCTTTTTAAATTTCCATGCCATAGGGAAAATATTGATTCTGGTTGTTCAAGTTGTTAATTATCATAGTTGTATAAAATTATTTCATTTTATTTGTTTGATTATTTCATTTGGTGTGTATTGTGCACAGCTTTAGGGAGAAAAGTACACTAATTGTGCTTTTCCTTATAAATGATACACATTATTGACACAGACAAATAAAGTTTCTAATGGTTTCAGATTTAACCACTAGTAATACAGCATATTCTGTATGGAATGCTTTTCTCTTTTCATTATCGTCTACTTCACTTTTTGTTTTCATGTTTTGAAGAAATAAAGACCAAAAAGGTATTATTGTGCAGTTGGTATACTCATCCAAAAGAAAGAGAATAGACACCCAGTATTCAAACTCTTGCGGATGACAACCCTTTGGTCATGCAATGTTTCATTTTTAATTTCCCAAGAGAGCACAGTTAAGTGTCAACATATTTGCCTATCCTATAGTGCTGAGATAAATGTTGGAAAGCTATGTATCTTGACTTTCTTCAATTTCACTAATTGTTTTTTAACATATTTTGGTGTCACTCTACCTGCATCTTTTCTGCATCCAAAACATGAATGCATAAACAGTTTCATGTCAGACCACTTTTTACCATACAGAGTATTATATCAAAGCAATCAAACCCAAATTAACCTATCACTGGAAATGTAGACCTAGCTGCTTCCCAAAGGATAATTAATTGAATTGCTCTTTTAGTATCATATACTATATTCCTCTTGATTCTCAGTGGAACATCTGCCTGGCCTTAATAAGTTCTGACTGTCTAATTATATAAGTTATTGATTTCATGTATCACACAATTAAACCTGTATAGAGAAAGGTAACACAAAAGTGGAATTAGCATTTGTGGGGGAAAAAAAATTGACCTCTGAAGTTTGTATGCTTTTTTGCAAGTCTACTTTCATATCAATGGATTTAATTTTTACTATAATTAAGAGGATTTGTCCACTGATCATCCTTAAAATTGTCTTTAGAATTCTTCATTCCATTTATATGTGGAATATTTATTACATGTGGCAGGTCCTGTGCAGCACACTTTTATATGTGAAGGATATAGGGATAATTTAAATATTTTCTTGGGGTCAAACAATTGATTTGCCTCCTGAGTACCAGTCTTTGATTTAACACAATATAAACAGCCAACATTTATTTCTTTAAATAGCAAAAAGATTACGTCAATGACCTGAGCAGCCTTGACCCTATAACAACCCTTCTTCAGCAAAATGCTATGGTCCGACAATTCTCAATCTTCTCTAAGATAATTTTAACTCCTTCAGAGACTCAGATTCAAGCCTTCCACTGGTGAAGATTTTATGGAGCTTTGCTTTCTGTGGTTCATAGCATAAACACTAAGGTTGTTGTTGTTGTTGGTGGTGGTGGTGGTGGTGGTGGTGGTTTCCAACTCTAGTATTAAACTATATAGAAGATGCTGTTCCAAACAACCCCACAGAGATTCCGATAGGCAACTGTCCTCCACAATGAGAATCCCTGATGCAGCCATTTCTTTAGTGTTCTCACTGTCATTGGGACAGAAAGCTGATGTGCACCCTGCCTTTTCCTCACGGGACTTGAGATTCCACAGCCTGAGGCCGCTGATCTTAACCTGTCAAAAAAAAAAAAAAAAAACAGTCTCTGAGTTTGCTCTACATACATCTGAGAACTTTGTGAAAGCAAATAGAAAAAGAATAAAGTTTCCTCTGGTAGATGACACCCTCCATTCTCCAATAGTGACATTTCACCTTCTCAAGAATATACTTCAGCTCTACAAATGCATATTCTGTTTAGCAGCCCCTTTAAGATTTCTTTCAGTGTTTCCTGGGCCAAGATGTGGAGTCTCTCTCTTGATTCTGATCTCCTGTCTCCAATTTGGGGCAGTTACATCCAGAACATGTCCTAAGTGTAGTTTCTTAACTTCAAGAAGACTTTGGCCATTTCATGATCGACAATATTGGATCTCACCATGACTTACAACTGGCATTTGACTTTTGCTGTAGTAATCACTCCACTTTGCCAAGGTATTCTAGCTATTGGTAAAACTGAGCAAAGATAAATGAGCATTTCCATCAAAAAACAAGTGAGTATATTATGTAGATGATAAATGGCAAAATCGTATTTATCTTACAGAGAAAGACACATGCTGTTTTGAGTAGATTGGATTCATTAGATTTCTTTCATATCTAAGTTCAGATTTTTGTTACCAGACTGCATTTCTGCTCTTCTTTTATCCTCACAGCCACCGTCTTCATATCACATAGCGTATTTCAAATTTTTGGAGGTCCTGATGATGTTCCACCTACAAGGATAGCATAGGAAGGGTAGTCACTTGTGGTAGTTATCTATTTAATTTTTGGAGCTTAATCAGGCCATTGTTAACCATATACAAAAGCAGCATCCACTGACAAGTAGGACTTCTAATGCAGAAAGCACTTCAGCTGCCCAACCCACAAGAAGTGGTGAGTACTTAGCTTCTGCCTGTCAAGATGCCCTAAAAGATGCATTCAGAGGCTCCCCAATTTCAGTTTTGTCAAAGGTCCTCTCATCCTAAGGAACATTTCAATTAGTAGTCATTGTGTAAATTGTGGTTTATTTTGATGTATTTATTTGTAGGAAATAGCTTTACTTCATAACTTCAAAATGCAACATGAGTTAGTGGGTAAAACTCTGATCCCCATCTTTCCAGGAGGATTTTCCTGACTGGAATTGTCTTATGCCTCTGTTATCAATGAAGCTCTTCAAAGCTGCTTTACCATCCCACAAGCTTTAGAGTCACCCTGCCCTAACCCTTTGCAGCATGTTAGAGAGGTGTCACCTTTGGGAATAGGCAGGCTCTCTCTTCCTCTTTCCTAATCTGGCCTTTATTGTTCTCCCATTACACTCATTACCCTTAGTGAGGCACACCTGTCAACAATGGGAAAAGGCTCATGCTAAAATTGATTGTTCTGGACATATTTTTCTGAAAGTAAACTTGTCATAGGGAAGATCAAACATAATGACATTTCATCTAGATAACAGTCATTAGAACATAGTGTGGTAGCTCAGAAAATGTCTTCAATATCTTCCTTTTTAAGCCATGACGTTAGTAAATTTTATAGCTTAATGACTTGAAAATTTCATTCATCAAAGGCTGATTCCATTTTGATGCTGACATTTCAGAATTGATTTTAATATTTAAAACAATTGATGCATCAGGTAGAATTTGAGCTCATATTTAGGCCAAACAAGCCACAGAGCCAGACAGATTAGCCGGCAGTTAAAAAGCCTCTGAAACACAGGCCTTTTAATGCTAGATAGGTGTGTTGTTTTCCATCTTCTTTCTGTCAAAAGTTGTCACCTCAACCAATGCAAAAACAAACGAGCAGCAAAACAAGATTTGAAATGTTAATTAGAATATTATTTCTATAAGAATCAGACAAGGTTTCAGGATCAAGTTGCCTCTACCCCATCTATTCTTCGAGCTTAGAGAAACATGCATAAATACAAAAATAGATGACATGAGTCAAAGTACTTAAATAGCACTTCTGGAAGTCTAGGATTGCCCTAAAAGCCCATGTCACATTAGCATTCCTTTTTTTAGCAGAGCCCTTTTATAAACAGAAAGAGGGTAGGGGCATGGTAGGAAGTCCATTCCTTACTCCTTTTTTTCTTTTTAGCTAGAGATACCAATTCTGATAATGTCAGTTATGTATATTCTTCTTTAAAAATAAGTAAATTTTTAAAACAAGGGAAGAAAGAAATTCCTCCTACCCCACCACCCCACCCCACCCCCCACCCCCTTTATTTAGCAAACATTTCTGAGAGAAACTCTTTAGAATCAATTAGGGTTCCATTCTGACTGTTCCAATTACCCTCAGCCTTTTGGGGTGTGTTGCAAGCAGCTCTTGGAAAAAATATCCAGGTCTAGGTCAAAACCTAAGGGGATTAAAAGGACAAGCGTTTTTATTTTTCCTTGAAACACAGGCCTCAGCAGGAGGGCTCCCATGCATTAGTCCACGTTTTCTACAAATGTGCTTTGACATGTTGGAAACAAAGGAAAATGACTCACAGATACTAGATACTGAATCTTCCACCATCATGTAGATCCTCCACTAGCTGTAGTTTAGCTTCAATATTCTTAACTGCACCAACCCACAACTTTCATAGGCACTGGTCATCTTGTCCCTAGCATTTACCCTCTAAGATTCTACTAACAGGCAAACTAGCTCTTTTAACCAGTTTGCACGTGAGATTTCTCCAAGAGGTCCTGTCAGAGGGGGAGTGGTGGTTGCAGAAGGGACACCAATGCCGATGCCAATTCATTGGAACCTATTTAATCAACTGCTACTTTACATATTGGATGCTGCCTGGGACATGAACCTCAGAAGTATCAGAACTTTGTTTTATTCCTATTTCACCAATAAAAAATTTGTGGCATTGGATCTAAGCAGAGGATAACATGAGATGTAAACTGAAAGTTACTGTTATTAGCTACGACTGTTATTGTTACAATTTACAAGAAAATATTATCTTTGATGTTTCAGTTTGAGCCTCTTAAGATAAGGTTTTGCTGCTATCAGTAGCCCCATAGGAAATTCCATACTCCAAATCTTCTTTGAGACAGCTGATACTATGGGAAATGTATGCATGAGGCTTAAAATATTCTTGTTATTCTCAGATTGTTCTTACAGATTCTTCCTGGATTTACATTAAAAAAGAAATGGGCACTTTTCTCATCAAAATGGATTGGGACTTTTTCCAGTACCTGGCTCCATTTTGTTGAAAAATGAGTCTGGCACCCAAAGAAGCTGTGAGCAATGAGTTGCATCAGTGGCCTTGCTTCTCTGCTCCCTTTTCCTACTTCAGGCTCTAAATTCCTGTGCACAATCTTCAGAAAAAAACTGCAAATGGTGAGAGAAAGCCAAAAGGAAAACAGTTGTCCTTCCTTTCAAAATGGACTAAATCTGCTTATCCCTTTTAAAATTTTGACCATTTAATTTTTTTAACTTTAAACATAAAATAAGAAGAGATGCTGTGAGATGCCAAGTCTGAAGCAAAGATTGTCTTTTTGCAAAGCTATCAGGAAAACGTATGTTAATTATTGAGACATGGGATGTCGTAACACAGCAGTGCCCAACCCCTGCCCTCTCGGCCCACTCATATAGTACCCAGGGGCAAACGAGTAGGCTGAGGGGGACAGATCACTATTAATGCCATAACCACATCACCATTCAAATTTTAGATGGGACTGGAAGTGGGCAAAATAGAGCCACCCCAGACCATGGGCCACGCTTGCACACCACTGTGTTCGACGTGGCCTGTGAACATTAGAATAATGCCAGAAGTTGTTGTTGTTTTTTCACTTGATGTGAATAGTACTTAGAGTGATTCCTTTTTGCTCAGAGTCCAGGCTGGTTTGCTTGACTCAAACCTTTCCAAACAGAGTCATGCAGCTCAATAACATGATTGTTGCCTGCATGGAGAGTGAACACATTTTTTTTTTCAAACTTGTAACCATAGAACCAATTTTTAAAAACACTGAGAAAGCAATACATCCGAGTGGATTGGACCTAGTGATGAGGGATCTAAACCTGCGTTTTTCTTCCCCTCCAGTACACTGACACTCCAACTCTAGAATGTCATTTCATCAGCAAAATTAAAATAATAATTGCTTTATTGCTGTTTAGAATTAATTCATACCTCTTTAGAGTTTGAAGCTTCTGTTAACCAACATCAGATCCTTGAATTGTATTATTGTGACTTGACCCAAAGATAGGACCCTGGGTTTGCCTAGGAAAGAAACCAGAATTGGTTTGGTTCCCTTTCAAGCAACTGACAAGATAATCAACAATGTTTGGAAACAATGAAGAACGGTTTAGTACAGGCTGCTCGGTTATAGAGGAGGGCAGGGCTTCTGTTAGAGTTTCTTGATGTTTTGCTCTTGTAAGTTTGTGTCTGTCATGGTTCCCTGTGGAATATTTCCCCATACTCATTCTGTGGGAGAATACTGACATAGCTCCATACTCTCTCCCAGGAGAAGCAGTCCATTCCGCCTCCCTTCCAAATCAATAAGGGCTGAGAGATGCAGAAGCGTTTGGACAGTACTCATCAATTAAAATTCAGGGCTGGACACTGAAGCTAGATAAATATCAACTGGGTAATTTCCTCAGGGGAAAAAAAACAAGGAAATTAAACCAAAGAGGGCAGAAAATTAATCAGTTTAGCAGTCTTTGTTCCAGGATCATTGACTCACTTTATATTCTGTTCAGTATTACTTTTTTAAAACTTTTTTTTCATTTATACAATCAAGGCAATGGAGAAATTTTAAAATCAAATGTCAGAGTCCGTTATTTTCCACAAATCTCAAGTATTTACTTTGTGCAAAGCATCGTATTTGACACCCTAAGATGGCATGAAGAATTCAAGACCAAGTAATTTAAGAGAATTAACACTATCCCTTGATTTAATCAGGAAGAGCCCAGTTATGGAACTCGAATTAAATTAACCTTCCATTTTGGTCTAGAGATATTTTATCAAATTGAGACTGCTTTATGGGGCCATTCTGAAACCTATCAAGGAACTTTCCATTAAAAGAAATTTACTAATTTTTTTGTTTTACTTCACATTCTGTCTTTCACCAGTGAGATAAATGGATTCAGGCTCAAGTAATACATACAGGGGTGCCTACAGTGAGCCAAACCCTATGTTGTTAACATAGGGTCTTTCGTTTAATCTTCCAAGTTGGGAAGAGTTTGTTGCAAAGATCATTTGCCTTACCACTGGTGAATTTTTCTGTTGACTATTGATCCTAGTTCATCACTGGATTTTGGCATGAATTCCACATCAGTGCCCTTTGTAAGGCTGAACCCATTATTCTTCTAAAGGCAAACTTTAGGTTTGTACAGTTTCCCACAATAATTCTACTTCCTTTTAGGAGGAAGAAATTAACAGCAGTTGTTTTATACAAAAATATGTGAATTACAAACAGGATACAGCATTGGCCAGGCACAAAGATATTAAAAGACACAAGTAATTGTAAAACAGTGTGAGAAAAGAATTGCATTGACTGCAGACTCAAATGTCTTTTGAACACCTCATTATAAAGAAAATGGCTGCTCAAAAATATATCAGAAAGTCTTCAAGCCCACCCCTAGGAACCATGCAGTCTCCACAACCCAAGTGCCCAGTTAGCAACATGAAATTGTACCGTCAGGGCCTTTCACTGATGGGGAAAATGTAGTGAGGCCATCTAGGCATTTCCATGGGAAAAGAAAGAAGGAAAAAGCAACCATGGTGAACTCTCCTTATATAACAAAGAATGTTTTAGTGAAATAAAAGTAAGTGTTCACTTGAAGGAATCCCAGTTAGAATGTCATCAGAAACGGCAAAAACATTTCAATATCATAACAGTAATATTTTCTAATTTTATTAGCACTGAGGCACAAAGCCAAATATGGCAGCAGGAAACACAAATTCCTGACATTGCAACAGAGAAAGTGATCCTGTAAGCCTCAATTTTGAGAGAGAAAATTAAAATCTATAATATTTTTGTTGAAGTAGAGTAGTTGCTCTGTCTTCCACCTAGCGATAATATTACTTTTCCTTCTCTCCTTATAAATTTCTATATAAAGCTGCTGTTTGGTTGCAATAGGCATCGTATTTTTATATTTCAATAAATTCCTCCAGTTGAATGTAACCTGCTTTTCAGATGTGATTAGGAAACCCTAACTTGGAAAGGTAGTTTTCTCAGTCTTTTTTTTAAAAAAACAAATATGCAGCATAAGCATTTTCTGATGGTGGGTGCCTTAAGCAGCCCTAGCAGCTCTGTCAGTCAGCGGGCATGTGATTGGTTAAGGCAGAGAACCTGTGGATAAATTTAGCCCTCCTTCGGCATAGGTAGCCTCTCATTCAAATCAACTCACATCTCTCTCTTCTTTAACTCTCTGCATCAGCCTGGCCTCTTGAATTGACCCAGGTCTACCTACCAGTCAAACAAACTGCAATCTCTAATTATGTGTTCTGACAGCTTGCTCAACATACTTCGCCAAATTTAGTAGTTTGTCCCTCAATGTTCTTTCCCTCGGTATGCTCCTTTCTATAGGTTCTTGCATTTGATATGCTTTAGAAAAGAATTTTTCTAGAAAAAGCCAAAAACTTTTCAGTCCAGAAACTGAACAAATTTGGCAGTTAATATGTTAATCATCCTAAAGTGATATCACCTATTTAGCAAGAGCGGCCTTGAATGCTACTAATACAATAATACCCTCTGAAGAGAGGTGATATAAGCTTCTACAAATAGTCCTTCAGGGACTCAAACTTCATATAGCAAAAATCATATTTCCTTCATAGGAAGGTCATGGGTTAGATAACAAGTTTAAGTCACATTTAGTTACAGGTTTGCTCTATATGCTAATATGGTACTAGTTCTCTATAATTAAACTAGGACCAACAGAATCTGTTCTTAATGTGCATTTTAGAAATGTCAGGGTGGGGTGTGGGTAGGGGGTTGGAACCCAATACTGACTTTCACATTCCCCATGAAAAAGGTTTGTCCTGGGAGTGGAATTAGAAGGGTTTGGTTAACTATGGTGCATTTTAGAAGAAGCTGCTACAGCGATTCTTGAAGTTTGGTCTCAGACTAGCAGCATCTGCATCACTGGGAAATTTGTTAGAAACGCAAATTATTGGCTCTCACCTATGATCCCTAGGCCAGACCCAAGGAATCAGAAATTCTGGCTGTGGACCTAGTAGTGTGTGTTTTAGCAAGCCCTTGGTGTGACTCTGATGCATGCTCAGGTTTCAGAACCCTTTATCTACTATTTAGTACCCCTGTGGCCAAAAAGAGTTAATGCCACCCACTGTTTACTTCCTTCCAGGAAGAGGCTTAAAAGCCTAAATGGTAGGTTCCTTATATTCACAATATATGCAAATATATGGGCAGAAATGTCTACCATTCAAACTTAAAATATTATTTGAAGGGAAAATCCATCCTTACAAATATTCTTTTCTGGTGTAATTGAGCTTCTTATCAGGCTCTTAAATCAGAGATTTCTAATCAGCTTTTCAAGTACTTTTAAAAACCAACAGCTGATCTGCTTTGCCTGACTGTCCAATGGCCTAGAAAATGACCTTGAGCAACTTTCTCCTAATTGATTAGCCCTGGCCAGTTTGCCTTCATGCTAAGCCATTGTAAAGCAGTACTGAGTTACCCTTAAAGACACAGTCTGCTGGTTTGAAGGGTGGACATGGACTGACTGACCTAAAATTATCACTGGTTATGAGTCATGTTTGGCTTTAGAAGGAGATATTTTCAAGGCGTCACATACTCCATAAAGCCTGGAAACCACAGCCAATGTAGAACTGATCTCATGGCCTCTGGAAGCCCCCTTTTAGGCTCTCTCATTTGTATTGATACAAAACTGGGAGTGGAGAGTGAGCAAATGCCAGCTTATAAAAATGGTCTAAAAGGGGGGATTTAAGATTGTGCATTATGTATGTGTACATATGTATATTTCTTTAATCCTGAAAATATCATATATATATATAAAACATCTGTATGTACTCTGACCCTTCCATTTGATCCAGGAAAGTAATTCAAAGTCTGTAAAAGAAAGCCTAAAATGTAAGCACAACATTGATATACCTGTCTGCCTTAGTTTGTCAGAGCTGCTATGACAAATACCACAAACTGGTTTTAGCTTAACAGCAGAAGGAGCTAACCTTGTCAGATATTTTGGAATGGCTGTTCCTTTTTCAGAAATAGAACACATGATGCATCATTCCATGTTCTTCCTGCTTCTCTAAAATCTGTATTTCTTCTCCTGTTTCTGGCCAAAACACTTGGGTGTGTATTTCTGTCTCTGAGAGCATTTTCTCATTGGCTCTTTCTCAATAGTCCTATTCCTCTCTCTCAACTTGATCACAAGTAGCTCCAGCTAAAGCACAGCCCCTTCTCCCTCTGTCTCCACCTTCATGTACATCTTCATTTACATATTCTGTCTTTTATTCAATTCGAGTTTTATAAGACACTTTTTAGAATGATCACCAATATCAAACCTCTTTGGTGATGGAAAGTACAACCTTTTGGGGAAAGGGGCTGGATCAAATTGACTGGAATTCACTTAGATCCATCACCAAAGTCCAGAGCCTCAATATCTCCCCAGACTTGTAGCCCACAGTGGTTTTTTATAGACGCTCTTGTGCCCAAGGCAAAGTTAGAGTGGTGGCTTGCCTTTGTCCACAACCATGGCTCGAATTATTGGTTCACATCTTGAAATCTTGAAACAAACCTGGATTAGAAATTTCTCTTAGAAGGTTTAGGGTAAAAAAGTTACATATCCTAGTCCCTATTCTTGGGCTATATTAAAAGGGCCTTGATGTTAAAAGGTAACAGATAATTGCTTTCAATTCCCCAACAGCTTTGCCTCTCAGTGCCATTCATGGTGATTTTCAGAAGTCAGTGGTGCAATTCAACACTATTCTAATAAGCCATAAAAATAGTTGTCGGCATAACTGTTATTACAGTGGGACTTCCCCTGGGTTTCATCTATTAATTTGTGTAGTCAGTAGAAAGCTCACACTGAGGAAACATTTGTAGCTTCCTAGGCAAGGGCAAGAGCAGGAACTAGCAATCTGTACCTACTGTATACATGTAAAAAGTGCTGTTTGATGCCACTGGGGGTATGCTAAGAGAAGTGGGTGAGAAGAGAGAATTCAGGTAGGAAACAAAGTTAGAACTTCTCTCTGGCCTTATTCTGGTTACTGATGGCAATTCGTTCCCACTGAAGAAGTTTGGTGGATACTTTGAATAGTAATCTTATCCTGAGCCAGCACAAGAGGCCATCGACAGAGACAAGGGTGACATATCAGTATGCCAGGATCCTCCTCTCCCTAAGAGGTAGTCGTGAATTCCCCACACAGGGCAAAAATGGCAAGAAGAGCCCATTTGCATCTTGTATTCACAGTTTAAAGATCCATCACAAACAACTTTCAAGGACAGGGAGAGTTGGAAGAAAAGAGGGGGAAATGGAGAAAAAGAGATTTTGCCTTGAAAAATAATGTAAGCAATCCTAATGTTCCTCTAGTTGTTCCTGAACATTGTTCAAATGACTAATGCTATTTTTTAAAATAACTTTACTACATTTTGCATTCCTTGAGTGGCAGTGTGTCAGTAATACCTATGGGTACTTGACTGAATTTTTAAGTTTTTATTCTTTCATGCCAATGAATGTAATCTATAAGACTTACCATTTTGAGTACATGAACACACGCATACATAAAGGCATATACATCATATATGACTCATATTGTGGGAGACACAATGTATATCATTTTGAAAGATTCCAGTGGATCCTTTCAGTGTATTTCAGTGACACAATTTTGTGGGGGAATAAAAGTACATGCACACCCAATTTGCTAACCATATTGTTAAAATTATGATCTTAAAAGCAACATTGTTAGAAATGTTTGTGTAAAATATCTTCTCTGGTATCAATGAATTAATAAACTTTGAAGTTTAACTTTCAAAAAGAATATGTGCTAAACTCAAATATTTTTATATCTGTAGTGTTTTCAAGTGTAGTGAACAAGTGACCATACACCTGATATCACCAAGAAAGAAAATAGGCTAAAATAAATGTCAAAGGTGGAGGAAGTTATTTTATAAAGACTTCTGCCAAAGACTATAGTTTAATGATCTGTAAAATGTAGATTAACTTCTTTTATTATAAATGTAATTGTAAGAAATGCTCACCCTATCATTCTCTATCTTTTGAAAGTCAATATTTTATATCTCTAAGGACCAAGGAAAATATTTTTTAAGCCAATGTATTACACTGAAGCCTTGGAAATGAGAGCTAAACCAACTTGGACCAACTGGAGAATGCTAGATTAGAATTCCACCATTTGACGTTAAATTTTTCAGTCTTTCCTATAATTGTCATACTGTACTAAACTACATTTGGGTATTTCAGCTAATCCTTCCAAATTAAGTCACCAACATTAATGACAGGACTTGTCTAACATGGAAGGCTTTAAAATGTTCCCTTTCAAGCCTACATGGATTTAAATTACCATCTAATTTTCCCACCTAGCCATTTCATGTAAGTTAACTCAGAGGGCTAACAACGTTGCACAAAAGGTTAGCAGACAATGTGCACGGAGGACATTTAATTCGTGCAGTCAGCAAGAACTAGCCATTTAAAAATATATTCAAATATTTTGTAAATAAAATTTTTGATTCCTATAGTTTTGTTCAAACTGCTATCTTTTAAAATAATTAGGTCTTATTTGAATTTTAAAAATAATCTGTTATAAATTAGATGTTGCTTTGTTGACTCTGTGATTCAATGTACACTCAGCCATATTCCTGTGGGGAAATATCAATCCTATTGATTTTCTTGGCATGAGCCAGAGATTAGAAATTTCTTTAAGGACTGCAAGTATGAAGACAAGAAACACCTAAATGAAATAAATGCTACTGAAGAAATTAGAAACCTATTGTATAAAATGTATTTTTAAAATCTTAAGATATATGTGATTTACACTGCCTGTTGATCTAGTCTCTTTGTGAAATAACCACAGCATAATATTTGTTAAGACTCCAAAACACCAAATATTTGTGATGTTTGTATAGCACCGTTGTTGTAATATGTGATTTCAAATGGTAAGCATCTTTGTTGTAACCACGTGAGCCCACAGAAGAATAAATTCCTGCTGTTATGTACAACCAGCTCTCAGAATTGAGATTTCCTGCAGCTGCTGTTTCACCAATAAATGAGAATTAATTGTGAAAAACAATTTTTAAGAATTGAGTTTATGATCACTGTGCATTTTATTAATGAATGAATTCAGAGACTTTTATTTTTACCAGAAATGCGCTCTCTCAGTCAGTAACTGCAACTGCTGACTTCAACCATGCTATCGTTTCAAGGGTTTCTATATTCTTGATTTAACTACCAAAAAAATGGAAGCTTATTGCAAGGTATGTCCTAACAAATGTACAATAAATGACTTTTCCTGCATGCTGCCTGAGATATGTAGTAATTTGAAATGTCTTCTCAAAAAAAGTATATATTTCATAGCCCAGAATTGGACTGGCAATGTTTCTCATGTGTATAATCGATGGTATGTTCATATCAAAATCAGAAGCATTGTCTGTCATACATGTATGTCATATGTGACGTTTAATCTTGTTGAGCTGTAATCCATAAAGCATTCATTGCCTGACTAGCAATTCTGTACAAATCATTGTCTTAGGACACAAATCATTGTTTTTCTAGTCTTACCATATTTCCTAATACTGAAATATAAATGTTTGTAAATTATCCATTCATTATTTTGTCGACTTTTATGTATCTTCAGTATGACTCCGTTAACTAACCAGAACAAAGGAGGAGTAAAGCTTTACCCTGTCATCTTTCAGTCCAGACTCAGGGACATTTTAACTTATAGCAAAAATACATTCATTTATTCAACAAATATTTATGTGCATCAGTTGTGAACTAGGTGTTATTCCAAATAATGGGAAAATTCTTGAGAACCAGAGAAATCACAAACCTGTATTCCCCAGTGAGGACTTCTAAACTCTCCCTAAACCATTCTCCTATAATTTTCATGTAGTTTTTTTCCCCCTATGTTATAAGCAAAGAATGAAATTATCCCCATAGGCATCTTGGATTAAGATACAGTGCATTTGACCCAGGAAAATGCAACTATCACTCCTAGGAGAATTGAGTCTTAGTGTCAAATTTAAAATAAATTAAAATAAATTCTAACTTAAGAGATTTGACCCTAATTCTGGAAGAAACACTTAAAACTTAAAAGGTTCTTTCTTGAAAACTACATTGTGTCTGTTTTAAAACAGTATCCTTACAATCTTTGCAATACATAAATACATACATTTCCTAAAATGGTACACTGCGGGTGATCAAGGAATTCTGTACAAGAGAAAGAAAATGGCTGAGAAAGGATAAATACCTATCCACAGAAGGAGGCAGGGAACACACCTGAGATGTTTTCTCATACATACCTTATATGGACCATGTCTGCCTACAACTTCTGTGAAGTGTTTGTGCATGTGCACATGCATACACAGGGCCAGATTCACATCTCCTACCACATCCCAATTTTCTTATTTAAGGAGATGTTTCCACTGGTTTTCAAAGGTGAGTTGTGGCCATGACAGAGATAAGTGAGTCTCAGATCCATCCAAGTCAGAAGGCAGGTGATCTGCACCTTCTCAGAGTGAAGCCCCGAGCTCCAAGGCAAATGAATATTTTGGAAGAAGCATGAAAACTTCCGGTCTGTGCAGCTATGGAGCCTGGAGTGATGAAACTGATAAGTAGCCTTTGCATGGCCTTGGTATCACAAATTAATTTTTGCAGGATGTAAAATTCCTCTGTACCTGTTAAAAAACAATGGCAACTTGCCATTCTCATGTATTCATGACTCATTCAGTTGCTGTAAATATTTGCTGAGCACTGGAGGTAAGATTATATCTATATATATGGTCTCACTTCTACAAAACACAGCAAGGCTCATCAATGCTGGTTTGTGGAGTCAGACAACTCTGAATGCAAATCCCAGCTCTGTCAGTCTACCTGGGTAATCTTGTGAAAGTTCCATTACCATTCTGAGCTTCAATT
The DNA here is from genome assembly GCA_026826555.1 of Tolypeutes matacus. Lineage (NCBI taxonomy): Eukaryota > Metazoa > Chordata > Mammalia > Cingulata > Chlamyphoridae > Tolypeutes > Tolypeutes matacus. The sequence goes on from JAKSZT010054030.1 coordinate 47,519,056, forward strand.
TCCTTGTCTGTAAAATAAGACTAATAGTACCTACTCTTTGGGTTGTTGTAAGGATTAAATGAGACAGTTAACATTTTTAGGTGTCTGGCATAGTGCCAGATATTTATAAGGCACTCAGTAAATTTTAGTTGGTATTTCTATGTCTTATATCTCAAGTTCCTTTATGCCAACATCTTCCAAATTCAAGGATTAAAAGATCAGATGACCTACATTCTAACTTTTTTCGTTGTAGTAGTGTTAGCCAATATTTATTGAGTGCTCACTATCAACCAAGCAATGAATGTACTAAGTACTTTACCTGGATTATCTCCCTGATCATCACACACAAAATATTATTAAAGGGGGATAATTTTCACCCCTCTTACACATGAGGAATTTGAAGCTTAGAAAAGTTAACTACTTGCCCAAAGTCAGATAGCTACAAAGTAACAGAACAAGAATTTGAATTTAAGTCTATTTGACTCCAAAGCTTAAGCTTGTAATCGTTGTTTTATTCTGCCTCTCTTTAACAATCTTGAAATTATCTATTTGCTTTGAGAGAATTCCCAAGATAACATAAAATAGTGACAAATGTCAACCAATATACACAACCTATGCAACCACCATTGAGCATCAGTCAAAACTTCCATCCTGCTTTGATGTGCAATTCCACACTTCCATACTAAAAATCCTCCTACATTGTCATTCTCATAGATCTTATAATTTGTGATAAGAGATTACAGAGAATATCATATCAGAAAAGAGACTTTAACTAGTATCCCCAGATACAAGGAATGTACACTAAATAAGTTTTTCATGCCTCATCAAAGTCGCCTTGGAAACAGATCATCCAACATCACCCTTCAATATTTCAGGCAACCATGGAGAAACAATATATTGGTTTCTTGATGTTTTGCCTGGTTTATCTGTAGATACCTAATTTAGGATCAACAAATAAATCCAATTTCACTTACAAACTGACAATTCAATATTCTTTTCTTTTAACAAAGCAAGTTGCAGGGTTGTCCAGAAGGACAACAAAGACACTGACTGTGGCAGATAATCCATGAATGGGAACAATTACCAAAATAGGTGTGGGTATACCACAAATTCTTATTGCAAAGGAGCTCTTTGTCCCCGGATTACCCATAGCCATAGCTGTAGTGCACTGTTTTCATCATTTGTGAACAGCTATGATTTTCAAATTGCACCTAGTCTCTGTGCGAATTGAGTAACCCAGACAGGGAAAGACAGAATACTCAGATCCAGAGATTTGCCAGAAAACTCTTCAATTTCTTTTTATTTCAACCCCAATAATTGACCATGTATAAGTGAAGGTTCCTAGGATCTTACAATTTTATAGGCTTATATATGTGGAGCTATAAATGTCCCTTCCTAGAATCTGTCCTCCACCATTCAGTGGCAAACAGAACTTCACTACACTTCAAGAGATAATGGTGGGCACAACATAAATATACAGTTAGTGGAAGTTCACATTCAAGCCTGGGTTGCCATCTTAGCAATGTTCTTTAACAATGACTCTGCCTCCATATCTAATCTACTAGCTGAAACTAGAAAGCCATGAAATATTGGCAATATATCAAGTTAAAAAATGATAAATCTGTAATGTGTGAAGGGACCCTAACATGATCCCAGGCATGTCCATCTACTGAAAGGAAATTAGAATATCTGATCTATAACATTAGCCTTCATTACCAAGGATCTGAAATTGTAGGGGAATTTTTCTTTTCTTGTAGCAATAAAGAATGATTTAAATGAGCTACATGCAAAAGAGGATTAAGTCAAGGCCCTTTTTCTTACGATATATCACTTTAAACAGGGTACGAGTGTAATAAGAGTCCCAACACACAAACTAGAAAGATACGATGAAAGGTCAAGCTCTCATCAAACAGCTTCCACTGTCCTGACAACTCTGTGGATTTTACTTTCTAAGAAAACAAAACAAACAAAGAACAACAACAAAAACTTAACAGCCTCCTTTGATTGCCATGAGAACTACAGAACAAACAACCAAGCAGGTTTCCTAGAGGGAAAAAAGGCATATGGCCATCCATTTTAAAGTTCTAGCCAACAAATCCCAAGCCTACATAAGTCCCAGCACTAAAGAAGCCAGGCCCTAAAGAGGAGAATGAAAAATCTTGTTCTTGATTAATCATAGGGCACTTGTGTTTAGGGGAATTGTGATAAGTAATGAGGTGAGGCAAAAATCATGGTCCTGCTGTTATTGATTACAGAAATTCTGTATTTTAGCAACTAAAGCCACATGATGCCTCATTCCTTACACATTAGTAAGGGTTCCTACTAAGCCAGGATTCCAGAAATTCCAAAGGAAAGACTAACTCAAACTCCCAACTAATCTCCATCTGTTGACAAATGAGAGCAGAGTGATTTCTCTCAAACATCATTCCCTAAAAGCTTTTCCATTCAGAAGAAATAAACTGCCACGATGCCTGTGTCTTTCTGAAGATGATTTGAAGCAAAGTCCAGACATTTGTTCTGTTCATCAAGTGACTCACCAGTGTAAAAACCCAATTAAATGCATCACTAGTTGGCATGTGGTAATAATCCCTTGGTGCCAGAGAAGCTCATCCCTGGGAGTCATGCCCCACACTGGGGGGAAGATAGTACCTTTCTGTGCTAGGTTTCACTTAGAGAGAGGCCACATTTGAGCAGCAAGGAGGCTTTCAAGAGGTAACTCTTAGGCAATGTATAATAGAAGGTTAAGTTTCAATTTCACAAAAACGAGGTTCATAAGTATAACCATCAATATCAAGGGCCTGGCATAATGGTCTGTCCTCCTTCATTAGGCACTGCCTATGTACTCGGGGGATTCTTGCTGATCTATTAGAGAATGTAGCAGGACTCCCCAGGATGGAATTCAATATTCTTTCAGTTATTGTGTGGGTCTCCACCCACCGAGCTAATGCCCCATGAACACATGAACATATTCATCTGCCTTAGAGGCACATCCCAGGTGCACCTCTCCCCACATATCCCCCCATTACTGACACCCTGCACAAGTGATCCTCCCCTGCTACAATTGTGACCCTTCCGCGATCCAAAATCCCCAAAAACAAAGCCAAAAAAATAAATAAAAATAAGAAAATAAAATAAAAATAATAATAAATAAAATACAAAATAAAAATTAAAAAAATTGTGTCTTTCATCACCATAAGAGCTGTTATCTTCTATATATAGTGACAATTTCTTCCATATGTTCCCTCAGTCTTATTTTTTTTTTTTTACTTTATCTTCAAAGAAGTTTTAGGCTACAGAGGGAAGGAGGGGGAGGGTGTGGGGTATACGGAAATCCCCCTATATTTTTGATGTAACATTTATGTACTCTAAAGCTTCTTCCAAAATAAAAATAAATAAATAAAAATAAAATGACATTTTAAAAAACCAATTAAAATGTACACACGTACACACACGCAGGATGCAAAAAAGGACAATGACCATATCAGGGCCTTTTAGAATTGATGGAGGATGAGATAGAAACAACCACAGGTGATGTGTCAGACTTGAAGTTCAGTCCCACAGGGCGCTTTGTTTTACTTGTCAGAGGAAGCCTGGGGCAGAGTAACACGTTTTACAGCCACAGGAGGAACACTGCTTGCCCTGCTGGTGACCTTTAGAAAATCGATCCACACCCATTTCCACTCTGTAGAGTGGGAGAAGCAAATAACCGGATCACTAATCTTCCTTCCAACTTTAAAATCCTGTGAGTCTGTGTCACTGTATTGCAGTTCTCTAATGCCTACTATTTCTCCAGATGGGCACCCCAGAGCACTGGCTAAGAGCATAAATTCTGGAGACAGACTACCTGGGTTCAAATCCTGGCTCTCCTAAGCTGTGTAATCATGCCAAGTTATTTACTTTCTCTGTGCCTAAGTTTCCTCATCCATAAAATATTGTTGTAAAGATGGAATGAGTTACTATACGCAAAACTCTTAGACCAGTGCCTGGCACAGAGTGATGCTGTGTACATCACCTGCTATCATCACTGCCTTTAGCTGCAGAGCTGCAACTGGCCCTATTTGCTCTCCACCCTTAGGGAAGTATGACTTAAGTCTTAATTCTTGCTTTAGTAAATGGAGATGCAGAAAATAGAAGCCATTGAGACAATTAGGAAGAGGCAATAGCAAAAATACAAAAGTAAAAGAAACTGGTGACAGAAATTCAAAGTGAAGGGGACTATTTAAATGTAGACTAAGAAGAGATAAGGCTTAAAAGAGGGATTTGTAGTAAGGAAGAAAACTTTGGTGGGTTACAGTATTGATACAATTACAGTGATGCCTGCTAAAGTACTCTAGTAATTTCTACTTTATTACTGTATTAAAAAAAATAATATCAATAGTTAACCTTTAATAAGTACCACTGCTAGGCATTTGGCATGTGTTGGAGTCAGGAATTGTTATTATTAACTCCACATTTCTAGTAGGAAAACTTGAGAATTAAAGACAAGGCACTGATGTGGGGACTTCCATGGCTAAGCCAGTGCACCAGGAGCTGACTGGGAGGCTGCACGTCACCCACTGTGCTGCTCTCACGTCCACACAGGTGAACAGCCACAGTTTGAATTCTGATTAAAACCAGCTGTTGGACTGAATGGAGCTGGTTGACAGCAATTAAGAGACCTTATCTTGAATTTTCTTTTCCAGTCTCCTCTTTGCGGATTCCTCATGTGTTATTAACAGTTTTATATTGCATACTTCCACCAATAGCTGGAACTCTTATTCTGGGTTAGTCTTAATGAACCTAGTATATGTATGCAAAAAAAAAAAAAAAAAAAGCACCGTTCCAGAAAGTTGCATAATTGCAGGACAAGGCCTCTGCTCTGGGTAGAATACAAATAATCCTCATATTATGGGTCAAAAAAAAAAAAAAATAGTCCCAAATAATGTATATCATGTCTAACTTTCCCACATGAGGGAAAATGTGAAAAATCGGTGGATTAGATTTATAACCACAAACATTTATACTTAATAAATTATTACATTTTAGAAGACTGAAATGCATCATGTTTTCTAACCTGAATTACATAAAGTTTTCTAAAATGCATATTTGGTTTTCACAGAGAAAACATATTTAATTGCAGAAATTATGCTGAATGTGACATTGCATCAGAGAATATTTGAAAAAAATTGAAATTTTTTTATCTTATAAATTCTTTTATAGTTCCTTCAATGTTTTTAATGTGATAGGTCAGAAGATGAAACAACATGTTCAATGTAATCATAAAATTCAGAGACAATATTTACAGTACTCTTTGAAGAGTCCTTGGGAAATATGCAGGGTCACTAATCAGTAAGGAATTTATACCCTGTCCTCTTTGTCTTATTGTAACGACATTGTAGAACTATATCCATGATGGATATAAGAGATCAACTCATTGTTCAACATTGGGATAGGGTTAATTTCCTCCCCCTGGCAAGATGACAAATGATCATTTATACCCTATATATGAGAAGTCCCTTAGGATAACATGTATTTAATTGGGAAAGTGCTTTAAAGATGATTACTTTGCATCAAAGGCTACCTATAAGAATATAGGACTAAATGTACTATGATCAGCTAGGGCATTTCCTGTTTATCCACTTATAATTAGAACATTTAATAAACTATTAGCTTTTTGTAATTGGTTAAATGGAATTAAAGATGAGTTGGAGCATTTTAAAACCCATAGAAAACATGATGTACTATTTTTTAATCTGCCAGAATATAGAAATCTTTCTTGACTTTTACTGGAGGTCAATTTGATTAAATTGCTATTTTTATTCATTCAGAAGGTATTCAGGAAATTAACTCAAGGCCTCAAAAGCAATACGTTTGACTTAAGATTGGCTCTCATGTAGGAATGGATGGATCAATGAGGAGATGAATGGGTACAAAGTTCAGAGACAAAGTCGGGGTCTAATAACTAAAGGGGACTAACTGTGGTGGCCGTGGCTACTGGGGGAATATTTCAGTCCCAAGAAATTAGAGCAGTGGCTTTCAACCCTGACCACACACTCACAGCATCTAGGAAGTGTTTAATAAACACCTGGCTCAAGAACCACTACAGATCAAAATTCTTTGGGGGTGGGAGGGAGGGGGTAGGGAGCTTAAGGATGGGTATTTTCCAAAAGTCTCCCAAGTTGCCATATTCTGCAAATAACAATACAGGATATCCAATTATGTTTGGATTTTGAATACACAATGAATAATTTTGTGGTATTAGTTTCCTAGGGCAACTGTTACAAATGAGCACAAACCAGGTGGAATCAAATAACAGGTCTGGAGGACAGAATCAGAAATGAAGGTGTCAGCTGGGCCATCTGTCCTCTGAAGGCTCTAGGGCAGGATCCTTCCTGGTCTCTTCCTAGCTTGTGGTGCCTCCCAGCTATCTTGGAGTTCAGGTTTGTTGCTGCATGGCTGAATCTCCTGCCTCCGTTTTCATACGGCCTTCATCCCCGCGGGTGTCTCTCATCTTATAAGGACACAGTCTTTGGATTTAGGGCACATCTTAATCCAGTAGCACCTCAACTTAACTTGACTACATCTTCAAGGACCCTATTTCCAAACAAATTCACATTCTGAGGTTTCGGGTGGACATGAATTTTGGGGGGAAACTGTTCAACCCTCTGCAGTAAGTATGTCCCAAATATTTCATGGGACATACTTACACTAAAAATTATTTTTTTATTGGAAATTCAGACTTACTTGGGAGTCTTGTATTCTACCTTGCAACTCTTACCCCAAGTGATTCTAATGTGTGGTATTGAAAACCACTGAACTGGACTAAGTTAAGACAAAAGAGTCAAGTATGGCATTAAAAGATTATGACAGCAGCATGACTACCATATCCAGGACACCTGGCATTTGGCAACCGACAGTGAGGACATGGGTTCAGAAGCAATGCTCTAGTCCCTGAGAAGACAAATGACATCAAAGAAAAATTCCAATTTCAAAGAAATTGGCACATAAGACAAGGAGCCTAGGGAGAGCAAGACAGGGACCCAGCTGTTTACAAAGGCATTCTATGGAGTTTTTTGTTTGTTTGTTTGTTTTGGGTGTTTTGTTTGTTTGTTTTTTAGGAGGTACTGGGGATTAAACCCAGGACCTCATACATGGGAGGCAAGTGCTCACCCACTGAGCTACATCTGCTCCCCAATGACAGTTGTTTGTTTGTTTGTTTGTTTGTTTGTTTGTTTGTTTTTAGGAGGTACTGGCTATCAAACCTGGGACCTCGTACATGGAAAGCAGGCACTCAACCACTTGAGCTACATCCGCTCCCTTCTATGGGTTTTGATGTTCAGAACACTTTTATGGAAACTGAGTTAGAAGGGAGAACGGAATTCTCAACTGGGCGAGACACTTGACTCAGCCACCAAATTATGGGTCCAAGACCCCTTGTGTTTTCTCTGCCAAGGGGGTAATTCATCCCAGAACCTAGAGTGCGCCTTCCTGATGATTAAAGTGGTTGAATGCCACTTCATAGTTTTGGCAACTTGGGTAGCCTCTTTTGCAAGGACCTGTTCCTCTCTCTTGTCCATTTTTCTGATAGTTTCCCTTTATTTATTTATTTATTTATTTATTTATTTATTTATTTATTTAATCTATATATTTAGCTTTTTTATTTGCATATAGAAATTATTGGAGTTTTTAATTGTATATTTGAAGATGATCATGTCTTACTCCCATGTCCAGTCAGCATTTTCATATAACCTCTCAGAAAATGAGGTAGATAATTGATTATATTTCTTGGACGCACTGTTCATCTACCTCTCAGTTTTTCCCAGGATCTGCAGTGATGGTTAACATCTGTTTTCAGATTTTTGAAATGTGACGTTTCATAAATACCAAAGGGCACTAGAGAAAGGACCTGCAATCTGTTAATACCTAAATACACTGAGGTGCCACAGATGACTCATTTCTCTTCCCACTCTCATGCCAGGTATTCAATATCCTTCTAAAACACACTCTCTTCTTCTTTTCCTTTAACTCATGCTAAGAGCTATACTTCCAGGTGCCAGTGGTTCCTCCTAGACTTCTGCTGTATCACCCAGCCCATACCTGCCTTTGTACTAAGCCTGAGCAAATGACCTAAGATGAGTTCTCTACTGTCACTGAGTCCTCAACTGGCATTACCCCTGCCTCTCCTCTACCACATGCCTGTTTGAAAAGTTGGCTTTAATCGTCTCTTCCCACTGCCTCCCTGGCCATTACACAAGGTGAGGACTGTCCTGCAAATTTTCCCTCCTGAAACAGGGAGTCACATTTATCCATATCGTTACAAAGTGCCAGGAAAAAAAATGGACATAATCCCTGTAACTTTATTTGGAATAGAAAATTATCTTTTGGGTTAGACATTTTAGTCTGAAATGACTATACCCAATGTTAGTTTGGATGTTTATAGAGATCACATGATGGAATGGGTCATGGGAAATTAAGAAAAAAAAGAAATCATACAAAGATTTGTTAATTATTCCTGGGTCTGAGCACATAATTGGTAGTGCCAGATGCCAGCGTAAACAAGCCTCTTAAAAATCTTTTGAAAAAATCAACATAATGGTAAGTTATTTTATTCTTTCACAAACACACACCACGAAATAAATGAAAATGAAGTATCCTAATGCTCTTTGAATGAGTATTTGTGGCTAGGAATAATAAATTCCAGTGAAAGCATCATACGCTGATTCAAAAGAGGCTCTCAAAAACTTAGATAGAAATGAAGGTGATATCCTCTGGAAAACTGTTAGATGATTCAATAGTGCTCCATTGATGATAATCCTAATGTTGCATATTTTAGGTGCTTAAATAAAATTATTTATGAAACATGAAGATGGAAAAATGCTGTATTATTAAGTAAAATGTCATAAAATGTTATTTTGGTATATATATGTAACTGGATGAATTAAAAGTAAATATATTTTGACAGATTCATTTGCATCCTGAAAAGTTTACATATTCCAGTTAACAAAACCTTTTCTATGACTGTCATATTTCCCACTGGGAAAATGGAGAAACATCTTTAACTGGAGTCTCTTCCTACTTGGGCTTGTGTATTAGTCATTCACAGAGTTTGGTGAACCGAAGTCCAGGAAGTTGATGTTACAGTCGAGAATATCATACAGCGTGGTTAATGGCGGAGGGTGGACTAGACCCCAGGTCTCTGTTTAGATCCTGTGATGGGGAAGGAGGAATCCATTTCATACAGGGAGGGAAATCCCAGCAAAGTCACAGAGACTGGAATAAGAGTGGCAGGAGTAAACGTAGACAGTAAATTGTGAGAATTGACGGTGGGAAGAAAACAGAAACGTAAGAAGATTTTTTTTTTTTCCCCCAAAAGAACTATGTTTTATTTTTCTTATTGCAAAAATAATACATGCGCTGGACCTGTGGTTTTTGTTTCTTTACTTTTGTGAGCCAATTCCCTGTCCACGCCATAAAGTGGTGTCAGCATTGTCTACCCTGGCGTTGCCTCACTCAGCAACAGGAAAGGCTCAGGACGCCAGTGTTAGCCCCTGAGAGTGCCTCCGTCTCTGGACACGGTTACGGTGGGTCATATGATCCAAGAGGGGCCGACTAGAATCCTACTGGAGAAACTCTTTTTTTTTTTTCTGGGACTACAAAGCAGGAATACTGGCCATGATCCATTCACATGGAGGAAACTCATCTAGAATGAAGACAGCCCTTAGAGAGAAACAGGTCAAGAAATCTAATAAAGCACAGCACCCTCCTGTGAGCCCCTTGTTCCAACTGCTCTTGAAACAGTATTCCTAGACTTCTCCATCATATGAGCCCCTGAATTTCTCTTTTTACTTAAAATTAACCAAGAATCTTACACGTATATTGAAGAAAACATAGACAATGAAAAAGAAGAAACTATACATCAGCCACAGTCACCACCCAGGGATGAACACACACACACACACACACACACATGCTCAGTTGCCCTAGGAAGCATACTGTTTCATGACATGTTTTTAAAATTACTAACACTACATTAATTTTAATTTTAATGTGGACACTGATATTAACCAACTGTGTGAGAATAGGTCTTCTCTTAAAATCTCTGGTTATCAATCCATCAAGTAAAGAACTTGGAATTAAATCACTAAGATCCAGTCAGGTAGGTAGAATGAGACCAGCTGATAAAGTGGATAGCAGTGCACCACAGTGGGCATAGCCAGAGTGTCCTTGACAATTCCATTAGTCTATATTCTTTGATTTGTTTTCCTCTCAGGGCACCTTTGAAATTTAAGGTAGTTCCCAAAACAAAGTCTTTCCACTGACTTTCTTTTTTCTCTAGTTTCATGCACTTTCCTGGAAATAAGTGTTTGTTTCTCTTATTAAGTGAAATAGATCTTATTATATATAAGCCATGGCTGAAGCCTTGGCTCTGAAGAGTAGGATTTTTGAAAGCTCATTATTCCTACTGTTTTTGTAGACTTAAGTCTATGCTCTTATTTAAGATACTCCCTTAAAACCAAGTTAAACTGATAGTACCTCACCAGCTGATACACTCTCGGTTAGCCTCTCATCTAATAGTACCCTGTATCTAGATTCCCTTTAAGACATTTCTAAATTTGATTACCATTTCCTTTCTGAGAGCAATCAGAGGAGGGAGGCAAAAGCAGATTATTAGCCTTTCATCTATCCTGGGAATTCTAGAAACCTAAGAAGGGATTCTCTCCAAAAGGTCTCAGTATAAAAGACTTCCGTGAGGGAAGATGAGTAATCTCATTTGTATGGTGTGTGGCATTTGCTCCTTCTGGAAGTAAATTCCTTGAAGGACATGATTTCTAGTAGCCCTTCCTGGAACTGGTGGATTCCATAATGTACAATATGATTCCATAATGTACAATATGCAATGGAGCAGATCCAGACACAGAGTTGGAGTCTGCAGTCAGATGAGGCCCCATATCCCTCTGCCACAGCCTCTTCCCCATCTGTGGTATGGTTTTATTTCCCAACATGAGTGACGTCATTTGGGTTAACCTTTAATGTTTCCACCTCTTCAGTGACATCTGGTCCTTAGATCAGTGACTTTTATACAGTATTGCTTAGCACTAGCACCCTCTTCAAATAAAATCTGTAGCTGTAGGAAACTATGAGTGGTGCTTTTTTTTAGTGCACCTGTTCTCCAGGTCATAATTGGCACGGAGATGTGAGGTGCTTCCCAACATTAAATGTCTCCCCATGGGAGGAGGGGAAACAACCAGCATTTCTGAGTGCGTTCTCAGTGCTCAGGCACTCCTGGGCTTTTATGTTCATTATCTTCATCATCCTAACCACTCAGTCTGTAAACGTTATCATCATGTCTTTCCTTTTTCTTTCTTTCAAAGAAATACACTATGTCTCACAGAGGCCGCTTTCCCAATGTCTCATGGTAAGTGGAAGAGCTAGAATTAAGGCCCTGGTTTGTGACTCTACCCAGATTAGACCAGACCCTTAATTCAGAGAAATTCCTGAGAGAGCACAGAGAATGGATTGTTATTCTCTCAGAGTGTCTGTCACAGCCGATGAATCACTGTTTGTTCTTGAGTACTTGCTGACTCTCTTCTACTGGAGGTCTAGTGGGAAGAGCTGGATAAATTGGGTGGGGGGTGGGGGGCAGAGCAGCAAGGGACTTGGGAGCCACATTTGAGCTTCTCAGTGATGGTGGATTCTTCCAACATGCAACATACAGTACTGGAAACCAGTACTAAGGTCTGCCTTAAATTCTTTTCCTGGTAGATTTAAAGACAGAGCTACTCGTCTGAGCTGAACAGCTCTTGTCCGAAGGAGAGCTGTGATTTCAGTAAAATGTCACATGGATGACAAAGAAAATGAAGGATGATAACAACAATGTCATCCTTTGGAGATTGCAATGTATTCACAGTCCAAAGAAGGTGTGGTCACATTAGCTCTGTGGGGTGGGTAGTCACATCAAGATGCCAGACAGGGACGTGGTCTGAAAAAGTCCATTCTTTATGGGTAAAGTCAAGCAAAACAGTGGTTTCAAATTCTTTCCATTAACCTCACACCTCCCCACCACACAATACACACACACACACACACAGACATACACTAGCACAAATGCTTGATATTTTGCCTTTGGAATTCTCAGGATGGTGTGTTGACTTTGCCCTGTTCCCTAATATATATAGTGAATAACTAGGAAAAGACCCTGCTTTTCAGCCTTCAAGAGATAACAGGGAGGTTTTCTAGCAGAAAATAAAATAGTGTTCCTCTGCCTTTCAGTTCTTCGGATGACACGGGTGGTATTAATTCCCTCATATCTCCTCCACCCTTCATGATGCCCAGTAAGAAAATAATGTTAGCAACCAATCCCAGACTGTCCCTGCTGCCTGAAGTGAAATGTCTGCTTTGCCATGGGTCTTCCTTTCGTTTACTGTGGCTTGAAGGAGAAATTGTTACAAGTTAATATTAGAAAGATAATCTGTAATACAAAAGACATCAAATTTAGCTGGTGGAAATTGAGTTCAATTAGTAAATTCAGGGGAAACTGTGCAGATCAGATCTTGCAAAAGGAAAAAATAAATAAACAATAAAGAGAGAAAAAGGCAAACTAATAAACCAATTTAACCCTGTGAAAGTTTAAATTTTATGAATCCCAGAAAAAGATCATGTTCTTGAACTAATCCATTCCCGCAGGAAGGTGTGGGGCCTTTTGAGTGCATTGACTTTAGTTAAGAGACCTTTGATTAGAGTTTTCCAGGGCTTTTGGTTGGATGACATCAATGAGGTATGACCCAGGTTAGGTTTCCACCATCTTGCTGGGTCTTATATAGAGGAACACACAGAAAAAGACAGACACAGAGACGGGAGCTCTGCCATTTTGACTCTGGCGTGTGAGAGCGAGGACACCAGGTTTGCTTACACCTGCAGAAAGACAGAGAAGCCCCAAGAGGCAGAAGGAGACAAGGCCCATGGAGAGATGCCTGATCACCCACAGCTGAACTCAAGGAGAAACTAGAGAGAGACCAGGAGACCCACCATCTTGCCTTGACATATGACAGGACTCCAGGATCTGGTAGCAGCTGACCTTTGGTGAGAAAGCATCTCTGATGATCTGGAAAAAAATGCAGCCTTGAAACTGTAAGCTTTTATCTCAGATACATCCCCATTGTAACCCATTTCTGGTATATTGCACTGGCAGCCTTTGGCAAACTAAGACAAGCCCCAGTAGTGAGAATAGTCAAGAATACCGAATGAATCGAGCCAAGTGGGGTTAAGGCCCAGTTAGGGTAGCACTGTGTGCACACCACTACCAGCTACCCTGACAATTGTATGTTCCCCTCATGGTAGTGGATTTCAATGAAGAAAACAGCATGCAAATGAAGAAAATGGTAATGAGGGAATGGGGATTCACAGATTCTGGTTTCCTCCATCTTGGAGGCAGTTCTGGGGAAGCAGTTCTTGGAGAAGTTTGCAATGTGAACGAAGACTATCTAAAGAAGGTTAACTAGCTCTCCAGAAGAGGGAGAGACAGACCCTCAGTACCAAAGACCTGTTGCTTCTGCTGTTTCTGGTAGAAGGCATGATAATAATACATCATATTTCTACATCACTTCTAGCATCATACAGCCTAATGCTGTCTCATGACAAGAAATCAGAAACCCAGTACTGGGCAATTGCAGATGCTCACTCTTGCGGGTGCCCTCTTGTCTCTTGAATTCCTCTCCCTGCCCTTGTCTTCACTCTGGAGAGCTTGGCTTTCCCAGAGTAGGGTTGTAGACAAGAAGTCAACAACTACAACTGACCAATGATGGAGTGGCCAGGGGCAACCAACCTCTTGTGCTGTAGGTGGTTTGAAGATGACAAAGAGACTGGTTGGAGTAGCAGGGCTTAGTGACACCTCTCAAGCAAAACAGCAGTCTGAACCTTTGTTCTGGCTGGTGCAGGGACTGGGATAAGAGACTTTTCAGCTGCTGTGGCCTTAACTGTGGGCTGATGATCTTAACAGTCCCCTGGTAGGTAACAAAGTAAGGATCAGACATCAAAAACAGATTGTACCACCTGTGCCTAAGGCTGGCTTTAAATAATCACCACCAAATTAGTTTAAAACATCATGTGAGTAACTTTACATGTACATTTCACATTCTCTCTCTTAACCATCAAATTACACCATGAAGTAGTTACTATTATTACTTTAAAGATAAGGAACTTCAGATCACTTTCTCATAGAGGTTGTGTAATTCACCCAGTCACATGGTGTGGCAGTTTGATATTATTTCTGAATTATTATTTATGAATTCCAAAAAGAGAAATGGATCATGTTTGTAAACTGGTCTGTTCCTCTGGGCATCATACCCTTTGACTGATTTAAATTCAAAGGCTTTACGTATGCTTGATTAAAGCAAGATTAGGGCTTTGATTTGATCATGTCCCCACCCCCTTTATGGGCTATATAAACAGACACTCACTAAAGGAAAACACAGAAGTAGATACACAGAGAATATACACAGAGGAAGAGAGACAGCTCCACAGACCCAGCAGAGGCCCCCGGAAAGACAGATGAGCCATTTGCCTGATAGTTTACAGCTGACCTTGTGAAGAGACCAGAGCAGCTGAGCCAGGAAAGAAACGAGCCCTGTATGCCAGCCTACAGCTGAGATCAGAAGAAGCTGGACCCACGGAGCCTTAAGAAAAGGAAGGCTGAACCCTTGCCAAGACATCACCTGTCATCTTGCTTCAACACGTAGCAACAGAATTTGGTAAGGAAGTAACCGTGAGTTGGACTCTTTAGAGTCTTTTAACGGTAAGCTTTTACCCAAAATAAATAACCTTTATTAAAACCAACAGATTTTTGGTACTTTGCATCAGCACCCCTTTGGCTGACTAATAAACACAGCTGCCAAGTAGCAGAGTCAAACTCAGGATTCCAAGGTCAGATGCTATTCCCCTGCTGTGTCTCCTATTTAAAAACAGCTGGACCCTCACCCTGCCATTTATGGCCCCAAATGTCTGTAGTGAGGATTAGCTATACCTTTTAGGTTGAAAACTAACTGGGAATAAGATGGGAGGAAGATGGTGCAGCTGGTAGTTGTAGAGAAGATATGGATTGTGGAAGGAAAGAAGGCAATTATTGACTCAACAAGCCTCACCAACCTCTGGATGTTGCCAGACTGGTGAGAAATTACTGCCTTGGTCAAATGGGCCTGGAATTTTGGAGGGCAGCAAAATCATGCCACTACAAAGTGATAAAATGGTGCAGTAACTGATAGTCAGCTGTTGAAGAAGGATCTAGGACTCTGGGGAAAATGGAATAGCAAAATCCTACA
This sequence comes from Tolypeutes matacus, assembly GCA_026826555.1. Taxonomy (NCBI): domain Eukaryota; kingdom Metazoa; phylum Chordata; class Mammalia; order Cingulata; family Chlamyphoridae; genus Tolypeutes; species Tolypeutes matacus. The sequence continues at coordinate 47,534,328 of JAKSZT010054030.1, forward strand.
AAAAGGAAAGCATTGAGCATGTTTGGACTGTGAAGGGCAAACAGTTCATCATGAAAAATGATTGTCTCTACACAAGAGACAGAGTAAATCCAGGGCCTAGAGTCCATGCTCTAAGCCAAGGGCAATCAGAAAGGGTAGGTGCTTTGAGGAAAAGAAGTATTGGAAGAGGCAGCAAATTTCATTGTTCTGGCAATCCATACAAACTTGGCTAACTCCCCAAGTTGTCTCAAAAGAGGAGTAGCTAGAGAAATTTGCAGTCTGAAGAAGCAGCCTCACTCTACCACCCATACTGACAAGGAGAAAAAATGCTTTAGTATAAGATCTCAATATCCTTTGAAAATTTCCATGTGGAGTGGGGGAGCAGAGGATCAGGAAAGAGCTCTTAGGCTTTTGTCTTTAACACTTTCATGTAATTGAGTTCCTTATAGAGTTTACAATAGTCAAAATCCATAATTCAACAAGTTATCTTTATGATATCTCAAGAGGTAAGGTAGATATTATTATTCCTTTTCTACAGATGAGAAAACTGAGACTCAGAGAATAAAGTTCCCCTTCACATTCTTTGTCCTACTGCTGTGTCGTCTCTACCCCATTATACTGCCAATTGTAAAAACAAGGAATTTAGTGCCTAGAGTATGGCTGAGCCCAAATGTGTGACATCTAAAATGTGTCAGGAAAAAGGACAAAAAGGTCATTTAAATCTCCAAGGGCCTGCTTTTTTGAGAGCTAGTAAATATCAGCCAGAGTGGGGAACATTTATCCCATATTTAGAGCCATATGTGAAATGACAATCATCTCCCTTTCATTCTTGAGCTGTGTTCTCACCTTCTCCTATCTTGATTCCATGCTCTCTCCTCCTATGGGCACCTTTCCCTGACATATGTGCAATCTCCCTTAGGTAACTAGTGTCAGGTATCAGACTTGTTCCAGCCCATCAGGACTCCAGCTGAAGTTTCTGTCCTTTGTATTTCAGTGCTGCTGTTGAGTCTTTTTCTGCCATCTCATTTAGATTTCTAATGCCACCTCTTAGATTCTTATACCTGCGTATTGCTGGGTCCCAACCCTTGACTTTTTTATTCAGTACTTCTGGGGTAGAGCTCAAGAATTTGCATTTTTAACAAGTTTCCAGGTGTTAATGGTCTGGAAATCACAACTTGAGAACCACTACTCTGAGATATTGTTGAGAGTATCATGGGAGGACTGCTCCTTATCCTATCCTTGCCTCGGTGATGTGCCTGGGAAGTTGAAGGGAAAGCTGCAGAGCTTCAACTGCCTGGGAAATCAAGTGCATATGTCAAAATATGTGTTTGTCCTCTACATTGAATTTACCAGGAGATATTCCTGAAAGAAGTAAATATTTATCTGGACACTTAAAACGCTCACAAAGTGAAATATATTTCCTATAAGTCAGCTGCAAATGAAGGTGGAATAAATACCCCCAGCCACCAACTTCTATAGATTGAAAGTCCTGATAAGTTGTTCTATAGTTCCCAATAACCACCCACAATAACTGAAAGGCCACCTACAATGCCTGCCCCTCTTCCCATCCATCAGAGTCATTCTTTAAGATTAAGGAAGTGGCACTTAAATTGCAAACATGTTGGCCAGTCAACCAATATAGTGGCATAAGACACTCCAAGGTGCTGTTCCTCCACAGAATCTAAACTGGTAGGGCCATTTTCCTCAAAACTCCAGAAAAAAAAGTTAAAGAGTTAAAGGGTTGTAGTAACTGGGTGAGTGCCAAATCAAGAAAATGCGGCTTTTAAAACTGTAGGAATAGGGAGTAGGTGTAGCTCAGTGGTTGAGCTCCCACTTTGCATGTACAAGGTCCTGGGTTCAATTCCCAGTACTTCCTTAAAAAATAAAAACTGTAGGAAAAGTTTGTGGCACCCTTTCTGGCCCTTTCTCTACCTCTTTCCCTGCCCAGTGTGGATCCAGGTTGTGTTCCCCTCGTGATCCCTAGATCTCCTACAGAGAAGAAGAGTAACTCCTATGCCCATACTGGGGTTCCTATACCCCTGTCAATCTATCTGGTGACAGCCTAAAAGACTTTGGTTCATCCTCCCAGGACTTGCACTGCAGATAGTATCAGCTTAAAGACAGCTAAAGCAGTGTAATAAACAATTAAGTCAAAGCAGATTGAGGCAAAAGATTACTTGCTTTAAGACATACAATTGAGCACTCTGGAGGAGTACAAATTCTATCTCATAAGGAGTGAAGGGGACATTTAGATTCCTGTAAATGGGGGAATTCCTAAGGCCATAAGCTAACACAAGCCCAGGATAAGACAAAAGCTCAGAAAAGAAGAAGAGGATCTGCACTTTACTTTTGCATTGGGCTGAACTTCTTAATAGGAAGGCTAACTCTGAAGGGGAACACCAGCCAATACAGAGCCAATTTGCAAAGACTTTAAAAGATTTTTAAATATTTTTGCATCAGTGTGTTTGTTTTTGTTAACTCCTGGCACTCAAGGAAATCTCTTTCATCTCACTAGCTGGATACAAAATTAAGGAACAGATAGCTCAGGGGCTAAATCCCAGAGTTAATGTATTAAAAATATTAAATGTACAGTGCAGAAAAGAATATTACAATACAAATAAAGAAAGATGAAATTATGGCCCATCCACAAAAACAAGATAAAAATTCAGAAGCCACCAATGAAGTAGACTAGACTTTGGACATTCTAAGCAAAGATTTTTAAAAAGTGATTTTTTATATGCTCAAGCAGAAAAAGAAGAATATGGAGAAAGAGCTAAACAATATCAGGAAAATAATACAAGAACAGGATGATAACTTCAATAAAGATATAGAAATTTTAAAAAGGAACCAAACAATCATAGTAGAGTGAATACCACAATAATTGAAATGAAAAAAAAAAAAAAAAAAAATCCTTAGAGGGTTTGACCAACAGATTGGAGCTAGCAGAAGAAAGAATCAGTGAACTTGGAGACAAAATAATTGAAATGATTCAAGTTGAGGAACAAAAAGGAAAAAAGAAAGGAGAAAAGTAACAGAACCTAAGAGACCTGTGGGACACTATCAAGTATACCAATATACACATTATGGGAGTGCCAGAAGGAGAATGAAGATAAAAGGGGCAAAAGTAATATTCAAAGAAATCATGGCACCAAACATCCCAAATTTAATGAAAGACATGGTTATACACATTCAAAAATCAATCTCAATGAACCCCAAACCAGATAAACTTGAAGAGACCCACAGTCAGACACACAATAGTCAAATTGTCTAATGCCAAGGATGAAGAGAGTTCTGAAAGCTGCAAGAGAAAAAGAATATGTTATGTATAAGAGAGCCCAGGTAAGACTACATGCCTTTTTCTCATCAGAAACCATGGAGGCAAGAAGGCAATGGGACAAAGTATTTAATGTGCTGAAAGAAAACAATTGCAGGCCAAGAATTTTACATCTGTTGAGACTGTCTTTCCAAAATGAGACAGAAATGAAGACATTCCCAGATAAACAAAAGCTGAGGACGTTTGTCACTACTAAACCTGTCTTATAAGCAATGCAAAGGGGAGCTCTTCAAACTGAAAGGAAAGTGCACTAGACAGTGGATTGAAGCAGCATTGAGAAATAAAGACCTCAGGTAAAGGTAACTATATGGGTAATTATAAATGCTAGTATCTGTATTGTAATTTTGATCTATAACTCCACTTTTTCCTTAATACAGGTTCTAAACTGCAAATGCATAAAAAGTAATGAGTGCAGACTACAATATGAACTATGGTCCCTGCTCAATGGCAAAACCCCAGGATGCATTTATCAATTGCAATGACTATGCCACACTAATGAAGAATGTTTATGTGGGAGGGTGTGGGAGGTGAGGAGAGTGGGGCATATGGGAATCTCTATATCTTTTGTGTAACATTTATGTAATCTAAGTATCTTTTTAAAAAAAAAACAATAAATAAATAAAAAAGCAATGAAAGAAGAAAAAATAAACGAGAAAACATTTATTCCTACCACCCAAATAAAAATGCAATGTTTAAAAAAAAAAAAAAAGTAATGATAAAGCTATTGGTTTTGGACATATAATGTATAAAAATATAATTTGCAAGAAGTACATCAAAAAGGTGGAGGGACAGAGGGATATAGGTATAGTGTTTGTGTATGTTATTGAAATTAAAATCCGATGTTTTAGTTTCCTGGCTACTAAAACAAATACCATGCAATAGGTTGGCCTAAACAATGGAAATTTAACAGTTTTGAGGCCAAATGAAGTCCAAAATCAAGGCATCATCAAGGTGATGCTTTCTCACAGAAGACCGTGGTATTCTGGAGCCAGCCCCTGGCAATCCGTAGTCCTGGCTTTTCTGTCACATGGTAGTGTATATGGTGGCATCTTCTCTTTTATCTTCTGTTGACTTCCAGTTTCTGGTGGCACCCTGTAGCTTGTTGAATTTCATTTTGCTTATAAAGTTCCCCAGTAGTAGGATTAGGACCAGCCCTAATTCCCTTAGGCCACAGCTTAACTGAAAAGGTCCTATTTACACTGGGTTCACACCCACAGGAATGGATTACATTTAAGAACATGTTTTTCTGGGGGTATATAGCTCCAAATCACCATACTGGTATCAAAACAAACATGATCGCTATAGGTTTGGGATGTTAAATATAAGCTCCATGGTATCCAAGAGAAGATATCTGAAAAATATATACAGAAGGAATGAGAAGGAACTCAAAATGCCACACTACAGACCACCAAAATGAAAGTACAGAAGAATTGAAGGACAAAAAAAGCGTAAGACTTACAAAGACCAAATAGCAAAATGGCAGAAGAAAGTACTCCATTATCAGTAGTTACTTTAAATGTCAATGGATTTAATCCATTGACATTTAAATCCAGTCAAAAGGCAGAGGTACGGGAAGCGGCTGTGGCTCAATCAGTAGGGCTCCCGTTTACCATATGGGAGGCCCCGGGTTCGGTTCCCGGGGCCTCCTGGTGAAGGCAAGCCCGCCCGCACGGCGTGGTTAGCTGACCCAGCGAGCACAAGCAGCAAGGGGGGGATAAATGAATAAATAAATAAAATCTTAAAAAAAAAAAAAGGCAGAGGTTTGTAAATGGATACAAAAGCATGACCCAACTTCATGCTGTCTACAGAAAAATCACTTTAAATTCAAAGACACAAATAGGTTGAAAGTGAAAGAATGGCAAATTTATATGTACCATGAACTAATAACCAAAGGAGAGCTGGAGCAGCTATACTAATATCAGATAAAATAGACTTTAAGTCAAAAACTCTTACAAGGGACAAAAAAGGACACCATATACTGATAAGGGTGTCAGTTCAATAAGGAGACATAAAAATTGTAAACAGATATATGCTATTGGTAGATCCCCAAAATACATAAAGCAAATATTCACAATCTGAAGGGAGAAATAAGTGGTTCTATATTACTAGTAGAAGACTTCAATATACCATTTTCAATAATGGATAGAACATCTAGACAGAAGATTATTAAGTAAATAGAAGATTGGAACAATACTATAAACTAAAGGACATAACAGACATATATAGAACACTTCACCCAAAAGCAGCAGAATATATCTTTTTCTCTAGTGCAAATAGCTCATTCTACAGGATAAACCTTATGTTAAGTCACAAACAAGTCTCAATAAATGTTAAAATATTGAAATCATGCAATGTATCTTCCCCAATCACAACAGAATGAAGCAAGAAATCAATAACAGAGGGAGAATTGGAAAATTCAAGAATACATGGAAATTAAACAATACATTCTTAAGCAACCAATGGGTCAAGGAAGAAATCACAAGGGAAATTAGGAAATATCTTAAGGCAAAAGAAAATGAAAACACAACATACCAAAGCGTGGGATAATGGGATGCAGCAAAGGTAGTGCTGAGAGGGATTTTATAGCTCTAAAAGCTTGCGTTAAACAAGAAGATCTCAAAAGAAAGACTTAACGTCATAACCAGAGAATCTAGAATAACTAGAGCAAACGAAACTGAAAGCAAGTAGAAGGAAGGAAATAAAGATTAGAGCAGAGATAAATAAAATAGAGAATAAAAAAACAATAGAGAGAATTAACACAAGCAAGTTAGTTACCTTTTTAAAAATTAAAAAAAAAAAAAAAAAAAGCCCATAGGATTTACAACACAAACAGTGAACCCTAAACTATGGACTCTAGTTCATAGTATAATTTTTTTTTTTTTTATTTTACCAGGAGGTCCCGGGGATCGAACCCAGGTCCCTCCATATGGGAGACGGATGCCCAACCAGTTGAGCCATATCCGCCCCCTGTATAATTTTAATAGAACTGTTTCATCGATTGTAACAAAGTTATCACATCAATGCAAAGTGTTAATATGGAAAACTCGGGGGGAAAGGGTGTATGGGAACTCTCTATTTTCTGCATGATTTTTTGGTAAACTTACAATTTCTCTAATAAAAAATATGTTTTTAAAAATGCAAACATGTTGAGGAGGTGGTAAAGCAACTAGAGGCTGTGAGTGTGGTAGTGAGGACTGCAGGGCTTGGAGCCAGGCTGCCGGATTAAAATTTCTACTCTTCAATGTACAAGCAATTATGATCATGGGCAAGTCACTCAACCTCCCTGTGCCTAAATTCCATCTTTCAAATGAAGCTAGGAATACTATCTCCTTCCCAAGATGGTTATCTAGACATAACAAGCGAACCCAGTTGCTAGCACATATAAAACTCTCAATATAGGCTGGATATTTTTAGTTTCATCCCAGTATTTTCCGTGAACATCTTAGCATGAATTCCTTTACCAGGTAAACAGTCTGCCAACGAGTAAAGCAAGAATTACAAAAATATGGGGAGTCGTGTTATGGGTTCTTGAGGTTGGAGCATTACTTTAGGAGAGCAGGGCATAGAAGGGGCACACAGAAGGAAGGACACAGAAAGAAGGCAAATGATGGTGAAGCAGGAGATGCAGGGATACCAAAGGTTAAATATTTATGTCACAATTTTGCTGATGGCTGAAAAAGAAGGCTCCTATGTTATGAATTAAGGTAAACGATCCTGGTATTTATTTGTTTATGCTTTTCTTTCTGGAATTGAAAATCGATCCATATTAACTAAATTCAAAAGAAAGAGTCTTTCCCTCCAAATAACATTTATCATACTCATTTAGATAAGTGTAAATGAGTATGAAACAGATGGATTAAATTGCCATTTAAGTACACAGGGGGTTGAAAAGTAAATGAAAAAGGCAGTTAGCAAAATAAATCCTGATTAAACTGAATCTAAAACATTTGAAAAGGTATTTGCAAAGTGGAACATACCTGGCATGCAGCTGCAGACCTCCAGACCCTGAACCCTTTGTCCTCTCTGTCATGATTTCCCAGTCTCCATCTTCCACCCATATCCCTTTGCTTTCACCAAGAGCCACAGAGACAAGCAGAAATAGCTCATTTTTGTCATGAGAAAAAAATTGCAATTATTTTATTATGCTTTTAACAATGACACTGCTTTAGAAATTCTCTATTTTTGAAACTGGATTGAAACTGGTCTTCCAGGCTTACTTGTATTTTTTGCCCTTGAAAAGAACAATAACAGGAGATCAAGGCTAATGACCCCATGGATTGAAATCCATAGTTGCTGTATTTATTCATGTAATTGGCAGGTGTATATCAAACACCTATAATGTGTGATGCACAGATGCATGCATGAATGAATGAATGAGCCAGCTATTGTGTACTAATTCAGATAGTGGTTAGCAACAGGATGAAATGACATGCCCTCAAAGACATTTTGCTTTAGAAAGGGAGATGAAACAAGTACCCAAAGATCAGGACAAAATGAACGAGATTTTTCCACATTAGTAGCCAAAGGGCTACAGATGTTTAGCAACCAGAGTCACAGAAAGAAACAAACTGAACTAGAAATTAGGAAAGAGATCTGAATTCTTGTTCTAGCTTTACCACTAAGTGTTTCCTACTGGCAAGTCACTCTGGGCCTCAGTTTCCCCACCTGAGATGGTTACACTAGATTATTTTCCTAGCAGTGGCACCCTTTTTATTTTTTGCCAGTGAACCTTAACACAGAAGTCCTATATATTAAATAGGTAAGAACAGAGCTTTCCCAGGAGAGGTTGGGTCGGATTGCTACTTTCCATGTCACCCAAGAAGATGAAAAAAAGACCTCTGGACTAGATGCTTGAAGATACCATCAATTGTAAAATCTGTTAGCCTGCAAAATCATTCCCAGATAGGATAAACAAAAGAGATGTCTTCAAAGGAGGAGATCCCTGGGCAATGACTAAGGAATCCAAGACAGGAGCACTTCCTCATGGCAGAGATCTCCATATGTCCCACATGTCCTGCAGTGATAAGCTCTTCAAGGTAAATAGAAGGGTTATTGGCTTTGGAGTCAGATGGCTGAGTTTACATCTTGATTCTGCTATTAATATGACAAGGTGACCTTGGACAATCACTTTACTTCTCTGAACCTAATATTCTACACCTTTAAATGGTTTAAATAATGACTAGGCAGGGTTGTTGTATTTAAGTGAATAGTGTATTTTAACAAGCCTGATCCACCATTTGTATTGGCTTTCTTCCCTTGTTATTTTTATTTTTTTAGCAAATAAATATCAGTACAGTTTGTCCTTTATATTTAATGGATTTTGCGTTATATCCAAATTATATTACCTGTTTTTCTTGTAACCAATAACATTCATTTATGACCAACAGCCATGATAAATGGGTTCATAATAGAGCATAAAAAACTCGTTTTTCCATCTGAGAATTGAGCCCATAACAATGACATCATGGTACAATGATTCCATTGATCATAGCAGCCATTGTATCTTCTACTACAATATTGCCTTCTCCTGACCTACAGAAGAAGATGAGAATTAGACAGATCCACTCCAATTGTCATCAAAATACTCTGGTTTCTTACATTCCCCACCTTTTTTCCCTCTTCATATTCATGTTCCCAAGGAAAGTCCAAACTAACTTGCATGCATTTGGTACTGGGAAAATTCTGTCCCTGAATTCTTGTCTCCTTTCCTATTCTGGTAAGCTGGGTGAAACAATCCATAAATGAACCTAAAATTATCTTCAGTTCTATCTTGTGAGTTAAAAGCATCCCAGACAAAATTCTGTGTCCACATGAAAGTTGCTTATCCATTGATCATACTACTAACAGCAGTAGCTAAGACAATTATTTAGTGGTCATCTGTAGGTTCATCTTCCTAGCACTCCTTTTATTGCCCTTTATAATGCAATTTCCCTCCCAACTTCCACATGATCAGAGGGTTATTATTTTTTATTATTAACTGGACATTTTTTGGCCATAATTTCTTCAAATAGCTTACTGCCCTCCTGCTGCTAAGACTTTAATTTAATGTATGTTAGAACTTTGGGTATTAATCCACAGGTCACTGAGGTTCTGTTCATACTTATCATAGCTCTCTAAAAGTCCTTTTCTAATTCCATCATCTCTATCATTTCTGAGTATGTTTCTGTTGTCTGATTTTTCTCCTGGTTATGGTCATATTTTCCTGTTGTCTCACACATCTAACAATTTATGATCGGATGCTGGACATTGTGAAGGTCACATTGTCAGTGTCTAGATTTTGTTTATGTCCTTAAAAAGAGTTTTTTCTTTGTTCTAGAAGGCAATTAGTTTATTTGTGGACCATAAAATCATTTTGAGCCTTGTTATAAAGCTTTGTTAGAATGGGTTTATAGTAAGCTTTGGGAATTTTTCAGCTTATAGTTCCCTTGTAATTTGTTCTTTCCTCAGAAGTTGTTCTTTGCCTGCCTTTGTGGGGTTTCACAAATACAAATGCAGATTTGTATTTTTCCAAGTAATTGAGGGAATCCCTATACAGAGTTACATAACATTCTGGATAGCTTCCTCCTCGTCAGCATTTCTGCCCACAAATTATAGCTACCTTAGTCACTCCAAACTAATTTCTGTCTTCTCAGTTCAGCAAGATCAGCTCTGCTTGAGTTCCCTCTATCTGTGCACAGTTCATAAATTGCCTCCAGGCAGTAAGCTGGGATGATTATATTGCTTACCTTGTTTGTTTCCCATTTCTCAGGATCCACAGTTTTGTGCTGCTATTTTCAAATGTTTATAAACACGTATTTCATATTTTTAGTCCAGTTTTCAAATTGTTTACAGTGAAAGGGCTAGTCAAATACAAGTTACTCCATCATGACCAGAAGAAAAGCAAAAGCTACTACTTTTGTGAGTCTATTATGGACCATTTCTTTTACATTCATGATCTTTATTCTTTGCAATTCTCGTTGAAGGGTTGGTATTTTCTTCATTTTAGGTATAAAAGATCAGAAGTCTGAGAAGTCATTTTACTTTCCCCAGATCATATTACTACTACCCACATATCTATGGCCAACTGATTTTTGACAAGTATATAAAGTCCACTCAATGGGGAAGGAATAGCCTCTTCAACAAATGGTGCTGGGAAAACTGGATATCCATATACAAATGAAATTAGACCCTTAACTCATACCATATTAGAAAAATAACTCAAAATGGATCAACAACCCAAATACAAGAGCTAAAAATCATAAAATGTAGGGGGAAATCTTCAGGGCTTGTATTAGATAGCGGATCTTAGATCATTCCTTTTGTAAGCCTATAGCTGCTCTAGTTTTATAGTTCTATTTCTTCTCCTACCATAATCTTTTTCTAGTGGTGTTTTAACATGTCTTTTTCTCAAATGGATGCATGGGGTTATGACAAAGGGTAAACAGGCATAATCTCCTGCAGATTAAATTGTATTCAATAGTAAGTTTCTTTAAAGATTACTTTTTAAATTTTTTGAAACAAATGTATATCTATTATGGGGTAGAATTTATAACCAATATGAAAATTTAAGATAAAATTGAAGACTTTAGAGAAATGTTGCTTTTGCCAGTAGGCTGCTTTGAGATATCCCCCCAGAACACACCAGAAGTATCAGTTCATCCTTCTTTGTTAGGGGCAAAAACTTTTGAGAAGCATATAGGCCTGAAGATGTATGAAGAGCATTAGGGTTTAAGGGAGGATAAGAAGGCTGGTAAGAGAATCTGGGAATAAAATGACATCATCTTCTATTATAGGATGCAGGGCCATTTCACCTCTCAATATTTTCTGGCCTCTAATAGTTTTCTTTTATATCATAGGAAATCCTGGCTGCATTTATGAAAGAAGACCTTATCTTCCTTTCCCTTCCTCCCTCTTCTACAGTTACTCTAAAATTTGTGCACCTATAAGAATCACTAAGGGAACTTTTGAACATCTAGACTCCTAGTCCATACTTCTTCAAAGAGTCTGATTTTATAGTCTGAAGTAGGATTCAGGAATCTGCATTCCTGTCAAGTCTCCCAGGTGATCCTGATAGTCCTCTGACCACACAAAGAACCAATGTACCATTTTATCTCACAGGTGTTGCCCAGGACACATCCCCAAGCCTAGGAAGGATATGAAACCTACCAGTATTTCTCATTAATGGCCAGTTAGGTACAGGAAAATCATACCAAGATAAAGGAAAACTCATTTCAGTCATGTTTTCTAACCTAGTTATTTTAGTTGACCAAGCAAAAATGAATTCATTAATGCTATAAACATTCACAAATGACCTACAAACTTGAAACTGAGACTCCAAAATCAGGACCATACATTCCCTAAACTCAAACAGTTCATACACGAGGGGAAAAGACAGATGTGTGAGCAGTTAAATTATGACATAAATCTGATAAGTATAATTCCAGAGAGAGGAAGAGGGTAAATGGAGTGCAAAATAGCTAAGTCTGCGTGGGGGCAGTCAGTAAAAGCTACATTAAGTCAGTAACATTTAGGCCAGGAGCTGAAGGATAAGAACAAGTTTATCAGCTAAACTAGGGGCAAAGAACATGTGCAAAGTGTCCTATTATGATCCATCTGTCCTATTCATGGAATGGTCAGAAATTCAGTATGGCAGAGGACTAAGAGATGAGACGTAGGGAGAAAAGTCCTTCACTTCAACCTCTAACATGTAGATTGACTGAAAGCTAAAGAGAAGGGTGTTATGTGGCAAAGAGGAAAAGGGAGTAAGGATAAAGAGGAAGTGGGTTGCTTAAATCCTATCAAAACACAACCAAGAGCCATCTCAGTGCTTTTCCAGAGCCAGAGAGTTGTTTAAATGCCCAGAAAATTGTACCCAGATGTTTTGACATGAGGACCTTATTTCCCATGAAGTCAATTAGATGCATTTGTTGTTTATGCATAGAGTTCTGATCTCTGCCAGATTATTATGCACTACAAGGGGATGTGTTATTCAACCCTGTCATGTCTCCCCAGTGTAATTGTCATGTATGTGTCTGGAGTTAATTGATGCTTGCTCACATTTTAATAATTAGTCAGGTGGTGGTAATAAAAACTGAACAGAAAAACCAGGACTGAGTTTCATTTAATGACTGTTTGGATCATGAAAATTAATAGCAGAAGAGTCTAAGCACAACCTGCTTTGACTTCGGGCGTTGAAGTGGAGAAGGGCTGATGTAGGTCTACCTGCAATTTCCTCAGCAGTGTCTCCAAATGAGTGTAGGGGGTGTTGATGGGGAGATAATGCTAAGTTGAGTTTCAGATTGTTTTAGCTCCCTGCACAAACACATTGTAATCATCAGTGAAGCAGATAAAACATGTCTTTAGAACACTACCTTCTCCTTTTCTTCATCCTTTCACACCCCTGACACTTCTTCCCTCAAAGTATTTTCATGTGACCCCACTAGAAAACTGCACCAAGTCCTGTCTGACTGGGAGAACCCCCTGAGAACTACCTTGACATACCATGACCAGTAGGAAAGGTAAATGGGGAATGCCAGCAAACGTGCCACAGATAGGTCTACCAAAGGCCCAGAAACCTCTGCAATAAAGGTTTGCATCACCCCATTAGACAAAGAAATCCAATCAGTTGAGACTTTGGCTAAAGTCAAGGAGAACATGGAATGAGTTATATCACAGTGAATTCTTTTATGTTATCCATAGCCTTCCAGATAGTTGGGAAATAATTATTTCAGCTTTTGCATGCATTTTTCTTGCTTGCTGGTTTATCTTTACCACTGGAGCCTGGACTCCTCTAGCGAACACCAGACTTTTCTATCTAGCTGAATTCTTGATCTGTGCGCTTAGAAGTCTAAAAGGCATCTTTTAAAAAAATAGACTCTTTATCTGGCCCCCATCCCTTGCCTGCTCTTTGCCAATCTTCTCCGTCTTAATCAATGGCCACTTCCAAGTTTCCACTTGTGCTGGTCCCAACCATGACATCAGCCTTTGCTCCTCTCTTTTTCTCACATGCATATTTAATCCATTAGCAAATATACTTGGCATTCTATGAAAGTCCAGAGTCTGCTTATTTCTCATCATCTCCGCCACTTTCTCCTGGTCCAAGTCACCATCATTTCCCCTATGAATTACTGAACTAGCTTCCTAACTGATCTCCCTGTTTCCATTCTTTTCTGGAGAATCAACTTCCCATACAGCACCCAGAGTGACCCTTTTAAAAATATATATCATCCTTCCTTCTCACTGTTTTGACATGGCTCAGGGCCCTAAGAAGCACTTGAAGCATGTTGCAGCACCTAAGCATTGGATGGTCGACAAAATAGCCAGTGTTTTTTGCACCTCATCCATCGACAGGTCACCACAAGCTGAGGGAGTGTCTCCCTCTCATAATACTCCTCAGGAATAGACTCAAATATGCATTGACCAGAGATGAGGTAAAGAAAATATGTGTATGAAGTGCTTCATCAGAATTAACAGCAAGATTTGAACTGATGTCACATACCCTGTTGGGTTCATGGATGTCATCAGCATCAAGAAGAAAGGTGAGCATCTCTGACTGGTCTATGACACCAACGGCCATTTCACTGTTCACTGTATCACAGCTGAAGAGGCAAAGTCAAAGTACAAGTTGTGCAAAGTGAGGAAGATATCTGTGGGTTCAAAGGGAATCCCACACCTGGTGACTCATGATGCTCATACCATCCGCTACCGAGATCCTCTCATCAAAGTAAATGACACAGTACAAATTGAGTTAGGCACTGGCAAGATAACTGACTTTATCAAATTCAACACAGGCAGTGTGAGCATGGTGACGGGGGCAGGGGGCAACCTCAGCCATGTTGGTGTGATCACCAACAGAGAAAGACATCCTGGTTCTTTTGATGTAATGTAAGTGAAGGATGCCAATGGCAACAGCTTTGCCACAAGGCTTTCCAACATTTTTGTCATTGGCAAAAGTAATAAATCTTGGATTTCCTTGCCCAGGGAAAAAGGAATTTGACTTACCATTGCAGAAGAGAGAGAGAAAATATATTCTTGTTGTTTTTCTGTATAAAATCCTCCAATACCTTCCCAAGCATTCCAAAAAATCAAAGTGCTTCCAAGGTCTTACATGATTGGGTCTTCCCCTCAATTCAGTGCCTAAATTCTACTAATCTCCCTCTAGATCCCTTTGCTCCAGCCTCACTAACCTTGTTCTTCCTCAAATTCATGCCTCAGGGCTTTGTTTTGCCATCTGCCTGAAACTCTCTTCCCCTAATATCTTCAGGGCCCCTTCCTCTCTCCTTCTCAACTGTAGTCACACAGCATCTTCACAGTGAGATCTTCCCCAATTGCCCTATTTAAATAACAAGGCACCTTTCCTGTTCCTTTTTATAGCATTTACCACTTATCACCATCTAACATACTCTATTTCTTTTATTTATGTATTATCTGTCTCCCCCAAATAAAATAATAGCTAGAAAGGGCAGAGATTTTTGTCTCTTTTGTAAACCAAAGCAATGAGTAGGTGGTCAATATTCTTCTTTTAAATGATTGAATATATGTCGTCAATGCTTTCAAACCAAAGACTGTCAGGAGCACATCTGTGGTTGAACAAGTTGGCTTCATCACTCTTTGCAGCAACAGAGAAAGCACACCATGGAGAATTGTGGGGTGTCTTGGTAAGAGAGTATTATAAAGGACTTTTGTAGGATTTGTGCTAGTGCAAAGCGATTTTGGAGACAATTTAAGGAAGCAGGACTTTACTGTGGATTTGATGCTATTAGGAAGCAGGGATAATTCTATGTTTGGATATCTTAATAAATTTTATGTAGAAGGAGGCAAAACTATATCCAGGTTAAAGCTGGAATGGAAAAGAAGCAGTAGTCACTCATATTACCTATTTTTAATCATTTTTGTGTATTGGGCAATGTTCATGCTTTGTCTGTTTAGAGTCTTGATTATGGAGTGGTCTTATATTTGTTTCAATCCATCATGGTCATAGGAAGACCTTGTCAAATGTTGATGTTCTAAGAAATTGTTTATGTTGAACAGGAGAATCCCAAAGCCTACCTGGTAATGCCAAGTCAATTTCTAGAGGCCAGGTGCTGCTTTTCTCTTTACTCACACACGTGTATGCATGCATGCATGCATGCACATAATTTACATATATGTAAGGTTCCCTAATCTTTTCTACTCCATGCACATATTATTATACATATAACTTGTTGTGGAGGGTGGTAAATTTACTATTTAATGCACATGGGTTACAGTCATTGCTATGGGGTCACAATAGAATTGGAGGAAGAATGAACACTTTCCAGAGATCCTGGACATAAGGCTAGATATAGTAAGAAGGCTCAGTGTTGGGCTGCTTTCTTTATGAGGGGCATATGTTTTGGTGCATAAGTGAGATTACTCTGGGTATGCAAACCCTCAATCTTCAGGACAAAAATAGAGGGTCCAGATATTTCCATTGGCAGCCCCTGAGAATGTTCTGCTTTCAGGCTAAGAGATAACTTTTATTGAGCTCTTATTGTGTGCCAGCCACTGTTCTAAGCATTTCACATGTGTTGACACATTTGATCTTCACAACAACTTCATGAAGTTGACACTATAATTATCCTAGCAACTCCAAATGGGGAAACTGAAGCAGAGGGAGGTTAGGCATCTTACCTAGGTCTTTGGATCCCCCCTGATTACTTTCTTTAACAAGGCCTGACTAGCTGCCTCTTTCTTTCATCCTGGGAGCCACCAGTGTTCTTCCAACAATTTATTCTTGTTAAAGGTAACAATAGCTGACTGTTTTTGCTTGCATCCAAAGAACTGATATATTCTAGTCTCACCCATTAGAAGGTCCACCCTACCACCACCATTTTGCTTTCCCTTAAGATTAGGTATTGAGTTAATTAAGGTTAATTATAGCTAATAAATCGTGTGTGTGTGTGTGTGTACTTGAAACTCCACAGAAGAAAATTTTATTTTCAAAGAAATCTCCTAGGTATATAATATCTAAAACCTAGAGGAATAAATAACTAATTGCAAAATTCCTGGCACTGCAATATTTCATGATAGAGCTGTTTGGGGAGGAAATCTGCTCATAGATGACTCCCCTAAAGTCACATCACATCACATAATTAATTCCTAGCCCTAGCAATAAACCCCAAACTTCTCTATGTTTAGCTTGAAAGAAACCTCAAGGAAAAGATTTACCCCTCCCCCCACACCCAAATAGTCTTAAAAACCCATATACTACTAATGTTCTAGATATTCTGAAAGTGGGTTTAGAGTACAAGTTATTTAGCAAAGTAATAAAAAACATTTTTTAAAACTTTCTTTCCTATTGCTGTCTTTCCAGGCTCCTTCCTTCCCTCCTTCCCAACCCCATCTCTGTCATTTTCAAGAGGCCAAAAGAGGATACTCAAGGGATTTTCTGGTTTCTAGTCTTTAAAATGCTCCAACAGTAACTTTAGAGATGTAAATTAGATAGAGACGTTGATTTGTTAAATGTGGCCAATAATTTCCTCATATAATAAAAACAGTAATATGCTCTTTGGAGTCAATTCCTTCAGAACTGTCTTACATAGTTTGATATGACAAATTTGCCAATTGCCAATGGAACTGGCAGTAAAAATGAAACCCTGAGGAAATGATTTAATCTAAACCACATTCAACGTGGATGCACTCACCAAACATGCTTTTCAAAAACTAACCCTTCATTTGCCAACCATATACAAAAGGCATAGAAAGTACTTTGCATTGAGTATCACAGAACAGATTCCTGGGTCTCCCAAAATTGATTACATCCAAAGTCAGAAGAGCCTGCTCCAGCAGAGGACTCACAAGGGATCAAAACAACCTTGGTTATTAGCTCAAAACAGACAGTACAGGTCCAACTCCCATGTCCACATGAGCTTGTCTCATACTCTATAGACAAGCAAAATGAGAAACTGAATAATAGAGAACAACAAAAGGAATACACAGCCAACTCTATTAATGGGGGTGGAAGAGTGCAAATTATTCACATTGGTGAATACTTATTCATTCATTCATTCATTCATTCTTTCATTCAACAAATATTTTTACTATATGTGCTGGGGAAACCGTGGTGAGGAAGAGTTCCAGCTTTGATGACGTGTGAAATACAAGCAGTAAATAAAATTTAAAGGTGTGAAAAATGCTATGAAATGTGAAGCAGAGAGTGAGATGGAAGCTAGTAATGGTAATCTAGAGGTCAAGTTAGACCTGTCTGAGGAAGGGACAACTAATATGAAATAGAAAGAATAAACAGGAGTTAACAGAGAAGAGCACAGTGGAGAGAGCTATAAGAAAGAGCAGATTTAAAGGCCTTGAGGTAATAAAGAGGAACTGAAAGATGTCCAGTGAGGGGTAGCCAAAATGCTGAAGGGGAGCGGGGTGAAAGTAGGTGGAAAAGTAGGCTGAGTCAAAGTTGCTGAAAACCAAGTTTTAGACTTAATTTTAGGAGCAAATATATGCCTTCACAGAATGTTAAGCCATAAAAACAGGAGAGGTAATATAATATAATCAGACTTGCAGGTTTAAAAGAATATTCTGGCTATATACTGGAGACTGAATTTGACAAGGACAAGAAAGAATAACTTAACTCATTTTCCTAAAGATATATTCTGTGTCTACTGGTGTGCCAAGTACTTTTCTAGGCGCTAGAGATATAACAGCAAGGAAAGATGAACTGATTTGAGATTTACAAGAGTGCCTCTGTAAGATTTAGTGCTAGTTTGGCAGTAGGTATAGGCAGGGAGATAGAGAGTTAAGGAGGAGTCCCAAGTCTCTGTCGTGAGTCATTTATGGAAATGCAGTTTTAGAAACCTGAGGGATGAGTGGGTTTGTGGGAAGTGATAGTAAGTTCAGTCTTGGGCATGTCTTCAGAATGTTTTAAGGTACATAGAAACATGCAAGTGGAGAAATCAAATAAGAAGTTGTACACAAGAGGCTGGGGCTCAGATGGGGACAGGGGTGGATTTGGTTAGTCAATGAAACCATGAAAGTAGATGAGTTGGAGTAGGAAGAGTGTAGAGATTCAAAATTAGAGCCCCAAATAACTTCAACATTTATAGGCTACTTTAGAGGAGAAGCTGAAAGGAAACTGAAAAGGAATAACCAGAGAAGCCAGAAGGAGTGCAGTTTTGAGGAGGCAGAGTGGTAAATGATATCAAATGTTGCCATGGGGTCAAGTAAGATAATGACTGACAATTGTCCCTTATATTAAATTAATAATATGAAAGCCATCTGTGGTTTTGGAGAAAGTAGTTACAGTGTCAGGATGGGGGTGGGGGTGGGGTGGAACCACAAAGTGGTGGATGGAGGAGTGAGTGAGAGATGAGCAGTCAGTGAGGTCAGCTTCTTCACCAAGTTACTAGAGGGGAACAATGGGATAAAGCCGGCCCACCAAGAAATGATCTGGTTCTGGTGCATAAAAATGAGGGGTTGTTACTGCAGCAGCAATTAAAGCTCCTGGAATTAGGCAAGATTTAACAAAAGAATGAACTCCTGGAAATGAGGGAGGGTGGACTTGAGAACAAAATTGTAGGAACTGGACTTTTACAGGAAGAGAGCTACCTCTGTTGCAGCAGGACAGAATAAGGAAGCTATGATTAAAATGCAGGTATATTTGTGGATTTTGTAGTGCAAAGTTGAGGAAGTTCCTTTCTGATAGCTTCTATTTTCTCTGTAAAAGAAGAGCAAGATCCATCAACTTAATTAGAGGAAATACTGATTTGGAAGATGGAGGACAGGTGTACAGCTTGACACAGGGGTGTGAAATGAGTAAAAGATTTCTTGGTGGTACTTGACACTCAGATAAGGATGATGCCCACAAATTTACAGCAATGTCAATCTGTACAAAAGTGGAATTTTCTCAAGAAATGCCCAGTAGATAAGATATAGGAACATGAAAAAGTGGGTGATTGGATTCATCCAGGATTTGGGGTTTCTCTAGGTTGGTTAATGAACAAAAGGCTGGGGAGGCTGGGTTATTAGCATGAGAAACAAAGACTTGAGAGACATTCTCCCTCTATTTTTTCCTTCTCCTTGCCAATTAAGGCAGCCATCCGGTAATTGAGAAGGAGCCTCTATCTCTCTGGCCTTATGTTCCTTATTGAGGGAATTCTGCTAGAATAACGACTTCCAGGATTCCTCAGATCCTTTGTACGCCCCTCTCCAAGACAGAGTGACATATCTGGTGATCTTGGGAGAAGATCCTGTGTTTGGTCAGGTATCTACTGAGTTTCTTCCCTCTGGGTCCCGATGAATGCATTATCTGCTCTTTGCCTCAGGATAGCTCCCTGGCATAAGCTTTCCTCCTTCCTGGAGAAAGAGTTAGTGGAGTTCTGCCAGGCACTGAATGCATAAGACATTCTAGTTCAGGAGCAGAGTAGTAGAAAGTCCATGGTGAACACACATGAATAGTCATTTTCTCAAATTACCTTCATCAGAAGTAAAGCAAACAGTTTTATCTCCATCTTTCAATCTCCTGGATCTCCTTTCTCAGTAAATTCCAAACTCAGGAGGGAAATACATGGGTTGAGTATTAGTTTCCTATTGCTGTCTAACAAATTACCACAAACTTAGTGACTTAAAACTACACAAACTTATTATCTTACAGATCTGTAACTCATAGGTTCCGGGTATTAGAACATGCACATCTTATTTTGTCTATCACAGGCTGTAGGCTAACACTCCACCTGCAGGCTCAGTGCTCCCTAACTTGGGAGAGATTTGTGGAAGGGTAGGAAGTAGCATTAGCTGCACAACCCAATCCTTCCCAGGTTTGTTTCCAGTAGCCTAATCCATTACAGAGATTTTGCTAGGTGACTTGCAAGATTTAAGGAGAAAGAGTGCTTGGCGGAAACCATGAAAAAAGAAGGATTTTCCCCAGGCTGAAAGGAGGTTTCCAGAGCTAGGGAGGTGGAGAGAGAGGTCTGTGGCTCCTGCAGGCAATGGGGTACCTGGCACTCACCCATGGACATAGATGAAGCAATGGCTAGGTGTGCACGTGGGGAGCAGGACCAGAGCACCAGGGTGCCCAGGCCTGGAAAAAAATTCCCATTCCCAATGGGACTGGCATGGAGACAGAGAACCATCAGACTTCAAGGAATTGCAATGACTTGGACAACGCCCAGAGACCAGGACAGACTTGAGAGCAAGGGCCCTTCTCCCATTTCCTGAACCATGATGTTTTAGTTTTCTAACAAACTACCATAAACAATACCACAAACTTGGTAGCTTAAAACAACAGAAACGTAGTCCTTTACTCTTTAGAAGCCAGAGGTCTGAAATCAAGGTGTTGTCAGGGCTACGCCCCCTCTGCAGATTCTAAGGCAGGATCCTTCCTCGCCCCTCCCTGGCTTGCCACTATACCACTCCAATCTCTGCCTCCTCCAAACAGCCTTCTTACAAGGACATGCCATTGGGCTAAGTGCCCACCTTTATCCAGTGTGATCTCAACTAACTGCATCTGCAAAGACCCAATTTCCAAAGAAGGTCACATTCTGAGGCTGTGGGTGGGCATAAATTTTGGGAGGACACTATTCAACCCAGTACACATGTCTTCAGAGGCTTGCTCAAAACAAGTGTAACATTTTTCCAAAACCCTTCCTTATGTCAGAAAAAGTCGCCCATTTGTCTGTGGTTTTTCTTTTTCCTCTTCTTCAGTTTTCACTCTTGATTTCCTTAACCAGGCAGTTTCTTAGAGAGCACATTAGAATATTTGAATTTTAAATAAAAGAAAACAGTCCTTTTCAGTAAATGGAACAATGCCTTGAATTGCTCCATTTTTCTAGCCAACTGAGAGACACTAGGTGCCAGCTGGCTGGTGCATGTAATATGCGGGCACAGAGGTTGGTGGTGGTGAATAACCTCTTTTTGTAAAATTTCCACTGAAGGTTACTATTTAGGGATCTAGCTGAAATGGGGCAAAATTTACATTTCCCATAAGGAAACCTGAGTTAACTAGCCCCACATATCCAAATTCCTAATAATTCTGGCATGCCCCTTAATCTAGTTCTTCTGGGAAGAAAAACAAACAAAACAGAAGTCTAGAGGGGATTATGTTTTGGAAGATGCCTAAAATAAATTGAGATGCAAAACAAGACAGTTGGGATGGTGGGAACTCACACCTCACAGAGTTCAGCTGCAGCCTGTGCTAATGACCTGGGGCTTTGAAATGGAGCAAGAGGCTCCAGTAGCATAGGTAGTTCAAAGGGGTGAGCAGCCTTGCTACCCTGCATCTGTGGGTGGGTAAGCTTCCTTCCCCTACTTTCCCTTCACTACAATTCGAGCTCAACCCTGCTTTTGGACAACCCTGCCTAAGGAATCTCTTGGTGGGGTGACTGATGGCAAGCAAGACTCTCTCAGTTCACTGTTTGGATTTTCTTCCTTGAGTACTATTCGCTAGATGTTTTCTCCTGAAAGAGTTTTATCTTTATTCTCAGTTGATGTAGTTATTCGGAAGATATTTATTAATTTACTTATTTGGGGCTGTCCAGCATCCTATCTCCATCTCTTCTACTCAGCACTTGGTCTTTCTCTGGAACCTTGTGGAAGGGCAATTTCTAACACCTGCCTCTCCCTGCAGGCTCCTCCTATGGAAGCTCATAGGATCTAAGCTCAGTCAATAGGATGCTTGCTCCCCACACATGGAATCTTGAGCAACTGAAAGGCTGAAGGAAATTTAGAGGTCAAATTGTTCAAAGGTGGTGGAAAAGCAGTGGTACTTGGGCCAAAGTGGTTTTGCATCATGAATTTGACTGGGTATCTGGCTTCTCGTCCTCTGGGGGTCCCTTGGTTTACCATCCATTTTCCATTCTTGCATCTTGAGCTCCTATCAATTCAGGGATTCCCTCCTGGTATCTTGCGAGCAAGTTTCCTTCTTGCTTAAGAGAGTTTTCTTGTAATCAGGAACCTGGCTGATAGGTTTCGGCAAAGTTTCTATACCATCAGTCAAGATAGTTAAGAAATTCTCTCCTATTTTGGTAAAAAAAAAAAAAAGAATTGGGATGGGGCTACAGACAGAAGGAAGACGAGTACAGATCAGTGAAGACGTGGACCAGCTCTTGGCATTACTCCTGAGCCCAGTACAGTTACTTCCAGCACAAATAAGAGAGAATGAATGTGTTGAGGAGGGACAGTGAGAGAGGCACTCCAGGCTGTTCTCTATCATTCTTCTGTGGTGGTGACATCATTACTTCTGAGGAGACACTGAGAATTCCCAGAACTGAGGACACACAGAAATTCAAGGGCAATCACTGAGTTTCCAATGCCAAATATGTTATTTATATAATATTAAACATTTTGATTATCTACATATAATCACACACAGAAACAACTCGACTATTTTATCAGAATTCATACGAACAGTGGCACAAAGTAATTGAAATGAAAATGCAATGAAAGGAAAAAGATTTAAAAAACTGGAAGATACAACCAAAAGGTCCTGATATTTAATTCATGGGATTCCAAGGCCATTCTGAGCACCATTGTGAGAGTCCAGTCCACCTTTCTCTTCTTTCACATTGATAAATAGGGCTGCACCTAACCAAGAAAACTCTAAATTTATTTAATACCGTTTAGTTAAAGAAAAGTAAAGTA
Source organism: Tolypeutes matacus (assembly GCA_026826555.1). Classification (NCBI taxonomy): domain Eukaryota; kingdom Metazoa; phylum Chordata; class Mammalia; order Cingulata; family Chlamyphoridae; genus Tolypeutes; species Tolypeutes matacus. The sequence goes on from JAKSZT010054030.1 coordinate 47,557,222, forward strand.
GTTTAAGTACTTGAAAAAAACACTGATATCTAGACCTAACTTGAAGTTACAGCCAACAAAAGTCCACAGAGAAGAGATAGGAAAAAAATAAGGAGAAATATTCTAGAGAAGAACACACATCCTGTGAGACATTGTAACCTCTTGTTAAAAGAGGTTAATTTGCCAAATTAAACAATACAGTTATTATAGGCTTTCAATTAGGCTGCCACTACCAACCACAATAGATTAAAAATGAAACAGCACATCCATCAACATAATGGCACTGATTCATTAGCTCCAAAATACTATGTGAAAGCTAAATAGCTGTTTACTAAGTACAGAAACGTGAAATGAACATGTAAATGACTGTCAAAGCTAGGAAATTTTTGTAAATCAAATAGGAACAGTGCCTGTTTAGTTATCATATTCAAAGCCCTGCAATCAAAGAACTCTGAGTACTACAGTGTGGTTCATTCAGTTATAGGATATTAAATTGTATTTTATATATATATATATGTTAGGAATATTAGGGAAGTTTGTACTTATAAAACAATCATGAATAATGTGCAGAATCCCCTCCACCACCACCTTACATTGTGGTGGAACATTTGTTACAGTTTATGAGAGAACATTATCAGACTATTACCACTAACTATGGTCTATAGCATACATTTGGAATATTTTTTGCATACCCCCTGTGGCAGTTTGATATAATTATGAATTCCAAAAAATAGATATAGATATTGGATTATGCTTGTAAACTGCTCTGTTCATCTGGGCATGATTAAGTTATGATTGGGCCACGTCGGTAGGGTGTTGAGCCCCGCCCCTTGGTGGGTGGGATCTCAAAGATAAAAGACATGGGAAAGGACAGAGTTGCAGATTTTTTTCTGATGTTGGAGTCCTGATGTTGAGTGTTAATGCTGGAGCCCTGGGGCGTAAGCACAGAGGAGCTTGGTCATGAGGAAGGAGGGAAGGCCCTGGGAAAAGAGATGAGCCATTCGCCTGACAGTTCAAGCTGGCCTTGTGGAGAGAGGCAAAGCCTAGAGAGCCTCGTAGTCTACAGCTGACCTTGTGGAGGACACAGAGGAGCTGATCCCGTAGAGAAACGGAGCCCCAGGAAGAGAGGAACCCAAGAAGCCCAGAACCCTGGCAAAAGTCGGCAGCTGTCTTGCTCCAACAGACTTTGGTGAAGGAAGAAACTTATGCTTTATGGCCTGGTAACTGTAAGCTTCTACCCCAAATAAATACCCTTTATAAAGACCAACCGACTTCTGGTATTTTGCATCAGCACCCCTTTGGCTGACTAATACACCCCTCTATTATTAACACAGCACCTTCTTTGATATTGATGCAAGAATATTACAATATTGCTTTTAACTATAGTCCATAAGTTACATTAATTGTATTTTTCCATGCATCTCCATATTCTTTGCAACAGTGATGTACATTTGTTCTGGTTCATAGAGAACATTCTTGTATTTGTACTATCAACCACAATCCTCATCCATCTCTGGGTTCACTATGTTATTCAGTCCTAGATTATTCTCTAGCTTTCTTTCAATCTTTCTTTCTTTCAGCCACAGTCCCATTTATAAACTAGCTGTATTAGTTATACTCACTAAAATGTGTTACCATCAACTCTATCCATTTCCACACCTTTACAATCAAGCTAATTAAAAATTCTACATACATTAAGCATCAGTACCCATTCTCAGCCCTCCTATCTCATAGTAACCTATAGTCTAGGTTTTGACTCTGTGTGTTTAGTCTTCAGATTTAGTTCCTATTAGTGAGACCATACAATATTTGTCCTTTTGTGTCTGGCTTATTTTACTCAGCATGTCTTCAAGGTTTATCCACCTTATCATATGTGTCCCAATTTCATTTCTTCTTACAGCAGCATAGTATTCCATCATATGTAAATACCACATTCTGTTTACTAACTTGTATTTTTGGTTTAAAAAATACTTATCTAGTGTTAATTTGACTGAACTCACATATTTGTGATACATCAAGTGTAGGATACGCCTGCAGCCCCGGCTGGAGGCAAAGCCATTGATTCCTACGTGAAAGGAAAGGCAGGAGAGAGGGCTTGTGGAGTAGAGAGTTAAGAAACTATTTGAAATAGGCAACAACTGAAACCAAAATCCTAATTTCTTCAATAACAAGGAAGGAAAATTGTCAAGCTCTTAAAAAGCAGTCACATCTCCTTGGTCCCCCCAAAAAATACTGTTTGCAGATTGATTACTGTGTATGTAGAAGTCACTGCTCCTAAATCATTACTATCCGTTGCCATTCACTAATCTTTTCTTAACATGGCATGAAACATATACCCTTAAATAATTATGTTTCTTTCATTAAAATAGGAATTACATGGAAATATTTTATGGATGAAAATATCCTATTTTTATCGTGATGACTGCTATCTAGAAGCATCTGGGGTAAAGTCCTTGTAATAATATGGTTACTCAGGGGTTTACAATAAACTTCTTTGAGGCAGAAGTCTAGTGAAATGAGAAGAGCAAATATATTCTTAAGTAAACTAGTGATGCATACTTGATCTTGTTTCACAGAACTGGGTTGGGTCTTACGTTTTTCTCCTGATTTTTCATCTACCAATCAGGTTACATTTATTTCGACTTTCTCCATACAGGTATGAATACAGCACCACATTATAACCTGGGCAGAGGATGGATTTGTGCTTAATAATCACTATCTGGGCAGCAAAGAATAACAAAGATTATTAGTATCACAAAGGATGAATCCTAGAAGGATCATCTCTTCTTCAAATTCTTTCAGTCTGATTTTGAGCTTTTCACCTGGGGCTACAGAATCAGTTTCTACATCGTCAGGAAGGATTCCAAGAACTTCAGCATTGTGCTTGTTTGGCATCATTAACAGCCACTGGCCTTTACACATAGATTCTGATTCTAGCTTTCCCAGGACCACAGGGCCCATATCCTTGTACTTATCCACAACTGGCAGACTGATCTATTGAAGTTTGGAAGTTTATCCAGATCTGGAATAAATGGTAATCTACTGTACCAAGGACAGAAATCTGATCGCTCTTTAAGATTTGCTCCAGTCAGTCCTGAGCAGGGCAGAAAATGAATGTCCTTTTTGGGACTGAAGCCAACTTTTTTTTCAAAAATGGTACCAGTTTCTCTTTACTTTCCTCATATCTCTCATTGCTCCAATTTACTGTTGGATCATCCATCTTAGTAATATGCACAATTAAGTGATTTATATCTGCTGTCTTTGCCAACATTGCATGTTCTCTTGTCTGTCCTCCTTTTTCAAATCCAGTTTCAAAGTCACCTTTCCTGGCAGAGGTGGCCAGTACAGCCAGGTCAGTTTGAGGAGCCCCACCAGTCATGTCTGGCATAAAACTCTTGTGGTCAGGGGCATCTAGAATTGTGAATTGCTCCTTTTCTGTTTGAAAACAGGCACAACTCACTTCTGTTTTACCCTTGTATCGTTCTTCCTGATTTGTGTCTAAGGCCCAAGACAAGTACCAAGTTCCTCTGTTTTTCTCTTTAGCTTCTCTTTCACATTTCTCAATTGTCCTTTTGTCAACCATTCCAGTCAAATACATAATTTGTCCTCCAAAGGTTGACTTGCCGGTATCTACATGTCCAGTGCATACTACATTTACATGTTCTTTTTTAGGAGCACCTGGCAGTACAACCACAGTTTTAGGTTTGGTATTTCCGCTTCCTCCTCCATCATTTCCTGGGCACTTTCCTCTGGGGTCCTTCCATCTCCCAAGGAGCCATCCCCTGGCTCTGCTCCACTTGCTGCTTCTTTGTGCTCCCATGATTCTTATGGAGACATTTTTGTCTATCCATTTTCAACAGAATATTCTGAAAGTTGGACATTCATACAACAATGACCGTTCCTCTTGAGAAGGTCCCACAGGTGCCAACGGGCCTCCGGTGCTGCTGCAGCCTCTGTGGTCGTTGGTGGTGGCCCCAGCTGGGGCTGGTGGTGGCTGGGCCGGGCCAGCAGGAAGGATGGCAAGAACTCCGTGGCGCCGACATTAGGCACCAAGGGTTTGGCATTGACGTTGAGTTGCTGGCTGAAAGCCACACTGAGGCACTCACGCAGGTCCTCAGCCACCCCACCACGGAGCTGTGGCCACCGCAGGGCCTGGCCCTGGGGGTTTCCATGTCTGCCTGGTCCCAGCAGTCTGTTGCTCAGTCGCTGCTGAGAATTATCCATGCACACTTGAGAAGAAGGTATATTCTGTTTTCCTTGGGTGAAGTGTTATATATATGTCTGTTAGCTCTAGTTGGTTTAGAGAATCATCCAAGTCTTGTACTTCCTTACTGATCTGACTAAACATTCTATCCGTTATGCAAAGTGGTGTGTTAAAATCTACTATTAATGTAGAACCATCAATTTCTCCCTTCAAATCTGTCAGAATTCGCTTCATATATTTTGGGGCTTTGCTGTTAGGTCTATAGATACTTGATAATTGTTACATCTTCTTGTTGAATTGTCCCCTTTATCAGCATATAATGACCACTTTTGTCCCTCATAACTGTTTGACTTGGAGTCTATTTTTACCCAATATTAGTAGAGCAACACCAGCTCTCTTTTGGTTACTACTTGCAGGATATATTTTATTCCCATCATTTCACTCTCAACCTACTTGTATTTTTGAATTTAAGATGAGCTTCTTGCAGACAGCATATAGCTGGGTCATGCTTTTTTATCCATTCTGCCAGTCTCGACTTTTGACTGGAGGCTTTAATCCATTTATGTTTAAAGTCACTACTGACAATACAGGACTTTCTTCTACCATTTGGCTATATAGCCTTTGTAAGTCTTGTATATTTTTTGCCTCTCATGTCTATTAAATGTCTACTTTATATTTATTTGCTTTCTTGTGTTGTACCCTATTGAGTGCCTTCTCATTTCTATCTGGATATATTTTCCATCTATTTTCTTTGTGGTTATCATGGGGTTAAAATTTAACATCCTAAATATATAACAATCCTATTTGGTTTGATACTACCTTAGCTTTAACACATGCACATTTACTTTTCCTATACCCCTTTGTCCTCCCACCATTTTTTTCTGCTTGTTCCCACATATATCATTGTACAGTGTATGTCCAAAACTGTAGATTTATCATTACTTTTTATGCATTTTCATTTTAGCAACTGTTGGAAGTAAGAAGTAGAATTACAGACTAAACAATACATTATAATAAAAATACAGGCATTTGTAATTACCCAAATAGTTATCTTTACAGCTGGTCTTTATTTTTTTTTATGCTGCTTTGAACCACTGTCTAGTGTGCTTTCCTTTCAGTCTGAAGACTTCCCTTTAGCACTGCTTTTAGGGAAGATCAAATGATGATGAACTCCTTCAGCTTTTGTTTATCTGACAATGTCTTAATCTTGCCTCATTTTTGAAAGAAAGTCTTGCCAGACATAAAATTCTTAGCTGGCAGTTGTTTTCTTTCAGCACTTTAAGTATTTCTTCCCACTGCCTTCTTGTGTCCCTAACACATTGCTTTCCTCTTGCAGTTTTCAGGACTCTCTCTTTGTCCTTTGCATTCAATAGAGTGATTCATATATGATGGGGTGATTTCTTCATGGTTTGTTTGTTTTTTTCATGTTTATCCTGTTTGATGTTCTCTGGACATCTTGGGTGTGCACATTGGTGTCTTTTGCTAAGTTTGGGAAGTCCTCTGTCTTTATTCCTTTGACTAGTCCTTCTGCCTCTTTCTCTCTTTCTTTTCCTTCTCAGACTCCCAGAATATATATATATATAATTGTGCTTGATGGTATCTCATAGCTTTATTAGACTATTTTCCTTCTATTATTATTTTCTTTCTGCACCTCAGCCCAACTCATTTCAAGTGTTTTGTCTTCAAGTTCACCAATTTTTTCTTTTGTCAGCTCCACTCTGCTCTTGAAATCCTCCTGGGAATTTTCTCTTTTTAGGAATCGTAAAATAATCTCAAACTGTCACACCTTATTAATGAAAAAGATGAAGAGAAAATATGCTTAATCATATTCATATCTCACAAAACCAAAAGCTATATTCTTTTTTTTTTGTATTCTTTTATTTACCTTTAGAATTAATATAACACAAACTTTGCTTTTGCTATAAAAACATTACAATGTTGTTAACTATAGTCCATAAATTGCATTAGTTATATTTTCCCCATGTATCACCACATTCTTAATACCCTGTAGTAGAAAAACATTACTATATATCTATTATTAACCACAATCTTCATCTACATCCAAAATCATTGTTAGACATTCCTAATATTCTCCTCCCACTAACGTTAATCTTCCTAGACTACTCATTTCAGTCACAATCACATCCATAAATCAACAGTGTTTTGTTACTTTCATTATAGTGGGTTACCATCAAGTTCAACCATTACAACATATTTACATTTGAACTTATTAAACATTCTACATACATCCAGCATCTTCTCCCCCTTCTCATTCCACATTCCATCTCCCACCAACCTACACTTCATAGTCCAACTCCATAAGTCTACTCATTGTATTTAGCTCATATCAGTGAGACCATAAGATATTCATTCTTTTGTGTCTAGCTTATTTCACTCAACAAATATCCTCAAGGTTCCTCCATGTTGTCATGTGATTCCCTAAATGATTTCTTCTTACAGCTGAATGATATTTCATCATATGAATATACCACATCTTGTTTATCCATTCACTGGTTGGCAGACACTTAGGTTGTTTCCATCTTTTAGCAATTGTGAACAAGGCTGCTATGAACATCGGTGTGCAAATATCTGTTCACATCCTTGATTTCAGTTCTTCTGAATATATTCCTTGTAGTGGGATTGCTGGATCATATGACATTTCTATATTTAGTTTCCTGAGGAACTTCCAGATCATCTCCCACAAAGGTTGCACCATTTTGCATTCCCACCAATGGTGGAGTGTTCCTATTTCTCCACATCCTCTCCAGCTCTTGTAATTCTCTGTTCTTGTAATAATGGCTATTCTGTATGGTGTGAGATGATATCTCATTGCCTGTTCAATTCTTTTGCCCATTTTTTAATGGCATTGCTTGTCATTTTGTGTTAAGTTGTGTGATCTCTTTATATATCGTGGAAATCAATCCCTTATCAGATATATGGTTTCTGAAGATTTTTCCCATTGAGTAGGCTGCCTTTTTACTTTCTTGACAAAGTCCTTGAAGAACAAATGTATTTAATTTTGAATCACTCCCATTTATCTATTTTTTTTCTTTTGTTGTTTGTGCTTTGGGTCTAAGGTACAAGAAACTACCATCAACCACAAGATCCTGAAGATGGTTTCCTACATTTTCTTCTATGAGTTTTATGGTTTTAGTTTTTATATTTTGGTCTTTGATCCATTTTGAATTAATTTTTTATAAGGTCTGAGATAAGGGTCTTTTTTCTTTCTTCTTGATATGGATATTCATTTTCCCAGCACTATTTGTTGAATAGGCTATTCCAACCCAGCTGAGTGGGTTTGGCAGCCTTGTCAAAAATCACTTGACCATAGATGTGAAGGTCTATTTGCAAACTCTCAGGTTGATTCCACTGGTCAATCTGTCTGTCTTTATGCCAGTACCATTCTGTTGGGTTTTTTTTAAAACAATTTATTGATGTATATCATTCATACATGAACTTACATAAACTATACGTGTTCAGTAAACATCATGATCTTACAAAACAAACATGCATAACATCATACAGGGTTCCCACACCTCATCTCCCCCCCCCAAAAAAAAAAACTTCCTGCATTGTTGTGAAACATTTGTTAACAAATCATGAAAGAGCATTGTCAAAGTATTACTACTAACTATAGTCTGAATCTTCCTCCCTTATACATTTTTTTAAGGATTTATTTATTTATTTACTTTTATCCATTTTTAACCACTCCCCACCACCCCCCACCCCCCATTTTTGCTGTTTCTGTGTCCATTTGCTGGGTAACTCTCTGTGTCTGTTTCCTGCCCTCTCTCCTCATCTTTCTCTTCCTGTCTTCACTGGATTCGATCCTGGGAATCTCTGATGTGGGAGAGAGGCATCCTACTACTGCTTGCAACACCTTAGTTCCTGGTTTTTCGGTGCATCTCATCTTGGCTCTCCCTTCTGTCACTCTCCTGTTACATCATCATCTTGCTGCATGGCTTGCGGGGACTGGCAGCTCACCCACACATGGAGCCTGGTGGCTTACCTGCTCATGGGGCCTGGCAGCTCACCCGTGGATGGGGCCTGGCAGCTCGCCTGCAGCCGGGGCCTGAAGGCTCACCCGCTCACAGGACCTAGTGGCCCACGTGCCTTCTATATTTTTCTTTTTTTTAAATTTTTACAGGGAGGTCCCGGGAGTCAAACCCATGTCCCTCCATATGGGAGATGGATGCCCAACCACCCGAGGCACATCTGTCCCCCTGCTATATCTCTTAAAGTTGACCAAAGGTACCCAAAGTTAGTCTTTTCCCCTACAGGACGGTCATATAATAACTCAGGCTTAGTTTATCACCAGCATTCTAAAATCCAGACCTTGGGAGAAAAACTAGGTCTGGGGACACATGCTTGGTTTCTAATATAGCGAATGTTTAGCAGTACCATTCTGTTTTTACCACTGTAGCTAAATAATATGGTTTAAAGTCAGGAAGTAAGAATCCATCAATTTCATTCTTCTTTTAAAAGATATTTTTTGGCTATTTGGGGCTCCTTGCCCTTCCACATAAACTTAATAAGTGGTTCTTCCAATTCTACAAAGAAGGGTATCAGAATTTTTATAGGCATTGCATTAAATTTGCTGCTCAGTTTGGGTAGAATTGACATCTCAATGATATTAAGTCTTCCAACCCATGAACAAAGAATATTCTTCCATTTATTTAGATCATCATTAGTTTCTTTTAGCAATATTTTATAGTCTTTAGGATACAGGTCCTTTATGTCCTTGGTAAAATTTATTCCTAACTTTGATTCTTTTAATCGCTATTGTAAATGGAATTTTTCCTGACTTCCTCCTCAGATTGCTCATTAGTAGTGAATAGAAGCACTATTGATTTTTGTGTATTAATCTTGTATCCTGCAGCTTTACTGAAATAGTTTGTAAGTTCTAATAATTTTGTTGTGAAATTTTCAGGGGATTCTAGATATAGGAGCATATCATCAATGAAAAAATGAAAGTTTGACTTCTTCCTTTCCTATTTGGGTGCCTTTTATTTCTTTATCTAGCCTAATTGCTCCAGCTAGAACATCTAGCATAATATTGAACAACACTAGGGAGAGTGGACATCCTTGTCTTGGTCATGATCTCAGTGGGAAAACTTTCAGTCTTTCACCATTACATACAATGTTAGCTGTGGGTTTTTCATATATGCACTTTACTGTATTAAGAAAGTTTCCTTCTGTTCATATCTTTTGGAGTGTTTTTTACCAAGGAAGGATGTTATTTTTTGTCAAATGCTTTTTCTGCATCAATTGAAATGATCATGTGATTTTTCTTCTTCAATTTATTAACATGGTGTATTATACTGATTGATTTTGTGTTGAACCATACTTGCATACCTGGTATATAGCCCAGTTAATCGTGATGAATAATTTTTTATGTGTTTTTGGATTTGGTTAGCAAGTATTTTGTTGAGGATTTTTGCATCTCTATTCATTAAAGAAATTGGTCTGTAATTTTCTTTTTTCATACTATCTTTATTTGGCTTTGGTATTAGGGTGATGTTAGTAACATAGAATGAGTTTGGTAACATTCTTTCCTGTTTAATTTTTGGAAGAATTTGAGCAAGATTGGTATTAGATCTCCTTTAAATAATTGGTAGGATTCACCTGTGATGCCGTCTGGTCCAGGACTTTTCATCTTGGGGAGGTTTTTGATGACTGTTTCACTTTCTTTACTTGCAATTGGTTTGTTGAAGTCTTCTATTTCTTTTAGGGTCAGTGTGGTTTGTTCACATATTTCCAGAAATTTGTCCATTTCATAAAGTTTGTTTAATTTGTTAGTATACAGCTATTCATAGTATCATCTTATGATCTCTTTTATTTCTGCTGGGTCAGTACTTATTTCTGATTTTATTATTTGCATCTTTTCTCTTTTTTTCTTTGTTAATCCAGCTAAGGATTTATCAATTTTATTGATCTTCTCAAAGAACCAACCATCTGTTGATTTTCTCTATTGTTTTTTTCTCCTATTTCATTTATTTCTGGTCTTTTTATTTCTTTCTTTTTTGCTCGCTTTGGGATTGGTTTGCTGTTTTTTCTTTTTTTTTCCTAATTCCTCCAAGTGTGCAGTTAGGTCTTTGATTTTAGCTCTTCCTTCTTTAATATAAGAGGGCTATAAATTTCCCTCTCAGCCACTGCCTTTGCTGTATTCCATAAGATTTGGTATTTTGTGTTCTCATTTTCATTTGTCTTGAGGTGTTTACTGATTTCTCTTGTAATTTCTTCCTTAACCCTTTGATTATTTGAGTGTATTGTTTAATCTCTATATATTTGCAAATATTCCTTTTTTTCCACCTGTTAATTTTCAACTTACTTCCTTTATGAGCAGAGAAAATGTTTTGTATAATTTCAATGTTTTTATATTTATTCAAGTCTGACTGATGTCCCAATATATGGTCCTGGAGAAAGAACCATGAGCACTTGAGAAGAATGTATATCCTGCTGTTTTGGTGTGTAATGCTCTATATATGTCTATTTGACCTAGTTCATTTATAATATTATTCCAGCTCTCAGTTTCCTTATTTATCCTCTGTTGAGGTGTTCTATCTAATGCTGAGAGTGGAGTGTTGAAATCTCCAGCTATTATTGTAGAGAAATTCATTTCTCCCTTTAGTTTTGCCAGGGTGTGTCTCATGTATTTTTGGGCACCAATGTCAGGTTCATAAATATTTATTATTATTAATATTTTTTCTTGGTGAATTGTCCCTTTTATTAGTAGATAGTAGCCTCCTTCATCTTTTATTAAAGTTTTGCATTTAAAATCTATCTTATCTGATATTAGTATCACTACACCATTTTTTTTTTTTTACTGCTCTTTAGCACGGAATATCTATTTTCAAACTTTCACTTTCAACTTGACTGGGTCTTTGCATCTAAGATGAGTCTCTTGTAGACAATAAATAGATAGCTCAGGTGTTTTTATCCATTCTATTAGACATTGTCTTTTAATTGGAGAGTTCAATCCATTAACATGCAGAGTTACTACTGTAAAGGCATTACTTACTTCATCCACTTTATTCTTTGGCTTTCTGTTGTCATATCTTACTATTGTCTGTTTTTTAACCTTTTTAATTTCTCTTACTTATGTTCTTCATTTCTATACTTTTATCCAGGGCTCTCTCCCTTGTGTTTTCCTATCAGACTGTAACACACCCTTTATTATCTCTTGTAGATTTGTAGATTTGGTCTCTGGCTTACATACTCTCTCAGCTTTTGTTTGTCTGTGAAGACTTTAAACTTGCCTTCATTTCTGAAGGATAGTTTTGCCAGATAATGAATTCTTGGCTGGCAGTTCTTCTCTTTCAGTACCTTAAAATATCATACCACTGCCTTCTTGTCTCTATGGTTTCTGAAGAAAGATCATCACTTAGTCTTATTAAGCCTTGCTTGTAAGTAATACATTGCTTTTCTCTTGCTGCTTTCAAAATCCTCTTTATCTTTGGCCTTTGACAATGTGAATAGTTGATGTCTCAGAGTAGGTTTATTCAGATTTATTCTGTTTGGGGCATGTTGTCCTTCTTGAATATTAATATTCATGTTTTTCATAAGAGTTGGAAATTTTTCAGTTAGTATTTCCTTAAACATTCTTTCATATGTTTGCATGTTTCATGTTGTCATTCAGTTCCCTGAGACCCTGTTCATTTTTTTGCCTTCTTTTCTTTGTCTCTTCTCCTGTCTTATCAATTTCAAATGTGCTGTCTTCAAATACACTTATTTGTTCTTCTAACATTTCAAATCTGTTGTTATAGGCCTCTAGTGTATTTTTAATCTCATCCATTGTGTCTGTTATTCCCATAAGCTCTGTTACATTTTTTGCAGGCTTTCAAATTGTTCTTTATGTTTACCCACTGTCTTCTTAACATCCTTTATCTCTTTAGTCATATTTTCCTTCATCTCCTTGAATTGATTAAGGAGGTTTGCTTGAACATCATTTATTTTAGTTGTCTTAAATCTTGAGTCTTATCTAGAGTCTTGGTTTGTTCCTTTGACTAAGGCCATAGCTTCTTGTTTCTTAGTATGGGTTGTTATCTTTTGTTGATACCTAGACATCTGCTTATGTTGATGATTTTGCTCTGTTGATCAATTTCTCCCTCTTGCCTAGTGGTTTTATTTCACAGCTTTTCTTTGATTTGCAGTTTAGTTTTTTCTAAAACTTTAATATTGCCCTGTTCAAGTAGTCAAAACTGTGGCAGATAGCTGCTAATGGGGCCCAACTGGGTCTAGTGTGCCTGGGAAAGAATTGGGAGAGACCAGTCTGTCTTCTTGTACTTTCCCAGCTGTCCAGCAAATGGTGTTCCTTCCACAGAGATGACTCCTTCAAGTTCCACTACCTATTCTGAGATAGCAAATTATGATAGCTACATTAGCAGAAGAAAAACCATGTCAGCCCTCTGTTGCATCCTCCCTCTTCCCAGGGAGGAGTCTCTCCTTTTCCCTCTTCATTGGCTGCTCAGCCTCAGGTTTTATTGAGGCTGTTCTTCTTGAGGGTGGGGGATGGGTGGTATCCCCAGCTCTGGTTTTCCCTTTGGTCTGTCTGTCTCTGGGTCCCCAGTCCCTCCTGGACAATGCATGCAGCACTCTCCTGGCCTGCAGGGGTCCCTAGAGCGGCTCCCTTGGACTACTTCTACACCTTCTCCCCTATTTTGCAAGAGAGCTACCTGAGTTACACCAATGAAATCTAAGATCATGTTTTCAAAGGCTTTGTTTGGTATATCCACATTCTCATCTTCTTCATTGGTGTTTTCTGTATTTTTGTCCTCTTCCTTTGGATGGGCCATCATTTCCTCTTTCTTTCTTTGTCTTGTACTTTTTTGTTGCACACTCAACATTTTGATACTTAATATTTAATGTTAACTAGAATTTATTCCCTGAGATGTCTGTTTCTTGGTTTTGTAACCAGCTGGTGGTAAAACAGAGATTCTCTTGAGCTTCAGCCCTCCTATCAGGAAGGTCTGCCCAAGGTGAATACAGTCTGCAGGTTTTTCCCTGTCTTTCTGGGCTTGTGTCTTGTCCTGGGCTTTTGCTTGTTAATTGTTTTTGGAGCTCCCCTGTTTAAAGGAGTTTGGCTGTCCCCTCTGTTTCCCAGAAGTCAGACCTCCCTCTCCCGGGTATTTGAAGCTATTAGGCCTTTGATCCAGACTGTCCACTTCTGTAGTTTCAAGACTCTTTTTGTTGTTTCAAGCTGCTTTTGCCTGGAGGGAAAATTCTCGGAGGAGAATACAATGGAGAGGACTTTCCCTAGTCAATCTTTCCCAGCCAAAATAAAATCAGCGACCTAGGAAGGGGCCACAGACTGTCTCCAAAGTGCCCTGGAAAGGAGATCAGGAAGAGTGCCGAGAGCTTCTTCCATGGCTCCCAAAAGATAAGCTTTCCTGGCCTGCCGAGCAAATGCAGCTCTTCAGCTCACTGTCCCCTGCAACCCTGAGGAATGCATCATCTTTAAGTCTCCACTGCCACAGCAGGTTGAAACAATGCCTGCTGCTGCCCTTATCCAGGCAGGTTGAGACAAGGGCTGCCTTCAGAGCCAGGCTCCTAGCAATCTGAATCCACTAATCAAAAGCCATGATCAGTGATCAGCCAGCCCACTCTTGTTCTTAGGGCAGAGAATTTTTACATCCCTTTCTGTCACCAGCAGTTAGTCAGGGACTGGGCTCCCAGTGGCTGCTGTGACAATGGGAGATGGGTGCTGGTAGCTGCTGCATGGAGAGAGCAATTTATAGTCCTTTAACATAATTTATCAGCTTCTTCCTCCTGTTCTTCCCTGGATGCTATTCAGTGTTTGGCCTCTGGGGTTTCAAAATAATTGTTTCAGATAGTTCTTGCCTGTTTAATGGTGCTTTGGTAGAAGGATTGAGTCCTGGAATGCCCTACTCTGCCATCTTCCCATAATCCTCAATCCCTTTGCTTTTAATGTCTATAGTAAATAATTCCTAAACACAGCACTAATCTCTTTCTAAAATGCAAGGTCTGCATTTCCAAAAACCACAGGGTATCTCCATCCAAATGTTCTGACAGCATTGTGAACTCACATTAAAAAATGCCTCTGTTCTGACCCACCTCATGCCCCACCCTCCAGAATGCACAGGCTATAGATACAAAACTAGCTTGTTGTCTCTCACTTTGCTAAGGTCACCACCAAACGTCCAGCCACTTAGGCCTTAAACCATGGAAGCCTCTTGTCTCTTATCTCACCAACTTCTTTCATACCCTCTCCATCATCCCTTCAACCAGCAAAAGCAAAAGTGGGTGGACAGAATCAGGGATTGCCACATATACTTACTGAACAAGGAAAGACAGCCCATTTGTGTAGAATGAAGGGTTGGTGAAAAGAGAATGCAAAGTATGAGACAAAAAAGCAAAAATAGGCTAAGTTAGAAATTATATAGATACATCATCATTTTGCAAAAGATTAAAAGCTGTTAAGAGTACTACATGCAACTCTGTGCAACAAATATGAGAAACTAAGGCTTGTACGTTTGATTCTGCCTTCCATAAAGAAACATATATTGACTCAACAAATAACATTCCCAATGCTATTACTTTACGTAAGCAATTGGTTTTAAACATAAACAAAAAGCATGGGCATTGAAATTTCTTGGGAGTATTGATAAGCTTAGACTAATAATTTTGTTTTAGGTTTTAATTAGAATTACGTATTATGATTGTCTTTGTCAGAAAGCAATGCTTTTTGAATACTTATTATATGCCAGACCATAATCTAGGCACCTCACATTTTTTTCTCCTTACATCAATTCTGTGAGAAAGAAACTCTTTAGAATTCCTTTTATACAGAAGAAGAAACAGAAGCTTAAAGAGATTAAATAGTTTGTCTAAGATCAACCAGCTAGAAAGTGGTGGGACATGGACTGGAACCTAGGAAGACTGATTTCAAAGTTGGTTGTGTTAATCTAGTAAAGCTTAACCATTAATCTAGGCTATGGAGTAATTACAAAATAGTATCCAAACCATCATGGCCTAAAATAACAATGCTTTATTTCTTGCCCACACGAGGTCCAAGTCAGTGAGGCCACAATGCAGGGCAATTGCTCCTGTGACTCTGTTGCCCAAATTGCTTCTGTTTTGTAGCTCTACCACCTCATCATATCGCTACCATGGTTGTTACGGCAGGAAAAAAATTCTGGAGGCGTCACACTGACTTTTAAATACTTCATCCTGGAAGTGACACAGGCCATTTCTGCTCATGGCTCATTTCTTAGAACTAGTTACATGGCCACAAACTAACTGTAAGAGAAGTAAGAGAATGATGTCTTCCTGAGTGCCCAAGAAGAGAAAAATGAAGTGGAATTTGGGGTCTCTGCCACATGCTTTCAACAACTCAATTTGAAAATTCTTGAAGAACTTGCATTATATATGATATATAACATGGTTCAACAGAATGCTTTTGGGGAAGGGCACTGTCTATATCTGAAAGGAGTATTTCAGTGAGGAAATTGTGAGTTTTTTGAGACCCTGTGCTGGTTTGAGTCTTTTGTGGCTATCAGAAAATCCTTTTCTTAAAGGGAACCCATTCCTGTGCCTGTAAACTCATTGTTAATGGGACTTTTTGATTAGATCACTTTTGATTAGACTGCTTCAGGTTAGGGCCTTTGATTAGATTGCAGGACCCAGGTGAGTCTTAATCCTCTTACTAGAGTACTTTATAAACAGAGACCTAAAAAACTATAGACAGGACAAAAGCTGCAGAGACAAATAAAGGACCCAGAGGCCCAAGGTTGGAATCAGTAGAGCACAGAGGCAGGGAAAGAGGACCCCAAGAGGCTGAGGGAGAAAGCCCTCGGAGAGCAAGAAGCTGAAACAACGAGGCCTGGAGGAGAGGAGAGAGAGAAGTGGACACTGCCATGTGCCTGATCGCCCACAGCTGAATTTGGGGACAAAGTGAGCCTGGAGGAGAAGACAGAGACCAGCAGAGCTGCCATTGTGCCTTGCCACATGACAGGAGTCCAGGATTACCAGCAGCCAGCCATTGGTGAGACAGCATCTCTGATGATGCCTTTATTTGGACATTTTCACAACCTCAGAAGTGCAAGCCTTTAACCTAATAAATTTCCATTGTAAAAGCCAACCCATTTCTGGTATATTGCTTCCAGCAGCATTTAACAAACTAAAACAGACCCCAAGGACATGCTCAATCTCTAAGAAGTCAATACTAACTTATAATGGAATGAAAATTAGAGCAATTTGTTTTGCTTCTTAGAAGGAGGATCAAGAACAAAGAATATATTCAATATTCAACAGTGGGTCAGAACAGCCCAATCAGAACAAGCACCAGCCTAAAGAACCAGTGTGGCCATAGGAGCCCATTCTTGCTACGAGAGGAGAGGGGAAGCTTAGGAGGAAGAAAGAGTGTAGAGAGTCAGGGAGATGGCATGAGACTGCAGGATAACGTGGCTCCTCCCCATGACCCCAAGTCTTTAGTAAAATTGTCAAAATTAAATATTTAGGGTATGTGATTTTAATTTTTTGTGGAAAATGATGAAAGGGTTGCACATCTGGGCTGATGTGAGACTATTCAGAGGCAGTCGTTGGGGCTCAGAAGCCAGAAGTCAAGATAGCCATGAGAAGGTAAGCCCCCAGGAAGTAACAGAAGTCTAGACTTTAAATTATCCTTTTGCTTTATTTATTTATTTAAAAAAACAACTCAAACTAAAGCGAACTCTGTGCCCAAATCCACAGTGGTAGTTAATGCCAGTCATTTCTGGAGGTCCCCCTCCTTAGGGTTTTGGAAAAGTCCCAGGATATCAGGCAGAGTCAAGCAGCAGGGAGCCTCCCTAGGTAATCGGCCACCATCACTGGTCTGCATTAGTCACGTACCTCTCCCTCCCCAGGCCTCCCCATCCCCAGCCTCTGCTGCCCGAGCAGGAAGGAGACCTTTCAGAAGGCTGAAGCTGCCTCACTTGGAGCCGTGGAAGCACTGGCCAGGCTGAGAGTGCCTGTGTCTCCTAAACGTAACTGTCTTTCTGAGAGCACCAAGAAGTCACACTCGTGCTCTGGTCATCACCCCGAGGCACAGTCACAGACTGGGAGGGACCCTGATGGCCCAGAGTCTCTCAGACCTCTAGCTTCCCTCCGTTCTTGGGTAGGATCTCCTTCTTCTCTCTTACTAGTATTAGGGGCTTCCTGCTTTGCCCTTTCCCTACACAATATCCAGAATAATCTCCACAACAGTCTTAGTTCTTTACAAAAGACAGGAAGTTGCACTGTCCTCAAATACTGTCTACTTTCAGCTCTTCAAAACTCCAAGACAAGGTAATACTGAGGACCCAAATGCTTTGAATGGGGGGGGGGGGATGTAAACAAGAAATTTCAAAATAAAACAAAGCAAAACCCAGCCACATGTTCATACTATGAAAAACACACATGCATATAAATATACACACACACCCCACCCGTACAATGAGAAAAAAAACATTTTTTGTTAGTAAACATGCAAGAATGACAATAGTAGTTATTTCTGAGGGTTGGGATTATGGAATTCTATTTTCCCTATTTTCCAAACTTCCTGTGATAAACACATATAATTGTTATCATAAAAAAACATCAATCTCCTAGGCCAATATGAATTCACCAGAAGCTGGGTGTAGACACTTTTTAGACTCCTCAAGCTCCTGCTTCTCTCTTCTCTTCCAGAAGGTTTCCTCAAGCACCCAGAGCACATGCTTACTTGAGGGCATCTGGGAAGTGCTGTGGGTTTGATGACCCCAGGGCCCAGGGTTATTCCTCAGCTGATGGGGGAGCTGAGAGTCAATAGATAAATTTCATGACTCCACATCCTCTGGTAGGAAAATTCTGATATGTACACCATAAAGTACCTCAGAGGGACCCCAGAAAAATTTCCACCCCAATTGCCCAGGTTGAGACTTGCTCATCGACACACCCTGTATACGCTTTCCTCCCTTCCCTGTCTTATCTTCCCAAGTTCTGTACTTCCTGAGGACAATTTCCAAATAAACTACTTCTAGCAGGGTCTACTTTGGGGGGTGGGGAGTGGGACATAAACTAAGACAGAGGGAAGGTCAAATGTCCCAATCACAAGCTCATTCACATCCATCCATAATACAGTGGGCTCTGCTGAGAGCTTGTACTGACCTGAGTTAAGAGGATCCTAGAGCCAGTAACCCCTGAATTACTAAGCATCAATCTTCCTACTTTATCCCTATACCTCTGCATTGCCTAGCTTGGCTCTGTCCTCCCTAGACATGCTATTAAATGCCTATGGAATTCAATTAGCTTTTAATTCACCATGGCTGTAACAGGGACTTGGTCCTTAAATGAGCCAGCATCAGCATGAATTACAATTTGCAGTACAAAGTGTACCCCTGAAAGAGGCCCTGTGTGGTAATAGCGGGTCTTCTTTATGACTCGCCACAGCACCCAAGCGCATGGCTGACTGAAGTCAATCCTGTTGATTGGTTTACAGATCAGTTCAAATGGGCACCATTTCAATGATGGTAAATGGCACACATTTAAAGAGGCTTCTCTTCCCCTGCCCATCCCCTCTAGAATAGTCATATTCTTTGAGACCAGCAGTATCTCCACAATGGTTGATTGCCCTCAAAGTATAAATACCAGCTCATTGACATTTCTCAATATGAGCTCTCCATGAGTCATTACTTCACACTTTGCTGGTAAATGAGAATTTGTATTGATAATGATGACACAGAGGCAGCAATTGCATGATCCTGAAGTGCTTTCATCAAAGAAAAATTGAGTTATGTTTGTTTAATTGTTGTATCATTCTTCAAAACCTGGCAGGCCATCTGAGGGAAACTAAGTACCCCCCCCCCCCCGTAACCAGAACATTTTATTAACAGCAAGACTCCAAGCGTGTTGGGCAATCTGAAGTACACAGGACTTTATCTTCTACATCACTAGCTTAGTTAACAGTCCTGTCTCTCTTTCTTCAAGACTAGCATATGGCTCATCTCTTCCAGCTTGATATGCTGAAAGCAAGGAAGGAGGTGGAGTGGGGAAAGTGGGATCCATAATTGCTTGGACTTTGGAGTCAGATACAAGTATGAAATCTTTGTTCCCACACTTAAACTAGCTCATCATGACCTACTGGATTGGTTTTGAGAAACAAAGGTGAGCATTATTTCATGGTCTTTTTAAATACCCAGAAAAAAGTCTCAAGCTCTTGATGGCATTTGAAACTTCAAGAAAATCTTTCTCACTACTCATTGTATTTTAAGTCTGGAGTTCATTTAAAACTGGTCTTGCCAAAGTTAAAAAGTCAGCACACTTGTCTCTTCTGGTACTGTGAGTTCCCCAGTTCAGTCCTTTTTTCGCTCTTGCTCTTGAATGGTCAGGATCCAATCAGGGGGGCGTGGGGGATTAAGTACAATCACTGGATTCTGTTCCACAGCCCACTCCTTCATTGAGGGGTTGAGTCAAAATTAAAATTGGCTCTGAATCTTTGCTAAATGAAGCAAGGAATTCATGAAGAATGTTTATATCTGGACTTGAGATGGGAGTTGGGCAGGGCAGTAGGTGAAGGGGTACCAGAGAATTTTGGCAGCCTCCAGCCTCCCTTCCCACACCTGGTGGAGCCATGCATCTTTGGACATATCTTCTCCTGGTTTCTCCTATCTTCCTTCTCCTCCTTCCTGCTCCTATCAGTGCCTCCACCTTCTCCTAGACTTACTTCCTATCTCTACTCCTCTCAAGGGTATGGCAGAAAACAGGATCTATGGTGTTTTGTTTGTATTTCAACAGGCCTACTTATGAGAAACCTATTTTTATGTTCTACGCACCATTCAAGATGTTTTCATCCGTAATATCATACTGCCTCTGTTTACATTCAAACCCAGTTCTCCTTCCCCTAAATCTAGGACTATTTCCTCTACCCAAAATTATTGAGGAAGGCAGTCAAAGTAGTTAGCAAAAATATCCCTGTACTACCTCTGCCCATACCTAGTGGTAACTATGAATTCAAAAGAATAAAAAAAGGTGTCCTTCTCAGTGAGTGATAAGCAATGTATGGAGAGAAAAGTACTAGTGTATCTGGAGTTGGCACCTGGGCAAAGAAGGGAGGAAGAATAAGGGAGTCATGAAAACTGTGGGCTTTGGAGTTAGGTTGCCTTGTTCCATCACTCACCCCTTAAACTTCTAAGCTTCAATTTCCTTATCAATTAAAGGGACACGATAATCACCCTAGGCAATAGGATTGGTATGAGAATTACATGGGATAATGCATGTAAAACTCTTAGCACAGTCCTTAAGCTGTAGTAAATTACCTGTAAAAGGAAGGAGCTGATTCTGAACAGACTGATTTCTTTCTCTAAAAAATCATTTTCCTTTTTTTCACTTTCATTTAATGTAGCTTATACTTAAAATTAATAGCTGCCTTCTTTCCTTCCTGATTTGCTTGTATTCTCTGTGTGTTATCAATTAGAGTCTCAGCTATTCTGGAAACAAGGCCTGATTCACCATGGGTGTTACCACTTAACACTGATAGTAATTATGCTCACAGCAGTGGCTGCTCTTGAACCTTAACTAGAGCTGTCTTCAAAGGCACTGACCAGTTAGCTTCCTCCAGCCAGTGGCCTCCCAATTACAGACTTTCCTGCCTTGCTCGCCCTTGTTCTCAACATGGTATTTAGGAGCCAATTCCCTCTAGCTCCTAGCTCAGTTAATCCAGCCTGGAAAGCTTTGGCTCAATTTGAGAAATTAGGGGGTAATAAGGAAATAGGGAGTGAGTTCGTAAGCAACCAAGTACAACGGAAAACTTGACATGATTCACAAATAAAGATCAATGAAGAAGGTGAATGGGTGAAAGTAAGCAAATGTAACCAGAGACAGGGAAGAACAGCAAATTTCTGTGCTGTGTTATATTTTGACAACACCAAAAGAAAGAATTGGAACTTACCAATGAGTGTGTAGTTAAATCATATTTGGAGTTTATTTATTCTTCATTCATTCATTCATTCATTCATTCAATAATTCATTCATACTCAATGCGTATATGTATACAAACACATGGCACTGTTTGAGATGCTGAGATATGATGCTGAACAAAACAAAAATCTCTACCAGCAGAGAATTGAATTGGGCTGCCTGCTGGCATTTGACCGACTTAGCTTTTCTCTTCAAGTCCTGTGGGTCTGAAAATAGAAAGTTTCATGGGTTTGAAAGAAGCCTAAAGATTGCCACTTACTCTTTTGCTGATTTTTTTAGCAGGAGGCTCTTGGAGGAGGCACACTTATTCATAGAAAGTCACTGAAAATGCTAAGGGAATAAAACATAAAGAGGTAGGATAAAATACTTTTAGAAACTTAAAGGTAAACAAGGGCAAACCCATCAAAACCAGGAAATGTACTGATAACCTTAAGTGAAATATTCTCATAGCTAAGGCTTTTGAAACAATTTCCAGTTGCTTAGCCTCTGCGCTATGGTAACTAAAACTGAAGAAATTAAGTTTAATCTACCACTTTTCCTAAGATAATTCAGTTAAAAGCCAGTAAATAGAAGCAGCAGCCCTTGGTCCATAGTTACACATTTTTCACCTAGAAATGTTAGAAACTAGAAACAAGGGTATTACAAATCTCTCCTCTCATTCTCCACAAGATAAAGGGAGAAGATGCATATTGATAAAGGACTAGTGTGGTAGGTTGAATTATGTACCCCAAAAAACATGTTCTTAATCTTAATCCAAGTCCCTGTGGGCATGAATCCATTGTAAACAGAATCTCTTGGAGATGTTATTTTTAGCCAAGGTGTGGCCCAACTACAAGAGGGTGAATCTTCATCAAATTACTGGAATCCTTATAATGAGGACCTGAAAGTCACAGAAGCCAGAAAAGAGAGAACATCGCCATTTGAAGGGAAGCAGAGGTAAAAGCCAAGGAATCCCAAGGATCACCAACAGTCCACACCAGAACACTACAGACTTTGGGTAGAAAGCATTGCCTTGCTGATACCTTGATTTGGGACTTCTCCTAGCTTCAAAACTGTCAGCAAATAAATTCCTGTTGTTTAAGCCAATCTATTGTGTAGTATTTGTCATAGCAATGATTCTAATTCTTACTATCTGCAGGTTTTATTCAGAAAAGTCTACTTAAGAAATGAAAGAGAGATGACATCAAATGCAGCTGTCAATTGAATGGCGCTTAGTAAATATTGTTACTTATTTTATTTACTATTGCACAAAATAGTAATTAATGTCACAAACTCTACAGCAATTAGATAATTTGAAAATACTCAGTAATTTATAATTTCCCCCTCTCTCTAGATCCCAGCTCCCCATCCCCAGACTTTCACTGCAGCATGTAGCTAGCTCCATTTATAGCCATCATTATAGTTATTGAGATCTAATGAAGTGATTGTTGGTTATTTGGGTGGTTATATGATTGGTCTCTTTCCCCACCATGAAACTAAGAGTGTCATGAGAGCAGACAACAAGATGAGTTTTTCTTACAACTGAATCACCAGCACCTATTACATAGTAAGTTCTCAATAAATGTTTGTTAAATGAATCTACTCTCTAGAACCTGTAAGACTATGGAATTGGTTTAAATGCCAAACATATCATGGTGGGTGAAGCTGGTGTGAATAAATCATGAGGAGTTGGGGAGAGGACCAGGGAATGAAATTATCTGTGATAAGTTGTAAATTGTGCCCTTGGGAAAGCCAAGTTCAAATTTCAGGAAAGGACTTGCATAGATCCACGAAAATAGACATGATGGTATAAGCTTTCTCAGCAGTTGTCAGCCTGATGTTATCATTTAGTCATCGTCATCATCATCATCATCATTTGCAGCCACTTCTATGCTAGGTGTTTTACAAATGTTATTCGTAATATCCAATAACCTCTGAGTCAGGCATTTTTATTCCCATTTTACAGCTGAAGACATTATCTCTCAGGGTTCTTAAGCATGAGAATGGCAAATGGAGCTGAACCCTGCTCCAAGTATACTCTGTTTCTTGACTTACAAGATTTAGAACCAGCTTAAGAATACCATTCTTTTTTTGCTGGAAG
Organism: Tolypeutes matacus; assembly: GCA_026826555.1. Classification (NCBI taxonomy): domain Eukaryota; kingdom Metazoa; phylum Chordata; class Mammalia; order Cingulata; family Chlamyphoridae; genus Tolypeutes; species Tolypeutes matacus. Next base: position 47,580,417 of record JAKSZT010054030.1, read on the forward strand.
GCCATGAGGTATGAAAGAAGGAGTACTTTTGTTAAAGGATCCTCCATATAGCATAACTATTTCTTTTTTGTTTTCATGATATGGGAAGTCCAATGGTTGAATGAAGAAAGGTGTTAGGTCTTAATCATATTTTTGTTGTACTTTGCCACCTGTAGGCACAATTATTTGCATAATAGAAACTTCATAAATGTTTATTGAATTTAACTGTTTGGTTTTTTTTTTCATTGATCACATATCCTAGGGGAAAAAGGAAGCTCCAGTTTGAAGATGATAAAGAAGGCTTAAGGAATGCATCTTCTTGAATGTGATGGCAAACACCTAGTAGAATTGAGTATTATACAAAAGTACATGACTCTTCTCAGCCTGCTATGACATTTAAGTAGGCATTGACCTATAATTCTAAGGCATGAAGCATCATCAGAGCAGGTCTGTAGAGATTAGAAGTGAATTTATTGTGTTTTGTCTTCCCTCTCATTAACAGCTCTTTGGGAAAATGGATCGTGTTTCTCGTTGACCCATGCATACATATATGTAGTTATATGCCATGAAACTTCAGCTGCCAAATGAGTGACTAGCTGGAAAAATTGGGAAATCATCTTGGACTCAGTGCAGATAGCATAGGTCAGCTGGACTATCCTCCCTGGTTGTCAAGAATAATTTCTCCTTCTCTCCATTAGATCTCAATAACTAGAATATAAAGAAGACTGGTTATATGCCTTCCATTTTCCATCCAACTTCAAAATATATGGTCCTTTGCCAAAATATTGATAAATGTAGTAAGTAAATGACCTAAAGGGGAGACTCATCTCTTGGGTAACATTTCAAATTAAACGTGTTCCCCACTTTAGGGAAATCCAATTAATGAGATTCTAAGATTTCAACCAAAATTTGTGTTTAAATCATGGGTTGGAGGAAGGAGTAGGGGATTTATTTAAATTACTGAAATAATCTGTTCTATTATACAAGATTCTCTGAAGGGTTCCTTTAAATGGTGTGATAGGGCATTAAAAAAGAAAGAGAGAGGATTTAATGGCACAGATAAAATTAATATAGTGTACCAAGGCTCCTCCTTCATATACTCAACCTTTGGATTCAATTCAACAAGCTTACAAGGAGGGCTTGGCTCTGGTAGATATTGGAGATGTGGGGAGACAGCACAGAGCCAATGAATTGCCTCACCTATCACGGACACAAAAATATATGATTTCCTTTTCTTCCAATTATCTTGGATTATTCCAAGACCAGTGACCGCAATGTAAAAGAACCCCCAGATGAATTAACCTTATTGTTTTTTAAAAATTTGATGCAGCAATCACTGGCATGAAAGCAGAATTTAATTAAAAATGAACTGCAAATGAGCTGAAACTGAAGAGAAAGGAAGTTCTATTAAAACCAAAGCTGTCTTTCCTCTCAGGCCCTCTACACTCAAGCACACAAAACAGGTAGTAGTAAGCAGAGGGTATGTCAATGTCCTATTTGGACAAAAAAAAAACATGCTAATAGTAATAGCATGGGCAATTATAATGATTTAAAGCATGAAATATGTCGAACTGTATGCTGGCGATATCATTGTAATGACTTACTGAAGTAAATCTGAAAGGCCAGTCTTAATTATTAATAGCAGTCATAATGTTCCTCCAATAACCAGGGATTCTCTCAATAGCAAGGATTAAGAAAACACATATTTAAAAATCGAGAGAAAGACTTCTGAGGAGTACCCCAAATGGCACTGACCATCAGTCCTCTTCTCCCTGGGGCCTGGCTGTTGAGAAAACTCCCTGTGTTTCTCACTTCTTCACCTATCCTACTAATAAACACTTATCACCAAAAGTTACCCAAATATTTCACTGTTTCTTGCAACCTGAAAAAGCATAGGCAACTCCCTTGGCTAATTCCACGTTAGCCTTATTGCTCAAAGCTCACCCCACTGCTTGAAGAGATTCCAAGAAGGGAAGAGAAATCATTCCCCCACCCTTGTCCCCCATACTACCACCATACTTGCATTCTTACATTCTACCCAAAGATATTAGACTTCAGAGAAATTTTAAAACTGCATCTCATCACGAAAAGGTTAGGAGTCCTTAATCTATACTCCCCTCTAAAACCTCTAATTGTCTGGGATAAAAATATTTGATAAGTCAAGTAATGCTTATTCAGTACTCCATAAATCACCTCCTACCTAGTCCAACAGATAGATGGAGAAGCAGTTCTATGTTTCAGTAGCTCAGGCATACTGAATAATGTTTCTTAGTCCCAAACCCCACCATACTTTGCTCTCTAGTGTCAATAGTTCTGTACCCTTATATTTAAGATGTATCCCTCATAAGTAGCATATTGTTGGGTTTTATTTTTTAATCCTGTCTGTCAATCCTTATCTTCAGATAGGAATATTTTTATCAGGTTTATTTAAAATGTAATTACTGATGTGTTTGCTTTTAAAGTAGCATATACTGTTTACTTCCTCTCAGTCCCAACGGTTCTATGTTCTTTTTTTTTCTCTCTCTCTCCTGCCTTGGCTTCTTTTAGATTGATTGAATATTTTCTTATTACTAGTCTATCTTTCTCTTGATTACCTTTTTTCCTTTACTAGTCTATCTTTCTCTTGATTACCTTTTTTCCTTTGCACGATCCTACTTGGGGCTTATATCTCTGCCTTCATGGTTTGTGTCATTTCTGGAAAATTCCACACTATTACTCTTCAAACATTGCTTCTGCCATAGTCTCTTTCTTAGTCTCACTTTTTATTGAATATTTTAAGCACAGTTCCTTTAAATTCTGGGTCTGATAACTCCTTTTCTGGATCTTATAGATCTATTTCCTTTGTCTCTTGTTTCTATTGATTTCTGGTTACAAACTCATATTTCTTCATATTATATGAAAAATGTAGAGAAAATTTGAGGTTCTACAACATGGTATGTTTCTCCTAAGAAGTTTAAAATTTGCTCATGGACCTAGGCTATGGGCACTCCCAATTCCAAATCATCTCAGTTCAATAACGGTGTGCCATGATTCAAAACCTGACTATTTCCAGTTTACCTTTGGTCCCAGGGAATACCTCTTTGGGGCCCTAACACAAAGCCTGGAGGGGTTGTCAGAGCTCACCTCTTTAATGAACTCTTTTTTTAACATTTTTTCAGTTTTAAAGAAGCTTTACATAAATGTTACATCAAAAAAAAATAGGGGATTCCCGTATACCTCACCCCCTCCTCCTCCCAAACTTTCCCCCATTAACAACATCTTTCATTAGTGTAGTACATTTGTTACAATTGATGAACACATTTTAAAGCATAGCTACTAACCATGGACTATAATTTACATTATAGTTTACACTTTGCCCCACCAATTTTATAGGTTTTGACAAAATGTATAATGGCCTGTATCTGTCATTGCAATCCCATGCAGGACAATTCTAATGTTCCCAAAATGACTCATGTTACACCTATTCTTCCCTCTCCCTTGCCTCAGAACCTCTGGTGTTCACTGCCTTTTTATCAATGCTACAAGTTCTCCCATTCCTAGAATAATAATGTCTACTTTAGTCCATAGTTGCATTCCCCCCTTATGTTTGTTTATTCCTCAATCTTGAGGATTTGGGGATGGTAATTCTCACTCTGTTTCTGATTGAGAGAGATCCCATGGGGCAGATGGATGGAACCCTCTTGCCTGCAGTTGTAGATGCTCTCTATTTTGGGGAATGGGCATTGTCCGTCATCATCCTTTTGTTGGTTGTCCTGGGCAAGTCCAATGAACTGGAGAGTAAGTGTTGCAACTCTGCTGAGATTCAGGGCTCAACTGGCATATGAATGGATGGAATATTTAAGTCTCTGGGGAATATATTTAATGTGTATAATGTGAATTATAGGTTCAAATAAAAGGAGCAGAAGAGCCATGTGTAGGCAAATTATAAATGAGTCTAACTCTGTTACATTGAGAAACATATATTCCAGGTAAGGCCCACTGACAGGGTGCCAAATTCCTGAGATTGTCTAGAAGTCTCTAGAGCCCTCAGGAGCCCCAATGTTTGAGGCACTGTTTACTGTGGCATTCAATGATATCCTGTTGAGATGTTCATAAGCATAACCTCTCGAATGACCTCCCAACTCACTTTGAAATCTCTTAGCCATAAAAACTCATTTGTATTTAATATTTTCCCCTTTTGGTCAAGGTCTTTTTTTAAGATCCATCACTAGTTGGGACTTGGTAATCATCCCTTGGTGCCAGGGAGGCGCATCCCCGGGAGTCATGCCTCATGCTGGGTGGGGAAGGTAGTGCATTTATATGCTGAGTTTGGCTTAGAGAGAGTCCACATTTGAGCAACAAGGAGGCTTTCAGGAGATAACTCTTAGGCAATATATAATACTAGGCTAAGTTTCCATTTCAAAAGGAAAGATTCATAATTACAGCCATCAATATCGAGAGCCTGGCATAATAGTCTGTCCTCCTTCACTAGGCACTGCCCATGTATTCAGGGAATTCTTGCCACTGTATTAGAGAATGTAGCAGGACTCCCCAAGATGGAATTCAATATTCTTTCAGTTATTGTGTGGGACTCCACCCACCAAGACAATGCCCTATGATCACTTGAACATATTTATATGCCATAGAGGCATGCCCCAGGTATACACCTCCCCACACATCCTCCCATCACCGACACCTACACCAGTGATCCTCCTCTGCCACAGGTGTGACTCTTCTGCGATCCAAAACTTCCCCAAAGACAAAGACAAAAAAAAAAAAAGAAGAAGAAGAAGAAAATAAAAATAACAAATAAAATACAAAGTTAGAAAATAAAATATAAAATAAAATAAGTTTTTTCACTGTAAGATCTGTTATCTTTTATGTACAGTGATAATTTCTTCCATATGTTCCCCCAGTGTCTTTTTTTTTTTTGTGCTTCCTCTTCAAAGAAGCTTTAGGTTATTAAAAAAAGTCACATGGAAAATACAGGAGATTCCCCCATACCCAACTTCCTCCCCTACTCCCACACTCCTTTAAGAATAACACTTTACAGGTGTATGTACAAATTTGTTACATCTGATATATAAATATTGAAGCATTGCTACTAACCATGGTCATCGGTTTACATTATGGTTTACATTTTGCTCTGTACATTTTTATAGGTTTTGACAAGATTAAAATGGCCTGTATCCATCACTGCAAGATCATGTAGAACAATTCCAATGCACTAAAAATGCCCTATGTTCAATCTAATCTATTCTTCTCTCCCCCCTTCCCTCGGAACCTATGGTAACCACGAAGTTTCAGTTTTTGAAGAATAATGTTCATAGTTAGATGCAATAAACTGAGCGCTTGACATAGTGGTCTGTTTTCTTTCATTAGGCACTGCCTATGTTCTAGAGAAATTCTGGACTTTATAATTGAGAACAAAACCAGTCTCCCCAGGATAGGAACTCTTAATTCCAATATTTGTTCCACTAGCACTGCAAGCCTGTCCAAATCTCTGCTTAACTTCTCAGCCTTTGAATTTCCTCATCCAGGAATGATAGAAACCTCTAAGGGAGGCTTTAAATGCCAGCCTCACTTCTTAGGATTTCCTTCTCTTAGATATTTGATCCATAAGTTTTCACTGTCTTGTTATTTTCATATGCCTTAAAATAAATGTTTTCCATATTTGATCCACCTTTTCCATTATTCCCAGTGGGACATAGCTCACCATTACCAGAAGTGGCACTCCCAGGTTCAGGAATCTCACCATTAGAGAGTTGTCTTTGGCTGAAGGCTTTGTTCTCTAGTTAAAATCCAAACACCAGAGAGAAGCACATTAAGCCTCATCCCTCAGTTTGCCTTTTCAGAGTGATAAATGTGTTCATTCTTTCTCGGGTGGTGAGGTTGGGGACAGAGAATACAAAAGGAAATGTTGGGTGCCTTGATAACATTTTTGCTGGTGGGAAGGCTTTCCCAGAGCCCTTTGGATATACAAATAAGAGGGATAAACTAGCTCTGGGTATACACACTGATCTACACATACATATTTTTTATCCTGGTTTTGAAGATGCTGCTGTCAAGATAGCTCTTTGTTGCTGAGAATGCCTCACTAGAAAAGTCATATAAAGACAACAATCCATCCATCTGTGGCTGCCAATGGCAAGGTCAATCTTGTTTGTACTCTCAGCCCTTAGCATGAAAAGCCTGTTCAACCTTAGCCTGATAAGCAACTCTGATTACTTTCCTCAAGGAAGCACAGACTGCTAATTATGAAATGATTCTCTTGGTATTTCATGAAGTTTGTGCTCCCAGCCAAGGGTGGATATGACTATTTATTTTTTTTTATTTATTTATTTAAGGATATATTCTTAAGCATACATTCAAGGTGATAAGGAAGGTATAAAGATGAATCTTCTTAGGGAAAAGATCTTTAGATGTAGAGAATGTCGACTATTTCTCAATGCTTGGTCCAGGAATAGAACCAGGGATACCGCCACGTCCCTTCCTTACCTCACCCTACACACATTCACCCGTGCAGAAAGCATATGGATGTCCCTGGGGTTGGGGGATAATCATGAACCACAGTTCTCTACCCATTAGGATTTTGGAACCAATTGATAAGACACATATTTTGGACACATGACAATGACAATAATAGCATAATTCCTGATTAGGCTAAATTAAAGTGTCTGGCTTGACATATAGCTAGAGTTGTTCTTTCTAATCTAGCTCTCTAAGCTGTACTTTTTTCCACCAAACAGAGCCCACCACCCCCATCCCTTTTAGGGACAGGACCTACCTAGAAAGCTCACGGCAGGAATGAGCAGAGAAGCACTGCTGAGCTCAGGTCATCCCAAGAGGGCCCCTGTCAGGGCTGAGCCCTCCATCCTCCGTCTTTTCATCCTCACTTGCATGTCACATAAGTCATCCATTTCCCAGGGGAGTATAATGAGGGACAAAGAGAGGCCATACATGGTCCTCTCGTTCTTTTCCATTACAGGGCAGTAGAGTAGAAGTTACTTCCTTCAATGACAACTTAAGAGGGAGATAACTCCTTCTCTGTAGCAGTGGTGGAAACTTAGCATGACAGAGTAGTACTCAGTTTTCAATTGATATGGATTCACATTGCTACAAGTCTCTTAGATACTAATCTTGGTAGCATGTAAAACAAGTCAGTTTAGATTTTTAAAATACTATATTTTTATAGCAATCTTATATAGTATATTCTCATAGTATAGTCTAGTACATTCTATATAGTTTATAGTATAGTACTCACATGTACACACACATGTAAGTTTGTTTTCCTTATCATATTATGTGATAACGTTTCTTAATTATGCAAAAAATTAGTTTTTGGAGATAAACATTTTTGTAAACAAACAAGTGCTGATTGAATCAATTGGAAACGGAAATAGATAACCAGTGTACGATATGACAAGTGTTGTGGCCTGTGACATCTGCTCTGTCACCCCTCACCCTTCTAAGCTCATTTGTGAAGAGTTTTCCCTCTGTACATCTAACTATACTATCCACAGATAACAGCTTCCCTACTTCTTAAATACTTGCCGTAAAGCAATTTCCTCAAGATTTTACCTGTTTCTCAAGTTGTACCTGCTTCTTAGAAGCAGCAAAAACCTAGAGAGAATAGAAATGACTTGAATTGTGCTTTCAGGCCAAATGGGAGTAAAAATCAAATTTAAAGGTGTCCATTTTAAACACCATGGTCAGTCACATACCTATGAGTTATAATACTCAGTTCAGAATAACAGGTCTCTGCTGAAAAAACGTCAGCTGCACTCTTCAACTTACTGAGCACAAGCCCTGGGCCTTCTCACATTTGATCCACAACCAGTGCACCTTCAAGGGAAAGAAACACGGAGCCTAATGATGGGTTTAGCAGATGAAAGTGCTATTAGTAAAAATGCTTTTGAGACCGTCTGCAGCGTCCTGGCCAAAGTAAAGCCCATTGGGAGGGCAGGTGCAAAACCAATACTGAAGTGAGCAGTCAGCGTGCACATAGGGAGCAATTGTTCAGAAAATATTCACAAGGAAGCTTTACATGGCCAAGCACCTTAGGTGTGGGGCTGACAGAAAGCTAACAGACAGTACAGAGCTGAGATCTTTGAATGACAGAAACTAGGTTTGCTATTTTTTCACATGGACCTCGGTAGAGATGGGGAAAGATGAAATAACACTAATTTAACCAAAGACTGAACACATGCACCAGAATATCGTATTCCCTAATTCTCATTCTTCTTTTTAAAATGAAACTTTTAAAACTTAAATTTATAAAAAGTTAAGAGGATGATATACTGTACCATCTGTGCTCTCACCGACTAACTTTAAAAAATAAAAGATTATAAACACATATGTAGCCTTTCTTATTTGCTTTAACTGCCCTCCACTCCCACAGAGAAATACTATCCTGGCTTTGGTGATTTATCTTTCCCGTACAGATACTTTAACCATGTGTAAGCGATTTATAAACAATATTATAATGTTTGGATGGTTTTAAAATATAAATAAGTATTATCCCACTGTGAATATCACATCTGCAACTTGTGTCTTTTCACTCAACATTATGTTTTTCAGATTTAGTAGGCAAAGAGTAGCAATTTAATATTTTGGAACAGGGGAATGACAAGAACTTTCCCTTGTTTTGACTTAGTCATAATCTTGGGAATAATCTAAGTAGACAAGTAATAACTGAAATAATAATTACTCTAACACCCCATCTAGGTTGTTATCTAGTCCACCCATATAATAAGCTAATAGCCTCCAGATATTTGTGCAAAGTTCATTTCTCTATATATATCTTACACACCATTTCTCCTTTCAGAAATATTATTTCACTGCCCCACAATATCCGCCCCTTCCCAACCTCTCTAACCGCCACCATCCCTCTAATACAAAGAGAAATCTTTAGATACCAATATGTCTAACAGTAGAGAGTAGATTGAATCAATCATATGAAGGCCAAGTCAGCGAGTACTGTGATTTATTGTGCTTGGTCTCAGAAAAAAGGGAGTCATCATTGAAGATTTACTATAGAGTGACTATAAAAGATACTGTTTCTCCAAGTCATTCGAAAAGCAGTGCCATTAAGTTACAGTTACTCTACGGTTCGTAGAGCCTGTCCTCCTGAAGTGTAAGGAAGCTCCTTGAGGACAGGCGTGTGTTTCTGCTCCTCTTATCCCAGTGTCCAGCTTGTACTTTGTACAAAGCAAGTTCACAATAAATATATGTTGAAAAATCTGATGATGATGAAAACAACTGGAACAAAAAAATATGCAACATTAACAAAATTTCAGGTTTCAATTTTCAAGATTACTGACCTGTTGCATTTTTACGTAAGCTCTCCTAATTCCTCCTAATTTTTCTATCACTAACATTCTTTTCAGTGTTCTTTCAATCTCATTAGTAAAAAGCGAAAGGTTGCCATCTTCAAATACTAATTATCCTGACATTTTCCTACCTAAGGCTAAATGTATCATCAATGAGCCTTAACCTTATCAATTAAAGCCCTGCACCAAGCTGACAGGAGGGCCAGCTGGTTCCCAGGGGGTACTCTGTCACTGCTACACATCAAGATCTGCAAGGATTCATCAAATCCTGCTTCATCCACACCTTAGAAGGAAAATATATAACTTAAATATTTCAGAAAGACAATGTTTTGCAGTAAGAAATATAACTACCAAGCAGAACGGAAAATGCCCTGTTGTCATTGGGCATCCACTTTCTCACACAGTGCTGAAGACTTGCTGATGACATTTGCTTTCTGGAAGGTCACCTATGGGTATGTACATATGTGTGTGCATTTTTACAAACTTGCAAAGGGTCCCTGTTATCCTAAGCCAGAGGTGGTATCCTGCTTGACCTTGACCAATCCCACCTTTCACAGAGGTCTATTTTACAACTACTGGAATTTCAAAGTGAAAATGTGTATGCCTGCCTTTAGTAGTCTTTGAGTCCTTGTTTGTCCTACTATTGGTCCTGATTGTAAAAAAACTGATCTGTTTAAGCCATGATCCCAAAAGAAAACCTAAGGGTGCTGGGTAAGGTATATGTGATAATTGAGCTTTAGTGCCATAAAACTCCAGGAGGCTCTTTCTATACGAAAATAATCCTATCTGAATTTGTAGACATCTAAAGATTAATTAAAATATCACTATCTTTTGAAAGATGCACATCTCTTTGAGAAATTTATTATGTAGTAGTTCATCAGAAATCTAAAAAAGAACCTCAAATGAGATTAATTCCCTATGACATCTGAACCAATATTTTACAATAACAGAATATGTGAATTGAATAAAATTAAATAATGGATTTTTAAAACAAATTTCACAATTATGTTTACATTGGCTTTATAATGCCAAAACAAACCATATTATCACTTTGAAGATTTTATCAGGACATTAGAACATCTGAACCAAACAATTAATTATTTAAAAACTAACCATTGATATAACCAAAATTAATGTTAAAAGCAAAAATGCTGAATCCATCAAATGAAAACCACATCTGCCCCATCTACAACTAGCCATTCCACATCAAAACTAGCACAGCAGGTCTCCCATATGCCCAGTCAATAAATATTTACAGGCTACATTTAATCTCAAGTAACTGGAGTCTAGTCAGATCATTTGTTGGAAGCCCCATTGGATATTGTCTAAGTAATTTGGGGAATGTCAAAAAATTCTTAGAAAAGCAGAGCAATTTTGTTTCTGCTGATGTTAGGGTCAATATTTCAATAATCCCCCTGAAAATTTAATGAAGCCTGAGTTTCTGCAAGCCAAAATTCATTAACACCAAGTCCAAAGACTTAAGATAAGGTGTCCAGTTTCTCTCTAGTAAAATTAGATGGGTTTGTGTTCTACAAAATCAGTCATGTGGTAATTTGAGGAGTTCCCCATTCTAAGTTCAAATCCAAATACCAGCTTCTACATTAATCTTAAAGGACAGAGTCGAGCGCCTAACTTCATGGAGTAGGAGGAGAAGAAAAAAAGAGGTTCAAACATCGACTCGGCCTTATCTAGTAGGTGTAAAATAAGGGAAAAGAAGAAGCAAATTGATATCCATTGCCTTAGGCCAGTAGGAAAACGCCACACATTAAGATATATGGAACAAACTTTGAGTAATTTCTTTAATAATCTTTACCTCATTTAAATCTAATTATAAACCAGCAGCTGGGCGGTCCATATCCCAGCTCTTAGCTGCCATAGTTAAGGAATACCAGAGCTTTGCCTGAGTAACATGTTGCAGAATGCAGAACAGAGTTTCAGTTCAAATCCTGGCTTTTCAGTCACTTACAAACCCTCTGGCCATGAGTGAGTTTGTTAACATCTCTGAGCCTGTTTCTTCTTGGCAGGACTATGACTATAAGACCTCAAGAAAAGTGGACTTATTGTCATTTCATGTGACTATACATGTCCCTTCTTGTCAGATGACATACAGGGGAGCAACACAGGCTTAGGGTCAGAGTTGTGGGTTTGAATCTCAGGTCAGCCAACTAGTGCCACCTTACTCAGGAACAGTAGCTACCATCTTCAGGTTTTCGGGTTTGTTTGTTTTTTTGACAAATCAGTGTTATTGATACATATAAATAAACATACAATTCACCCAAAGTGTACAATCAATGGTATTTGCTATAATCACATATTTGTGCGTTCATCACATCAATCATTATTAGAGCATTTTCATTATTTCAGTAATAATAATAATAAACAAAAAAACAGACAAGAAAATTCCCCACCTCTCAATCTCTATGCTTCCTCCACTGTACATAGCTGCTGTTTCTGGCTATTCTGTCCAAAATGTATAATCAATGGCTTTTAGTATAATCACAATGTTTTACATTCATCATCTCAAAAATTTTAGAACAATTTCATTACTCCAAAAAGAAAGACTACAGGTTTTTATTTTCCTCATCTGTAGAATGGGGTTAAGAGAATTTTAAGAAATTTCACAATAAGGTTTTCAAGGGAGGGGACTGCCACCCAGCAGGTGCTACTCAAGGGGGGCTGGAGCAGTGATTGTGGCTGTTGCCGTTATGTTGTTATTACCATCAGGTGTTGGTAGATGGGCCTGAAGGAGGCTGGGGGCTGACTGGGTAATCAGATAAAGGAAGAAGGGAGGTAGGAGGGAGAGCTGCCCCGACAGAAGGAAAGGAAAGTATTGAGATGGGGAGATGAGGAATGGGTCATCTCCCCACGTCAGGCTGAGAAGTCCCTTATGGGAGAAAGGGAGCAGCCAATAACCTAGTAAAATGGTTGTGGGATGAGAAACAGAAGCCAAGGGGGTGGCAGGGGTGGGGGAATTCCAGCCAAATTTCCAAGCCAGCGTAGTAAGTATAATTCACAGAGAATCCTGTGATTAAAATGTGCTATCGCTATAGCCAATTGAAGCAAGGTGGGATTGCTGCTGTTATTCAGGCATCTAGGAAGAATCGCTTTATGGTTACACTGAGAGAATATAACAAATACACACAAATTCTATTAGAGTGTTCACTCTCCTACTGCCTCCAAGTGCAAGGAAAAGGAAAGAGAGGGTAATGGGGGAAAGAGTACGTCAATTCCTGTACATTCCCCTGCAGTACTGAATAGTTTCCATCAGTCTTCAGGGCTTAAAATACCAAAAACATTAGGTCTCCTAGTCCGGTGGACACTGCGGATGATTCAGGAGAAGTATCTGAGAAGGAATTTACTGCTAACACAAACCAACCTTTCCAAACCACAACTAGCCAAGTGGGCTTACTCAAAGAAACTCAAAGAGTTTTCTGAGAAATATGACACAGAAGCCTCACTTTCCAGAGAGGCCTTCCTAGTTCTGCACCATGGAGCAGTGGCTAAAGGTCCCTCTCAGGAGGCTCGACTCCATCTTTAATAACATAGGCTGTAGGAGGAGAAAGACATTTAGTCCACCCACCTGTTTCACCTCACCTCCTCTCCTCCCAACATATCCAGCTGCTAGGATGCAGAACCTTTCCATTGCCAGGAAATGAAAGCTTGTTCATGACAGAACAGAGGGAATCCTGGTAACCTGACATTAAAAAGGCTTCCTGCCTCTCCTGGGCTCTCCAACAAGTTGAAAAAAAAAAAAAAAAAAAAAAAAAAAAGAAGCATTTCTTGAAACTTCATGTAAAACCATCAGGATCCTGGGAAATATATCAAGTTTTGACCATATAATTGAGGCACCCTCCTAGCGAGGATACCTCAGCCCTGAACAAGAACAAACCAAACCCAGGTTGGACATGAACAAAAACAGCCAGTGAAGGGTTGTGGAGAGAAGAGCAGTGAGAAGTCGGTAAATGGACAGACCCGAAGGCTAGAGCGTGGGGAATGGCAAATCTCTATCTATCCAAGGAGCTGAAGACAGGACTAGACTAAGAGTGGAAATGTAGGCAGAGGATGGGGTAGGAGGAACAGAGACAATAAAACAAATTTTATGCTTCTGCAGTCTTAGCTTGTAGCTTAAATATGACCGCTTCTGTGAGAAGTCACAGTAAAGCTGTTCGTCTTCTGTACTCCACAGTGTAGACTGTCACAGAGAGCTGCTGCCTGGCCATTTTTTGCACAAAACTGTGATTTCTGAGGCAAAAGCATTGGTAAGAATGCGTATTCCTGGAATTTACATTAAACCAACCAAATGATTTTGCTGACCTAGTATGGTCATAATCTTGTTTTAGGATAAAGAGTGGAAAATACCCATCATGATTGGGTTTCATCAGTAAAAGGATTCAAGGATACATTTTGCTTTGCTCTGTATAACTCATTTGGCTGCTCTTCACCAACTCTTGAAGACTGGATGGGACAGTAGTCCTCAAAGGGAATTTATTAAATTGTAACAGAGTATTTATTGAGAATCTATTATGTAAGTGATGCTATACTGTGTCTTGCCTCTGTTATACCTTTTAATCCTCACAATCACCCTGCAAAAAAGTGATTATTACTGTTTTAGAGTGCCAGGCTGCTAAGACAAATGCCACACGAATGTTGGCTTAACAAGAGGAATTTATCGTCTCATGGTTTCAGAGGCTAGAAGGCTTGCTTCCTCGCGGTTTCAGAAGCTTTCTGCCTGGCCAGCAATCCTTGCATTTCTGGCTTTCCCATCACGTGGTGATCTCTCCTTTCTCTTCCTGGTTCCATTGACTTCTGGCTTTTTGGCTCCTCCTTGTGGCTTTTTGGCTACTCCTTGCGACTTTTCTCTATCTTTCTAAATTTCTTCCACTTATAAAGTACTCCAGTAATCTGCTTAAAGCCCAATCTCATTCAGTTGGGTCACACCTTAACTAAAATAACATCTTCAAAAGATCCTATTTACAATGGGTTCCCACTCACAGAAATGTGGATCGAGACAGAACATGTCTAAACTAGGGTATATAATTCAATCCACCACAATTACTACCCATCTTTTAAAGCTGAGGAAGCGGGATGCAGAGACATTAAAAAGATTGCCAAAGGACACAGAGCCAGTTCGTGGCAACACTGAGATTTAAATGTTGTCTGCTCTTTCTAAGTGTAGCTTGGGAATAATTGGCCTCTGTGAGTGTACTCCAGGAATCCTAAGTGACTAAAATTTTTCATGTTTATAATACAACACAGTATATATGCTCATTTGGGGCAGAATTTGATAAGTTGCATATACACAAGCAGGTAGGAATCATCAAGACTGGGATAAATTTTCCATTAGTTCTGGCAATATATTTCTCAGAAGGAAGCAGGAGAGGAAGAAATAGATATGGAACGAGAAGGCTGAATGAGAGTCCAGTTACCTGCCCACCCTCCTGAATGAATTATACTTTAATGGCACAGCCGGAGACAGTCACAAAGCATGATGCCACCCTGGAGGAGAAACTAACAGGGATCGTTTTAATAATTTATTAAATTGTACAGTCTGCAACATATAACCAACCATTCAAGTCACATTACAATGATCTGAAAACTATATGACTTCTGCAGTCATTGACTATTATATATTTGATGATAGCAAGAACTTAGTTGCTTGGTTGCCCCATTTTAGGTTTCACTTTGAGTCCTTTGGTCATTTCTCTTGTGGTTAAAACAAAAAAAATCACAACCATTGGACAGGAGGCTCCATCAGTTGGGTTTTGTGGGGGTTTTGTTTTTGTTTTTGCTTTTTCTAGGTACTGATAATTCATTTCCTGCTCAGTAGCGTTATACGTGAAATTAGCCCAAGGTCATATTTGTCCAACCTCTTTAAATGTCAGTATAAGACCTCAGCGTGCCCTGCCCAATGCTGTGAACTTTATGGTATGTTGATATGTTTGCTGTTTTTTTTTTTTTTTTTTCTTTTCTTTTTTCTTTAGTTTGAGATAATTCAGAGATTTTCCAAAAGGACAGCAAAGCTAAACTGGTGGTTTTCCAAGCAAGGTAACTCACTTAAGAGTGCTGCTGTTATAATTTGCAATGTAAATAAGTGGGTAGTCTCTGAGCATATTACTGCAAATTGTGGTGCCTGAAACAGACTTTTCTCAAAGTTTTAAGCATGGCTAGTGGTCAATAAAATAATAGTTCTTCAGTCTATTTTACCAAAGAAATGTCCATCTGTCCTCCCTCCTTCCTTCCTACCCCTGCTGGTGTTTGGATCTCCAAGTGTGCAATTTGAAAGTCTCTTTTAGATCATGATGACATAAAAATGTATGATTTGCATATTCAAGGTCAAGGAGACAATATAGAGGTCTATAGTAAATGCCTGGCACCCAAAATATAAAGATAAGATCCCTGGAGAAGGAAACTGTGAATATTCAACAAATGATTCAGAAGGGATTTTAAATACACTGCTGCTGAAGAATTAGGAAACAATCAAGAATTGGGAAGCCCTCAAGATCAACATAGCCTTCCAATAACTAAGGGAAGCTATAAAAGAATATTGTGTACCTGTAATCGTCTGAAGAAGGAATGTGTTAAAGAGGCTCAGTAGTCTGCATGGAGGCTTTTTGAATGTATTCCTTGGCAGATACTTCCCATTGATCAGCAGTGCCTTGTCTATGGTAGAGCAGGAATGACTCAGCATCCATTAGGCTGCTATAAAACTTGGCTGTTCAGGAGAGTTTGCTTTCCTTTGTTCTGACTCCATGATTTCAAAGCAATTTTATGAGCATTAATTTGGTGTACAAGACACAGTGATATCAAAGAGATGCCCTGGATCCTGACCACATCCCTCTAGTCACTGGAAGGGCATTCATCCCACCTCAAACCAATATATCTATCTCTTGGTTTAATTATGTATTCTTTGGGAGATTAGTGTGTGTTAGTACCTAGAACCTCATAAACTGGCCAAACTGCATCAGGAAAGCTATCTAGCAGCCCCACCAAAGAATATCCAGGGAGGATTTAGCTAGCAGTCGCTGGCTTCACTCAGTACCTCTTCATTTTTAAAAGCAGGAAAGACAAAATGTTCTCCTGGCCTAAGTGTCATGTGTGCTTTCAATAGACCATTCAAATGTATCCTCCAATCTCATAATTATGTTTTGTTCTAGTAAACAATAGTTCTGAAGGCAGATGTAGAACAACAAAGAGTCATTTTATTGTGAAACCTTGAAATTTGATAATTTCTCATTCTAGCACCCAAAGGAAAAGTGTCTAGTCCACTTTACCTCAATTGAATGCCCTCCGGCCCACTGAAAACCCATTTATGGAGAACAAGACACCCCAAATACTTGTAGCACTGAGGCAAAAATCCTTGCTGGGTGCCTGTGTGAGGTTTCAGGCCCTTGAAATTGGTAAATAATATAATTTCTTTATGAAAGCAGCCATTGTCTCTTTATTTCCTTCACTGGATGCTCTAAAGTGTAATCAATACTACCACATTTCCCCCTCTTCCTTGGAGCTGTAGGCCCTTCATAAAATATGCTTTTCAGTGATTATGTATCTAAATTACATATAAGAATGAATAAGTATCTGAAAGGTTCAATGCTGCTTTATTTATGAGGGCAGATAAGGCTTAAAGTTTGGCTTGGCCTTGAACTTGGAGGTCAGTAACTTGGAAAACAGACTTGAAAAGACTGTTGGACAAAAAAAGAATACTAATTATAGCTACCACTTTTCTTATACCAGACACCATACTGGGAGCTTCTGATACATTTATAATTTCTCCCAATTACTTTGCAAGTAGTTATTATCCAGCTTTCACAAATGGAGAAACTGAAGTCTAGAAAAGTTAAGTAACATTCCCAAGGTTACACAGTAAGACAGATGTATCTACCTGATGTCTAAAGACTTGTTTCTTCAAATACACTAAAGTGCCTCTCATTGCATCTTTAGTCAACAAATAACTTTAAACTTTGAATTTAGCCTCTCTTTGCCTCAATTTGTTCATCTATAAAATAAAGGTAGTACCCTAAGTAATTTTTTTTTTTTTTTTTTTTTTTTTTTTTAGTATATACACACGATGGAACACCACCCAGCCCTGAAAAGGAATGATGTTCTAATACATGCAACAACATGGAAGAACCCCGAAGACATGCTGAGTGAAATAAGCCAGACACAAATGGATAAATATCATTTGATTTCACAGATATACAATATTTAGAATAAG